>CM035433.1:146960517-147025517 GCA_020310875.1 Ceratopteris richardii | reverse complement strand
CTTTCTGGAATAGTGCCTCAACTAGCATCAGTGGTGCAACGAGCTCTACTCTAACGATATCATGTGGTACTGAAGGCTTGCTGTAGATACTATCAATCATGAGGATCTGTGGCCTCTCCAATGCTATCCATACTGATGTAGCTGTCCATACTGATGTAGCTAAGCCGGCCCCCAAAACCAAGGTCAACAACAGAACATGTAGGAGGAAGAGGACAATTTTGAGGCAGGGGGAGGAAAAGAGGTCGTAGAAATTTCCAAAGAAATGATTCAGGTAATGACAATAAAGGATGCTAGAATTGTGGTAAACTTGGACACTTTGAACGTGATTGTAGGTTGAAGAATCAAAATAACAGAAGGAAGCAAAACAACTATGCATCCACAAGTGCAGATGATTCTAAGAAGTTGTTCATGGTTCAACATCACCTGATGAATATCCCTTCCTCCCTCCCTCTCTGTCTCTCTCTGTCTCTCTCTCTCTATCTCTCTCTCTCTCTCTCTCTCTCTCTCTCTCTCTCTCTCTCTCTCTCTCTCTCTCTCTCTCTCTCTCTCTCTCTCTCTCTCTCTCTCTCTCTCTCTCTCTCTCTCTCTCTCTCTCTCTCTCTCTCTCTCTCTCTCTCTCTCTCTCTCTCTCTCTCTCTCTCTCTCTCTCTTTCCCCCTCCCCTCCCGCTCCCCCTCTCTCCCCTCTCCCCCTCCCTCCCCCTCCCCCTCCCCCCCCCCCCCCCCCTCCCCCTCCTCCCACCACCCCTCCCTGCCTCCCTCCCTCCCTACCTCTCTCTCTCTCTCTGTCTCTCTCTCTCTCTCTCTCTCTCTCTCTCTCTCTCTCTCTCTCTCTCTCTCTGTGTCTCTCTCTCTCTCTCTCTCTGTCTCTCTCTCTCTCTCTCTCTCTCTCTCTCTCTCTCTCTCTCTCTCTCTCTCTCTCTCTCTCTCTCTCTCTCTCTCTCTCTCTCTCTCTCTCTCTCTCTCTCTCTCTCTCTCTCTCTCTCTCTCTCTCTCTCTCTCTCTCTCTCTCTCTCTCTCCCCTAAACCCTAACCTCTCTTAGTAGCAAAACCCTGATCTTCTCTCAGCAACGAAACCCTAACCTCTCAGCTGATCGAGCAAAGCAACAGGTGCAATGAAACCCTAATCTCTCAGCAACAAAACCCTAACCTCTATTGTGTGTTGAATGATGGGATTGATCCACATTACTAAGGAGAACAGTAGGAGCAACGAAACCCTAATCTTTGAGCAACGAAACCGTAACCTTTGTTTGTTCGCTGAATGATGGGACTGATCCACATTACTAAGGAGAGCAGTGAAACCCTAATCTCTCAGTGTAGCAATAAAACCCCAATCTCTCAACAAAGCAAAAAAACCCTAATCCCTCAACAGGAGCAGCGAAACCCTCAGCCTAATCTCTATTGCAAAACCTCAATCTCCGCAAAACCCTAATATGATCCCAGCGAAATTCTAACCTGACTTCTGCGTCTTTTGTACCATGGTTGTATTTGTGATCTGTGCATTCCTACCATTCATCCGTTCGTGGCTGCACTAACCCCTACAACCTCCATCATTTTGAAATTGCCACAGAAGTAGCATGGCTCGACTAGAAAAAAAGGATGTGGAAGACATTATTACTAAAGCAGTGAGAGAGGTAAAGAAAGAGGCAGACATAGTACTTAATCAAGAAATGAGGAAGTCGAGTGACAGAATAAGAGCCTTAGAAGAGCATGTCAAAATTCTTGAAGAAGACCAAGATGAAATGAAAGATGACATGCATAGGCTTTAACAAGAAATCATTAAGCTCAAGATTTCCAAAGAAGAAGGAGAGATCACAAAACTAGATCACTTGAAAGAAAAATCAAAAATGATTGAAGATGGGTGTGCAAGAACACATCAGATCAGAGATAGAAGGAACACAAAATAGTTGGGTGGAAATTGTAAGTAAAAATATAAAAAAACAGGTCAAAGAAGAAGTGAAGAAGGAAGTCAAGGAAGACGTGAAGAAGGAAGAACTCATATGAGTTCAGGATACACTCGAGGAGGAGAGACTTCGATACATTCAAAGCCTCCACATTCGGATTACGGGCCTACCCAAAGGGAGCATCACCAGAAGTTAACACCATCGATATTTACCGTCGCCTCAGGTACGAGAACATGCCCTTCACATGCGCATGGAGGGTTGGGAGGGATATGTCTGGTTTGCAAGCATGCATCCTTCATATGAGCTCTGAGGAGACACAAACTGCCTTTTTTAGACGTCGATCAGTACTACGAGGATTACCAGGTGGCGCCCTCTACATGGCACGATACATGTGGGTCCGCATGGAGATAGCACCAGGTAGCTTGATTTACATTGCGATATGCTACTTTCCACCAGGTGGATCCCGATATGCAGGACAGGACCTTGGAGGATCGATTCGAGACAGAGACTGACCATACACAGCACTTTCGGATGACATACGACATTACAACACCTTAGGTGAAGTCTTCCTTATGGGGGACTTCAATGGCCGCACCCATTCACGTCAGTGCGAGGCATATGACATGGATCATCCACATCTCATGAGGGGCAGAGATCCAAAGGACACGTGCACCACTAGAGTGTCAGCAGATATGGGTCAGGATGCCACCGGATATGGCAAACACCTGCTTGAGTTGGGAAGCAAACACCATCTTGTTATATATTACGGGATGCACCATTGGCCAGGTTCGAGCGGACTTACTTGCTTCCCTCACGAGGGAGGTGAGAGCACAGTCGACTACATTTTGGGTACCATTTTTGGAGCTTCACTCGTCCCCTCACTTAGTATTGGATGACGCCCACTTGGTGCTGACCATACATTTATCACATTCACACTTTCATCTCCTATTCCATTAGACCCTCCCTCACCCACCGAGAGACACACCATGATACACTTCACACACGAGCTCTCACACGTTTATGCACACCATTTACACACCCGCCTACTCTCCCTCGTTCCACTCTCACCCTTGGACACACTTACATCACAGAATCACCACCATCCTATAGGACTCAGCTCTCCGCAACTTCCCACACTGCATGCATATACACCCTCCACGCACGCATAGGATCCATGCCCCAAAACCATTGGTATGATGCAGATTGTCGTGAGCTATGGAAGCACCTATGGATTTTAGAGCATAGAGGGGATATTACACACACATAGGCAAAACATTGCATGCAGAGCCTTACTTGCCGCAAACAGCGAGAATGGGAGGAGAGACAGTACTAGATATTTACCATTTGCCCATGAGTCAAGATAGCGTAGTGGCGTGGAAACATTTGAGAGAGAGGAGATAGTAGACACCCATCCGAGACTTGAGCACTTAGCATAGCTATGCACGGAGCCTATATGAGATCCCAGACTAGCCCCCCATTCCTAGGCCGCAGAGCTCACGTCCCACTACCTCTGACTTCTTCAAACCCACTATGGTGAGATGCACCATTGCCCGTCTACAGCATGGCAAGGCTCATGATCATTTCGGTTTATAGGTAGAGCACCTCATCTATGAAGGCACGAGTCTCACACCGCTCATTGCCCACCTCTTCAACCATCCATTGGTTGAAGGGTTCCCTGACTCATGGATTGAGCACACCATAGTGCCCATTCATAAGTCGAGTGATACTATGGATCCAGCTACATATCGGACGATCATGATTGGCCCTGTTGGCCAAGTTATATGGGGCGGTACTAGAGATAGAGTTGAGTACTCTTGCTAAGAGGAAGGGTATCAGGGCTCCAGGATAGGCAGCTTTCAGACGAGATTACTCTACCATTGACCACATCTTCACCGTGAGATGCCTCATCGACCAGGCAAGGGTGAGTAAGAGAAGATAATATTGTTGCTTTGTGGACTTCCGCAAAGCATTTGACACTGTCCCCACGGAATGACTCTTCAGATGACTACTTGATATCAGAGCTCCAGAGGAGATGATATGGGGGATCTACGCCTTATATGAGAGAGTATCTCGTACAGTCAGATGTCCAGGGGGCTTATCTGATCCACTTTCTAGCACTATCGGGGTGAAGCCAGGGTGCCCTCTTTCACCCACCCTCCTTGGTCTCTACATCGATGAGATAGTGGACTTCATACAGAAGCAGGGAGGTGATGGCATTGAGGTACGCGGGTCCACTGTCCATATTCTTTTATATGCTGATGATATTGTACTAGTTTTAGAGTCTACAGAAGGTCTACAACATCATCTACATGGCCTAGATGACTTTTGCAGACACAGATGGTTATCTGTGAACCTTGGTAAAACCAAGGTCACGATCTTTCATACATCAACACAGGTATGCAGAAATAGTTTGTTCACAGAAGCAGGCACACCAATCGAGGTGGTCGGATCATATGTTTACTTGGGAGTGACATTTACAGTAGCATCAGGGGTCTTCTCTATGTCTCAAGTAGCTCTTGACTGCATCACACGTGGGTACACATCACTATCTTTGATGGAGAGACAGTGCCACCATGCATACTGTTTCCTCTTCAACTTCCGAAACCTCTGCCTCTTCCTCTGCCAAAGTAGAATACCTACTCAGAACTAGGTTTTCCTTGGGAATTTGAGTCCTCACCAAGATTCTTTTCTTCGATAATCAGCATAGATACCAAATCAGCAAAATTCAGAATATTTTACCTCGTCTGTATAGAAGTTATGAACTGCTTATATGCAGCTCCTAGACCATGAAGGCACAGTTCCACCTTATCATCATCATCATCATCATCATCTACATTCACCCCAATAGATGCAAGTTACTCACACATGCTCTTCATTTTCAGGATGTAGTCACTTACCGACATGCTCTTTTTCTCCAAAGCATGTAGCTCGTTCTTGAGTTGCAATTTCCGTGCCTTTGTATTGGTCTCATACAATGTGACCAAACTCTTCTAGGCCTCTTTCGGAGTCTTGGCATCCTATATGTGCCCAATCATGCTATCCTGTATGCTAACAGATAGCCAATACATTACCTTTCGTGCTCCTTGATTCCATTCTTCATACACTCTTAACTGGTTTGCACTTCGATTCCTCTTTGGTAACTCTAGAGCGTTTTCATTCTCTCCTTCGATGTACTTCTAGTAGCCTTTTCCCATTAGGAAATTCATCATTCTAAATTTCCAAGCATGGAAGTTATTCTTGTCTAGCTTATCACTCATAACCGGACTCATTCCATGAGCGTTTTCCATTTCTGCAACTATTCACAACATTGCAAAGCACTACAAGCAGCACTTCTGCTTGAATACTAGCGCACTAACACCTGACAATTCGATCTCAGAAAAACACAATTTTTGTGTATCAATAGTTCACAAAATCACTTGAAATTCTGGATTTGAAATATATGAGTGTGCTAAACACGATGCAAGTTACAATTTTGCAAATTGACCTAGTTTTTCTATAGGCCCCACCTTGTGGGGTTGAAACGGAGGTTGAGATGGATCCAAAACTTTGATCTAACAAAAAAGAGTGACCCTAAAGGGCTAACCCTCGAAAATATTTTGAGGTCTTCTACCTTCATGCCAATTTTTGTAGCAATCTGAGGTCGTTTGTGAATCATGCTTTCTCCACGCCTTCTCACGTACTCTTCACCATCGACTTTCTCCACGAGCTCTCTACGGCCACACTGGCTATGATACCATGTCATGAGGAAGGATATAAGGAAGAGAGCTCACACACACAATCTCACAATCAAGGAATGTACAAGAATGACGTGAAAACAAGAATACAACCAATGCAATATATAAAGACCACTACATAAGGAAAAACCTAATGTTTGCAAATGAGTGAGCTAGCAAGAAACGAATGTGCCATTACTCTCAGTAGATAAATCTAACAAAGCTCAATGAAGTGTCCCTGACATATACTGGCGTGATCATTATACATGTCAGAGAAATGAAAAACTGATATGTGTCATCTTGGATCATCACATGTTGAGCTTGATATCTCAACACTAATCACCTTGAGTATGCTCACCAAATTTCATGCAATTCTAAGGTTGTGACAAGAGGGTAGTTCTGTTCAACTTTTTGAGATACAATCATTTTTCTGCATTAGGGTATTTTTGTCACTGGCCATGGCTAAAAGCAATGATGTATTCCATGTGTTGGCTGTTGAGGATAAGTTGGACGATACCAATTACCCATTATGGGCTTATATGATGCATCATTGTATTGGTTGCAAAAGGACTATGGAATATTGTGCAACATGTTGAAAAATGTCCTATTACACTTGCAAACATAGTTGCTAAAGGTGATGTAGATAGTGTTGAAGATGGCAATATTCTTCATGTTCTTGTTCGTGTTGCGGTTCCTGCTCTACCTACTATAGAGAAAATTTGTTGGGATGGCAAAGATGCTCAGGCACATACGTTGATAGCCTTATCTATCAAACATCTTCCTGACATTCACTCTTGTCGAGCAACTAAGGATGCTTGGAATACACTTACCACTTTATACCAGGCAAGGAATGAAGCTCATATTGCTTACCTTTGAAAATAGTTGGAGAGTGAGCACATGAATGAAGGAGATTCCATGGGACATTTTTCTGAGAAAGATAAAAGATTTGAAGGAACCATTAATTTCTACTTATGAAGTCTTACCTGACAATTCACTTATGCAGAATGTTCTGAATGGTCTTCCCGATTCATATCAGAGTTTTGCTTCTACTCTTTGTTTGATGATGAAAGGCAATCCAAATGCCTTAACATTTGAGGAGTTAGCCTTTGATATGTTGCAACAAGATCAATCTAGGCAGAACATGTCCATTATGCATGTTGCAGATCAAGCTTTCCTCACTAATCGGAAGGGCAAATATAGATGGATCTTTTCTACTAGTAAGCAAAAATCTGTTAATTCTGCACAATCACACAAGGATGATAGAGACGAGAGGAAAACAAAAAAGTAGAAATTGTTTTGCAAATACAATAAAGGAAATGATCATGTCATAAAGAGTTGTACAAAATGGGCTGCTAAAGAGGCAAGGAAGAAAGATGCTGGAATGGTTGTTGCAGAGGCCTCTACACCCAAAACAATGTCTACCAATCTTATGCAGAATGAAGAATGGGCATTTACCATTGTTTGTAGTTATGAACCACCTTCTTATGAACAATGTATTTATGCAGTAGACTCAGATGTTTGGTACTTTGATAGTGGAGCAACCAAACGTATTACCTCATAGTGCAATTTCTTCACTTCACTCAAGCCTGGCCCTACAAGGAATATTGTCACATGCACCAACAACTCCTCTTATCCTTTCATGGGAGTAGGTAAGATCATTTTGGCTACTACTGATGGTAGTTCTTTTACATTGTCGAATGCTTTATTTGTGCAGGGGATCAAGAAGAATCTGTTACTAGTTTCAGCTTTAGCCAAGATTGGCTTGGTGTAACAGATGTACAGTTCATGATTTGTCAAATGGCGATGTCATTATTGTTTCTGGCATTTTATGTTGTGGGCTATATAAGCTCATAGACTATGAAAAATTTGTGAATGATTTAGCATATGCAGTACATGATTCTCAAGCTATGTCGGATGCAAAGCTTTGGCATGCACACTTTGGTCATTTTAATTTTGCTAGTTTTTTATGCCTACAAAAATCTGAAATGGTGTCCTCTCTACCCAAACTTGAGGCACCTGTTAAACATGTCTCTGAAGGTTGTATTTTGGGCAAAATGCAACATTCCTCCTTCGCAAAAGATGGTTCAGTTCGAGCTACTCATAAATTGCATCTTATTCACAATGGTGTCTCTGGTCCTATTTGGAAACTATCTTTACTTCGTGACTTTCATTGATGATTTTTCTAGGCATGCATGGGTATATCCATTGAAAGCAAAGTCCAAAGTGTTTATGTGCTTCAAACAGTTTCTGGTTTTGGCTGAAAATTTGTCAGCATGTAAAATGGGCACCCTCTATTCTAATCGAGAGGGGGAATATATGTCTTCTAATTGTAATGCATTTCTGGCTGAACATGGGATAAAACATTAGTGTACAATGTCATATACACCTCAACAGAATGGAGTTTCTGAACAAAGAATAGGTCACTCATGGAGATGGCAAGGTATATGGTCAAGAATCAGAATTTACCACATAGTTTCTGGCTCGAGGTTGTTATGTGTGCAGCATATGTTCTTAAGAGGTGTCCCACTAAAGCATTGCATTCTATCACTCCATATGAGGCTCGGCATGGTCGTAATCCATCTGTTGCTCACCTGTGTGTTTTTGATTGTCTGGCATATGCATTTGTACATGAACAACAATGCAGGAGATTGGATGATAAAGAAGTTAAATGTATTTGTGTTGGGTACATTTCTGAAGGCAAAGACTATCGTTTGTATCATCCACATACTAAATGCATTCTGGTTAGCTGTGATGTTGCTTTTGTGGAGGATGTTATTCATCCATTACTTTCATGTACTAAGGAGACATCAATTAGCTCCAAAGATATGTAGGATAGTTTACTGCTACTTTTTATAGGTGGACAGACTAGTGCTGGTCTAAATGAGGTAATTTCTCAGCGTTTACAGGTTTCATGTGATGATGCAGATCATTCCATTTCTGATGCAGATTTACATGATGCACTTGTTGACGAGAGAGCTGATATTTAGGAGGCAAAAACTATGCTAAAATGGCTGGTGCAGACTTTGCATGATAGAAAATTAGATGCACCTCTATCATATTGTACTCGTTCACGTTCTCATAGCGCTATGCAATCAGACTATCATGCTTATGAAAAATGGTACCTGGTCTTCATGTGACTTTCCTCCTGGCAAGAAGGCCATTGGCACTAAGTGGCTATACAAGTTGAAGCATAAACTTGATGGAGTAGTTGACAGGTATAAAACTAGGCTTGTTGCAAAGGGTTATGCTCAAGAAAGAGGCATTGATTTTGATGAGACCTTTGCACCTACATGCCAAATGACTACTATTTATAGCATGTGTGCACTTGTAGCTCATTACGGTTGGAATGTACATCAGCTGGACATTAAAACTGCTTTTTTGAATGGTGACTTGCATGAAGAAGTGCATGTTCTTTAGCCCCATGGCTTTGTGCAGATAGGGCATGAAAACCAAATGTGCAGGTTGAAAAAGGCATTATATGGTTTGAAGCAAGCACCACATGGTTGGTATGAAAAGATACATGCCTATCTAAATGCACATGGTTTTGAGAGCAGTCCAACTGGGAATAGCTTATATGTTAAGCGTGCAAATGATCTGCTTTTGATCATTGTTGTCTATGTTGATGACATGCTGCTCACTAGTCCTCATGAGAAACATATTGCTAACTTTAAGGCTGATTTGCATGCCTCATTTGAGATGTCTAATTTGGGGTATTTGTTGGAGCAGGACAATCATTAATTGATGATTACAATGAAGAATTAAGAGTGAAGGATAAATAAAAGAACAAAGGATGAATCATGAAGTAAAGAGAAGAATCAGAGGAAAGTGATTTGTATACATATGTACATTAATTTTGTAATTAGTTCATCAATACTTTTGTAAAACTGACAAGTATGTATAGATATGCCTATAAATACTTGTACATGGATGGGATACATATTAAAGAAGAAGTATAGATGATATAGAGAGGATTATATCATAAGTTGAATGAGAATTATCCATTAGATGTAAGATGAGTTGAATAGAAGAAGCTTTCTGAGAAATGCACGTCGATCTTTTCTCCATTTGTTCTTATGTACTTGATCATTTTAGAAATCCTTTTGTATGTGTCTAAGTCCATAGTTAATGTATCTATGGTCAAGTTTTAAGAGTCCAATTGCAAACAAGCTAAAAGAATTGTGAGTAGGAACATTTGTATGTGTAAATGTATTAAGTGACTTCTAAAATAGGCACAAATTTGATGGTCAATGATTTGATCAAATCTAAGTGTAGAGTGTAAAGGTTTACACAAATGAGGACTCAAATCTAAGTTGGAAGGTAAGCCATCTATTTCTAAAAGCATTTGATTAAATGGATTGTACATTTAGAGAACCAAGTAGTTAAAGTTGCATATGTATAAGTCGCCTGCAGAGAAAGCCTGTTTCAGACATAGGTTTACTTATTGAAGTGTTTCTTGTACTAGCTATGTAACCATTAGAGGAGTGTTGCGACAAAGTTTCATAGAAAACTTTAACCATTTCATTAGTCAATGAAAGAGTTTTGTGAAGTAGACTTTCCTGAGTGAAGTTATAATTCATAAAAGTGATAGAGATTCATAGTTTAGTAAAGATTATCCAAAATTGAAGAAGGTTTTGAGTTATGCTTGATATAGAGGTTTTCTAAACTCTATAACTTGTCTTTGGAGATAAATCATCTCCATCAGTGGTATCAGAGTAGATTTGATTAAAGTTGAAGGAAGGGAAGACCCCGACTGCTGCAGACATACAAAATTCAACATTTGAAGATTCAAAAGGACAAAGTGTGAAGGAAAAGCTAAAAGGAGACACAGGAGAGCAGTCAAAAGGATTAGAAGGAGTAAATTTTGAAGCTAAGGTACATTCATTACTCATAAAGTTGAAGATTTGATAGTACAGGTGAACAAAGAATGGGAGATAGTCTCGAAATTGAGAAGTTGGACGGAGAGAACTATCCAACTTGGTCTATGAGGATGGAAGCTCATCTTATGAGCAAAGATCTGATAAGATATATTACAAGAGAAGAATAAAATCCATAATTCAAAGATCTTGGTGTTCCTACTAGGGAGGAGCTTGCAGACTTAAAGGTTTGGATGAAGAAGGATGCCCAAACAAGGAGCATAATCTATATGGTAGTGAATGATTACTTGCTTCCTCACATAAGAGGACTTGAAAGTGCAAGTGATATAGGGAATGCTTTGGAGGAGCATTTTCAGAATACAACAAAGTCAAGGAAAGCATCACTATGGGCATAGTTACCACATTCAAGAAGAAGGCCTCACAATCAATTTCTGATTATGTGACAAAGATGAAACACATTGCTGATTCTTTAGGTGTAGTTGATGAAGACATTGAAGAAGATAAATTGGTAAGACAAATTCTCACAGGTCTAAGAGGACATGAGAAGTGGAAGCCTTTCATTTTGTCAACTGAACTTTCATTAGATTATTTCACTCCTGATTTGAATCAATTGTTAAGACATATGCTATCTTTTGAGAATGATATCAAAGGAGATGTTGATAAGACTGCAGGTCATGCAATGTATTCTAAGGATAAGAACAAAGCTATCAAAGGAAAGCAACAATCAGTTGAAGAAGGTACTCCAAGACAAGCAAACTTCCTAAGAGGAAGAGGAAGTGGCAAAAGTATTGGAAGAGGTAGAAACAACAAGGATAATGTCAAAGCTTGTTGGACATGTGGTAAGACTAATCATCTAGCTCATGAATGTTGGCATAACAATCAAAGTGTTAGTAACTCTAATCAGAGCTATAATCAAAGAGGCAGAGGTGGAAGAAATCAAAGAGGAAGTTTCAGAGGTAGAGGTAGTAGAGGCTTCTTTGGAAGAAATGGTGGAAGAAACTTTCAAGGTTAGTCCTACAACAATACCTACTACAATTATGCATCAGATCAGAACGAGGATTCAACTCTAATCATGAATGCAACATGCAAAGTTCCAAGTGAAGATCAAAGAGTGTTTTACATTGATTCAGGATGTAACAATCATCTAAGTGGTAACATTGCTTTAATGACAAATTTGGAGAATAAAGTGATTAATCATACAGTTCAAATAGGTGACAATACAAAGCACACGGTGACGTCTACTGGATCAATTAAAGCCAAAGATGGAAGTACTCTCTTGAGTAAGTTTTTGTATGTTTCTAGAATTCCAAAGAATTTTATTAGTGTAGGAAAAATTGTGGAAAAAGGATATGAGGTGAGGTTCACTAATGATCGAATTTATGTTTAAGACCCTAGCCAAGGGTATAAGCAAATTGTTACAAGAAAGAAAGAAGGGAGGCTTTTCGCATTGAAGGTACAAGGTAATAATGGACATGCATTGTTCACATATGGAGAGCAAAAGATTTCTGAGTTGGATCTTTGGCACAAAAGGCTTAGACACTTTAATGAAAGAGGTATCAAAGAGATGATTAATAATGGTTCAGTATTTGGATTACCTAATGTTGCAAGTCAACACATGACATATATATGTGAAGCATGTCAATTAGGTAAGGCTCATAAGCAATCATACAACAAGCATGGTTTCATGTATTGTGAAAGACTTGAATTGGTACATATAGATGTGTGGGGTCCTTCAAAGGACTTTAGCATAAATGATTCAAGATATTATGTCATTTATGTTGATGATGCTACCAGTTGGATCACTATTATGTGATCAAAGATAAGTCAGAAGTGTTTAGTAAAATTAAACACTATCATGTATATGCAGAGAGGGTTACATGACAAAAATTGAAGAGATTGAGATCAGATGGAGGGGGAGAGTATTTTGCAAATGAATTCATTGATTATTTGTGGAATGCAAGTATAATGAGAGAAGTTACTTGCAGGTACTCTCCTCAACAAAATGGTGTAGCAGAAAGGAGAAATAGAACTCTTGTTGAGTGTGCAAGATCAATGATGAAAGAGAAGAATTTCCCTAATTATTTATGGGCTGAGGCTGTAAATACAACCACATACTTGGTTAATAGGCTACCATGTAAAACTTTGTATGGTATGACACCATATGAAGCTTAGTGGGGTAAGAGACCTACATTAGATCATTGCAAAGTATTTGGTTGCTTAGCCTATGCTTATGTTCCTTCTCAATTAAGGCATAAATTGGAACCAAAGGCTGAAAAATATATGTTCATTGGTTATGATGATAAGAAAATGGGATACATGTTGTGGAGTTCATCTACAAAGCAATTCCTTGTATCAAAGGATATCACATTTGATGAGCAAGGTACTTGGTACTCAGGTACAAATAGTGCTTATGCTGGTCTTGAAGAAACATTGAATCAGAAGAAAGGTGAATCAAAGTTTCAAATCTTTGAGGAAGAAGAGAATAATGAAGTACTAGTTGAAGATAAAGAAATGCCAAGGTTTGATCTAGAATGTGATGAACCAGAAACTTCAAGAAGTGGAGAACAGAGAAGGCCATCAAGGCACAAATGGCAACCCATAAGGTATAGCTATACTACTTCATTCTTGACTACTAAAGATTATGCTTACATGATAAAAGCAGATGAAGACCCATCCACATATGATGAAGCCAATGGAAAGGAGAATTGGGAAAAAGCTATGAAGGAAGAGTATGATGCACTCATTGAGAATGAGACTTGGGAATCGGTACATAAACCAATTAATCAGAAGGTAATTGGATGTAAGTGGGTTTACAAAACAAAGAGATTTGCATATGCAAGTGTGTCTATGTACAAAGCCAGACTTGTTGTAAAAGGATATGCACAGACATATGGTGTGGACTATGATGAAACTTATAGTTGTGTTGCAAAGATGAAAACCATAAAGACTCTCATAGCTATTGCTACTTGCAAAGGTTGGAATCTATCTCAATTAGATGTGAAGAATGCATTTTTGAATGGTTACATTTCAGATGAAGTTTTCATGGAACAACTAGATGGTTTTAGAGATCAATTTTATCGAGATCATGTGTGTAAGCTCAAGAGAGCTTTGTACGGCTTGAAGTAGGCCCTAAGGGTATGGAATTACAGGCTTGTAAAGTTCTTGAAGGAACTTGGCTTTTAAGCATCAAAGGTAGATAGTAGCTTGCTAGTCAAAGCAAGTGAGGATGGATTTATATATGTTAGTATTTATGTTGATGACATAATTCTTACAGGTATAGATGAGAAAGGCATACAAATGCTTAAGAAGCAGATGGAGAAAGAACTCAAGATCAGTGGCTTGGGAAATTTGTCATATTTCTTAGGAATGGACATTTCATATACTCAACATGGAATATATGTGACTCAAGAAAGGTATTTGAAAAATTTGCTAATCAAGTCTAAAATGGAAGATTGCAGGATAGCACCAACTCCAATGGAAGTGAATCACAAATTGAGTAGATATGGAGGAGAAGAATTCAAAGACATGAAGCTTTATCAGAGTTTGGTGGGTAGCTTGATTTATGCTACATTAACAAGGCCTGCTTTTTCATATGTAGTTGGAGTTTTATCTCAATTCATGCATTGTCCTAGAAAGGAACATTGGATTGCAGGTCAAAGGATGCTTAGGTATATGAAGGGCACACTTAGAGAAGGTTTGTATTGTGGATTTACTTCAGATACAAGGATCAAGATATATAGTGATGCAAATTGGGAAGGTAATTTTGATGTTAGAAGATCAACACATGGGTATTTCTATTATGTGGGAAATAGATTAATCTCATGGTGTTCTAAGAAGCAAAATACAATTTCTTTGTCATATGGTAGAAGCTGCAAAGGAGACTTATGGCTAAAAACTCCCATGAAGAGTTTTGATATCATTCAGAGTACTCCTATCATTTGTGGAGATAACATGAGTTCTTTGTATTTGGCAGCTAACCCTGTGTTTCATGCAAGGACCAAACATATTGCGATCCAATACCATTTTCTAAGAGAGAAGGTTTTTGATAAAGAAATAGAAGTAATGCATACCCCTACAACGGATCAACTTGCAAATATGTTGACAAAGAGTTTGGATGGACCCAAGTTGCAGAGGTTCAAAGATATGGCAGGGATAAAGAAGATGCAGGTAATCACAATTAAAGATTGAGGGGGAGCTGTTGGAGCAGGACAATCCTTAATTGATGATTACAATGAAGAATGAGCAGTGACGGATAAAGAAAAGAACAAAGGATGAAGCATGAAGTAAAGAGAAGAATCAAAGGAAACTGATTTGTATACATATGTACATTAAGTTTGTAATTAGTTCATAAATACTTTTGTAATACTGACGAGTATGTATAGATATGCCTATATATACTTGTATATGGACGGGATACATATGAGAGAAGAAGTATAGATGATATAGAGAGGAGTAAATCATAGTTGAATGAGAATTTATCCATTAAATGTAAGATGAGTTGAATAGAAGACGTTTTCTGAGAACTACACATCGATCTTTTCTCCATTTGTCCTTCTGTGCTTGATCATTTTAGAAATCCTTTTGTATGTGTCTAAGTCCATAGTTAATGTATCTATGGTTAAGTTTTGAGAGTCCAATTGCAAACAAGATAAGAGAATTGTGAGTAGGAACATTTGTATGTGTAAATGTATTAAGTGACTTTTGAAACAAGCGCAAATTTGATTGTCAATGATTTGATCAGATCTCAGTGTAGGGTGTAAAGTTTCGCACAAGCGAGGACTCAAAATCTAACTTGGAAGGTAAACCATCTATTTCTAAAAGAATTTTATTAAACAGGTTGTAGATTGAGAGAACCAAGTAGTTAAAGTCATATGTATAAGTCGCATCTAGAGAAAGCCTATTTTAGACATGGGTTTATTTATTGAAGTAAATCTGAAGTTTTCATAAGTTCTTTTGAAGAATTTCACTTGAAATTAGCTGTATAAACATTGGAGGAGTGTTGTGACAAAGTTTCATAGAAAACTTTAACCATTTCATCATTCAATGAAAGAATTTTGTGAAGCAGACTTTCCTGAGTGAAGTTAGAATTCACAGAATAGAGATTCATAGTTCGGTAAAGATTATCCAAAATTGAAGAAGGTTTTGAGTTATGCTTGATATAGAGGTGTTCTAAACTCAAGTATAACTTGTCTTTTGGAGATTAATCATCTCCATCAGCATTTGCATCATTATTTGGGCATTCAATTTATGCAAGTTGATGTGGAATAGCTTTGTGTCAAACAAAATATATTTTCACATTATTGTAGCATTTTGGCCTTGAAGACTGTAAACCCATTGCCACTCCTATGGAGACACGCTTACAATTGAGTCTTCATGATGTTGGATATGCATTTGATATTATTCTTTATCAGTAGACTGTTGGATGCTTGATTTACTTATGCATTACTCAGCCAGATGTTCAGTTTGCTATCTCACACATGAATAGGTTGATGCATTGCCTAGGTGTCAAGCATTGGGAGGAGGTTAAGCGCATCTTTCGCCACTTGAGTGGTATGTGGATACTTGGGTTGTTTTATCCCAAGGGGGGAACACTACTACCAGATTTACATGCTTTTTTTGACTCTGACTGCGTTGGTTGCTATAACACTCATATGTCGACTAGTGGTTTTTACTTCATGCTTGGTAGCTCATGCATATCTTGGTTGAGCAAGAAGTTGTGGCCACTTCTAGTTGTGAGGCTAAGTATAGGGCAGATTTCATAGCCACCGTTGAGTGTGTGTGGCTCAGATGCCTTATGACTGATTTGGGTGTTGGTCAATCTTCTGCCACCACCATTTTCATTGATAGTCAGAGTGCATTTGCAGTTGCGAGGAACCCTGTGTTCCATGCTCGCATTAAGCATATTGAGGTGCACTATCATTATGTGAGGGAGAGGTTTTGGAGAGATCAGCTTGACTTATATGCCGATGTAGGAGAACATTGCAAACCTTTTCACGAAGGCTCTGCCTAGGGAGGTTTGAAGCTTTCTGCAAAGCTTTGGGCTTACTTCCTTTTGTGGATTGATTCCACATAGCTTGACACTTCCTTATACACGAGTGTCAGCTCCTTGTTCACTACATCACTGCCAGGGGGGATTTGTTGATATATTTAGGTAGTGATGTGTGTGAATACACTAGGATTGTCAGGGCACTTTTTTCTCTCTTTAGGAGGTTTTTTCCCCAGGTTTGTATATATGCCTATAGCCATAACATGTCACTTATCTTTGTATATTCTAGTGGTAATACATTCACTATTGTGTGTTGTGCTCCAAGCTTCTTCTTCTGCTCTAAGCTTCTTGTTCTTCCTTGTGTTATTCGTGTGTTTTTGCATACCTCAAACTCCAACAGGCAAGCTCTCCTTACATTTTCTCCCTTGGCCTTGAGGTATATATATGGGTGGAGTTGGTTGGGTGGATACGTGCATCTCTCACCTTGTGTGAGTTAGGCTAGTTTGTTTATTCTTAGAATTTTGATTATCCTTAATCTTAGTCTTGTTGTGTGGAGCCACAACAATGGTACGAGCCAAGCGATGGCCTTATTAGATTTTTAAATAAAAGGAAGTTTAGCCTTAGCCTACTCTCTCAGACTTGTATTAAATAAAGGAAAAGGAAAGTACAAGTGAAGGGGACTAGTGCCCACGGGACCCCTCTAATCCCACAGAGGGGGGGTAGATCTTACAAAGATTAGATGGCACTACAAAGAAGGTTAATCACCCTCTCATCACCCTCATGTGGGGCCCACTTGGGTTTAAGCTTGTTGTTAATAAGGAGGAGCACTTTATGATGCCTGAAGGGGGGGGGGTTCTTAAAGTTGGTGATTCTTTGACCAAGGAGGAACAACGATTTCTCAGTCGACCACTCTTCGGGAGAATCACCAAAGTTATAAGCACATCTTTCCCACCAGATCTTCCAGAGAATCTCCCCTCTGATGGCATTCCAGAGGGTCATTGAGCAACCAATCGCTTCTCCCAGCAGAGCTTGTTTCCAGCTGATATTCTTCTGTAGCCTAAATTTCTTTTCGACAATCTACCAAATTCTATTAGAGTTGGGTCAAGTAAAGAAGATGTGACCAACATCTTCAATGGATCGGTAACAATGCTTGCACCAGGGAGATGCCCTATAGATTTTGCTAGCCTTTAGGTTGGTCCGAATTCTGTGATGAAGCATTTGCCATAAGAGAATAAACTTTTTGATTTCAATGAGAGGGTGCCATAAAGCCATGAACTTCATTTGCCATCGTAGTCGCGTCCATGACAGACACCACTTCTTGTTGAGGTTGACTTGAAAGTCCCTGTTTCCTTTGATATTCGGGATATCCATTAGACTATTGCCATTTTGCCATCTGACCCAATGAATTTAATTTTTACGAATTTGATTGGCCTTATTAGATTTTTGAGGTCAACCTGATAATCAATGGTTTTTGGCCTTATTAGATTTTTTATTTATTTTTATTTATTTTTATTTTTAATAAAAGGAAGTTCGGCCTTAGCCTATTCTCCCGGACTTTAATTAAAATAAAGAAAAGTTACAATTGAAAGGGACTAGTGCCCATGTGATCCCCCAAATCCCACACTGCAGGGGAGGAGTATGTAAAGCTAGAGGGCATTACAAATGAGGCAAATAAATCTATCATCACCCTCATGTGAAACCCATTTGGGTTTCAACTTGTTGTTTTCGACGAGATAAATACACTGATGTCTAAACGGTGGATATCTCTTATCTCGGGAGATTCTCGATCGACCATTCCTTTGGAGATTGGCCAAAATTGACAACACATCGCTCCCACCAAATCTTCCAAAGAGTCTCAGCCCTAATGGCATTCCACAACCTCGTTGAGTAGCCAACCGCCTCACCCAACAACACCTGTTGCCAATTGATTTGGTTTGTGATTCTCAATATCCGTGTCACATGACACCATATAACACGGGACTTGGGGCAATCAAAGAACAGGTGAGCTAAATCTTCGATGCATCGGTGGCAACGCTTGCACCATGGTGGCACACCACAGAGTTTGTTAGCCCTTGCATTGGACCAGATTCCCTTATGCAAGATCTGGCACATGAGAACAGACTTTTTGATGTCAATTAGGGGGTGCCAAATAGACATGAACTTGAGTTCCCATCGAAGTTTGGTCCAAAAAAGGCACCACCTCTTGTTAAGGGTGTGATGAACATCTAAGATCTCTTTGAAGTTGGGGATTTTGGATATTTTCTTACCATTGCTCCATATTAGGCCCTCCAGGCAAGGAAGATCCTGTCCGTAAAGAAGGTGGGTAGTTGAGCGGTCCCACACTAAACACCTGCCTTGAAGAAGAGTCCATTCCTTGAGGGTAACTCTAAGTCTCGGGTCTAAGTCTTAGAACCTAATCCATTGGTTGGTCCCTTATTTCTAGAGTTGTTTCCACTGTTTGAACCCCTTGTTCCATAATCGCTTTGCAGTTTGGAGGTTCCAAGGCTCCACTCCTCTAATGCCACTGATCGAGAACCAGATAGAGTCATTTTGTCTTATCCCAACAGCCCACTTCCACTCGTCACTTATTCTGATGAATTGTTTGGCCTTGTTCCAACTCTTCCATAAAGAACACACGAGACTAGAGCCTTTAGGGGACACCGGGTGGGGGGAGAACAAAAGCGTGAGAATCCCTATGTCCTTCCAACCAGGATGGCCAACTAAGGTAAGGTCTTTCAAGTTTTTGAATAACAATTTAGCCCAAGAGGACTCACTATTGATCCAAGCCTTGATAAGCCACTTAACCGCCAGCTTGTCAGCCAACCCAACAATATCCAAAATACCCAAGCCCCCTGAGTCTTTCAAGCTAATGCAAGTTTCCCAATTGATTTTGGGAATCCCCCTCTTGTTGGGGTCCCCAGTCCAAAGGAAGTTTCTGTAGATTCTTTCCACTTTGGCCAACTCTTTCTCCTTTGGTCTCCAACACGAGATAAAGTAAATAGTCGTTGACAGCATAAATGTGTTAACAACCATAGCACGCCCTGCCAAATTGACTTGCATACCTTTCCAATGATTTAGTTTGCTATCCAGCTTGGCCAGCACCCAGTTCCATCGTTGGTCCATTGTGATGTCGAAGCCCATCGGAATGCCGAGGAGACGGAAGACTTGACCTCTAGGGATAACCTGACATCCTTGATCTAACAACAATTGGGGTGGGGGTCCACGGATTGCTCTGAAAGCAATTTTAGCATGGTTGATTTTTGAACCTGACGCCACACAAAAGGTGTCGAGGCAACTCCAGAATACCTCAATGTTGTTCATATCATTATGCACAAAGGCATTCATGTCATCAGCAAAGAGTCTAGCAACCATTTGGCCCTGATTTAGAGGTAGGGAAAGACCCTGGAGATTTCCAGAGTCCATGTGATGCTTTAATAGGCGACTGAGGCCATTTGAGGCAATAGCGAAGAGTAGAGGAGCTAGAGGGCAGCCTTGCCTGATGGATCTTTTTAAATGTATGGGCTCAGAGAGCTTACCGTTGATATTTATTCTAGTTGAAGCATTTCCAAGAAGAGTGGAAACCATTTTCGTGAACTTATGACTACATCCAAGGTCTTTCAGTGATTGGAGAATAAAGTCCCATTCCAATCTGTCATACGCTTTGTCAAAGTCGATCTTAATGAATATGAGATCTTGTGCAGACTCCTTAGCAAATGCAAGGCCTTCCCAAATATCGACAATTGCTTCAAGTATAGATCTACCTTTGATAAAACCTTTCTGTTCCTCACAAAGCCATGACTTTAAATGACAAGAGATTCTCTTGGCGATAACTTTGGCAAGTATCTTGTATCCAGTTTGGAGCATGGTAATTGGTCGCCAGTTTTCAATTTTGTTCTTATCTCCCCTTTTGTGAATTAACTTGATGACACCATTATTAAAACACTCAGGGAGGGCACCGAAGGAGAGAGCCTCTTGCCACACCTGACGCAGTGGGGTGGCCACCTCATGCTTTGAGGACTTGAAAAACTCATTGGTGAGGCCATCAGGACCCGGACTTTCCCATTGGGAAGAGCATCAATAGCCTCGATAATTTCGTTCTCAGAAATGTTAGCATCCAGTAGAGAATTCATGTTCTGTGGGATTCTAGATTGGGCAACCCTTGAGATGGTTGCCATGGAGTCACGCCTGTGTGGGGAAAGGGGAGTCGAGACCCCAAGAAGATGGGTAAAGTGCTCAAGGATGATAGATCTGTTCACATCTTTTGTGCTACACTCGACCCCATTGTTATCGACCATGAAGGGGATCAATTCCCTAGCTTGCTTCCTTTTGAGGATATTACACATCTCTTTCGATGGTTTATCAGCCTTCCTCCCCACCAATCTTTGAAGAATATTTGAAGATTTTTCCTTTGAACCTCCTCCTCTAATCTTAGTCTTCCCCTGATTTTCAAAAGACCTTTTTTTCATTGCAAGTTACCTTTGTTCACTTCTTCTTCAAGACGTGAGAGCCTCCGGTACACCATTTCTCTTCTTTTTTTCCAGATATCTCTTATAGCCTTTTGAGTCCTAATCAGAATTTGTCGAATCCTTTCCACCGTGTTTCTCCAACACTTAGCCGGTTCATTACAGTTGGCAAAGGCTTCCGCCCACATTGGGAAATCTCTTGGTGGACTAAGGGGAGGGAAAACGACGTCTGACAAGCATGAAACCAAGGAGATTTGCGGAGATTGGGAATCAGTTTGAAAGAAAGAGTAATCGGATAGTGATCCGAGATAGTCAAGTCCGTGTGTTGGGAAATTGAAGGAATACCCCATTGGAGGAGGGTGTTTTGGTCGATGTAACATCTATCAAGACTTGCTTTCCTCAGAGAGTCCCCCAATTGGAGATTTGACCAGTCATGTCTTTCACCTCGACCAGGTCAGAGAGGCCCCTAAAATTTAGCTTTGTGAGTTTCATTATTGAAGGTTGCCCTCTTTGCGGGGAGGGACCGATCTTTTTTTTCTTGTAATCTTCTTTTTTCTTCCCAACTTCTTGACTTAGGATCCTACTCTTGAGGGGGCTCTTCCAAGGCATGGCCGACGGTTGTTTCCCTTTAAGTTTTGGCTTTTGTTGTGGTAAACTTGGCATGCAAATCAGAAGAGTAGGACCAAGGAAGGAGCTCTCACTGTCTGGATTGTCTTCATTGCTAGTAGTGAATCCTTCCTCTTTACTCGTGGTGTAACCTTTTTGGTTGTCTTGTTTGCTCGTAGTTCCCAATGGTATTATAAGTGGGGTCTTCATCAAAATTGTTATCCCCTGGGAACTCGACCTCATTAATCTCCTTTTCTAGGATAGAGTACGTGTTATTCGTAGGAGCAATTGCCGTGACGTTCCTTGCTGCTGATCTCCGAGGGCTAACTTTCCTCCTATGTCTTACTTCAGTGAATCCTTCTGAATCCGTCTCTGCAACACGAGTTCCCTCTTCTTCCTCCATCGGAGGGGGATGACCCCGAGTGTCAACTTGGGGGAGAGGGTTCGGGATCCCATCTGGTTTAGGCTTGTTTTTATTGGTATTTTTCTTCAAGGGGCAATCTTTGATCCTATGATCTTGGTGTCCGCAACGGAAGCACGCATTTGGCAAATTCTTGTAAGTAACTTTCTGTACCCAGATCTTACCATCTCCACAATTTATGGAGATCTTCGAGGGAAGGACCTGGTTCAAGTCTGTTTCAATGCAGATTTGTGGGTGCCATCGCGCATTGAAAGAATATTGAACTCCTTCGTAGATTAACCCCCCAACATCCTCTCTTGAGGCCATCGGGTGACTGATCGGAGAAACGATTTCTCAAAGAAATCCATACAAAAAATACGGAAGATTGGGAAGCTCCACCCATAGCGGGTAACACAGAGGTCTTGACCTATTCGAAACAAAGTCTGGGGTCCACTTAAAAAGACATAAGGTGGACTGGCCCACTTGCCAAGAGCTGGCTTGCAGGGCTTGGAAGGCCATCTCTTCATTCTCAAACACTAGAAGTAGGTGATTCGCCGGCAGGAATTGACATTTGCACACAATTAATCCACGCGGGAACCACTCTTTGCACAGCCAAATTCTCACATTTTCTAGGGGGGGCCTAGGGCCAAAGACTTAATCGATCAGACATGTTTTCATCAATTCTTCTTGCTTTGCTGCCACAAATTCCACGCATAAAGAGACCACTGGAGGAGCGACGTCCGATGGGACGGAATCCAACTCAAGGGGGCACTGGTGGGGCACCACATTGCTCTGAATCAATGAAGGGAAAAAGGTTGACATAGAGGCGATAACAATTAAAGGCTGAACCTCTCTCGGACAAAGAACTACTACTCAAAAACAGGCAAAACAATCCTACTTACCCACGAAATCCCTTTGAGTGCTTTCTGCGTCTATGGGTGCACCATTAAAAAGGAAATTTTCAAATAGTTCTATGAATAGTGAGTTTCCCTTCTGTAGACCCTTGAAAAATAGCTTTAGATTTAGGACCAAGTTAGATGGAAAGAACCGCAAGAGATGAAGTTAGAGGACGGGACCGCTTTTTCTCTTGACGCTACCTATATAACTTTAGAGCTAGAACAAATGCTTATGAAAACGCCAATTCAACGGCTAAAAAGCCAATTCAACGAGCGAATCTAGTCCTTAGAACAGAACTGGCGGGGAATGAACCACAGGACTATGCGAGGACAGGGCCAGTGCTTAAATTTGATGCCCGACCCTATGCATCACCAAAATTTGAGGGATGCCGGAGGGATAAAAGTGGGCATCCTTAAAGATCATTCAAAAGCATGCTTCTAATGCATGGGATAGAAGTTAGAACATTATCTGAACTTATTACACAAGACATTTGACTAAGCATGCTTTGGTTGCATATTAATGAGTTTTTCTAAGGTTGCAACCTTTCAAAAGCAGTTCAATTGGCAAATATGAGACACTTCAAGCTAGAGCTTTTAGTGGCATTTTGATGTCAAACATGTGTTTAAAAGATACTTGGGGCACTCTTTGATTCGATAGAAATGGGGAGTGTTTAAGGAAGATGCTAGCAAAAGACTAGTCATCCGTTCTCATCATATAAAACAAAGAAAAAATCTTTAATTTAGATGATAAATCATATCAACATAAATATGGGACATTGGTTTATTCTCGGCAAATGACAACCGATGTGTGTCATGAATTGTGATATTACTCAATAAGAAATTGACAATAAAAAGTAATCCTCTTTAGAATTAAAAATGTCTAATTTTAACCAATTAGAAATTTAATATCTATTCACTTTGGTCAGTGCATATCATTCACAATTGGAGAGCATGGGCATTAGGCAACCTTCGAAGTTCTTGAACTATTGCATAATAAATAAACAAATGATGCATTGCTATTTGTTATATGGTGAATCACAACTCACTAGTTCACATTATTGGTCATTCGTAGGAACCATCAATGTATCCAAAAGCATCGAGTTGGGAGCATGGGTAGAAACACTCTATAATATATATGGATATTAGTAACTATGTAATATGAATGACTAGAATGGCAATTATGCAAGTTCTTATCCAACTTACTAACCTATAGCTATGGATTACGAGAGTGGTAAAAACATGGGCAATGAGGCTTCCAAGTGCTACAACAATGATCCCTCAATGTTCTCTCTCAAGCTGCGAAGAGGCAAGTTCAATTTTGAAGTGTTTGAGCCAAATTCGATACTAGAATAGAAATTAGTCACTATAAATGTGCTCTAGAAATTTAGAAAAGAATACTCGTCATCTCTATGTTTTAAAAATCATCAATGCTAAGGGCCCATAATGTATATAGAGAGATAGACTAGTGTGGCACATGCCCAAATGAAATCCCACTATCAAGAGGTAAGAACATTGACACAATGGCTTTAGCTACTCACAATTTTGGCATATATATATATATATATATATATATATATATATATATATATATATATATATATATATATATATATATATATAATCGGGGATGCCCGGGTCTTGAACATGGGCATCCCTTGGGATGCCCAAACCTAAAAAGTGGGCATCCTTTGATGCCCATTTTGGGCATCAAATTTAAACACTGGACAAGGCCCCAGAAGCGAAAAAATACACGAGCCCCAAGAAAGAGAATCTGGAGCATCAGGAAAACAGCCCCCGGTGACTCCCTCGACGAAAGAACCCCTCCGGAGGCTGACGAGCTGGCGATAGACCTCTTCCTACGAAAGCCACCGACCCACGACAGACGTCTTCTGACGACAGACACCCCACGAGGCCCCGCTGGCGACAGACACCTCCTGGCGATAGACACGCTCCGGCGACAGACGGCTTCCCGGCGACAGCACCCTCCGACGACAGACTATGCTTCCGGCGACAGATACACTTTAGCGACAGACACTCTAACGGCGATGTACGGCTTCCCGGCGACAACAACCTCCGACGACAGACTGGTTCCGACGACAGACACACTTCGGCGACATACACTCTAACGGCGATAGACACGGACTCGAGGTCTCTCTAGTGACAAACGCCTCCAAAGAACGCTTCCTGCTCGACAATTGCTCCAGTCAAGCAGCACGCGCGTGACCAGAGATGATGAAGGGCACAAAAACAGACATCACAGCTACAGCGGAGAAGCCATGTGAGATGCTCAATCACGCTTCCAAGTCCTCACGTCTCCAACTATTGCTCCGTCGAAGCTCCGACACTCCATCTTCCTGCACGGACAATATTTCGATTGCGATAGATTCTGGAGTATTTATCACAGATCAGAGGGCAGACGCTGCACATCTTGCACGACGGACGAATCATTAGCCTCCTTGCGCGCCTTCCGACATTGTTTATGACTCGTCCGGGGGTGAGGGTTCAACCCCTGGTAGCAACATGTAAGGGACATATGAATCCTGGAAAAGCTGTTGTATGTGGTTGTTGGCCACCGTTTGTCCATCCCTGCGGTAGTTGTGACCGCCATTTAACCCAGTTTTATAAACCGTTGTTCTTGTGGGATAAGGGGGGTCCCATGGGTACTATGCCCTTCCTTGTACAGTTACAATTTCAAAGTTAAAGTCCGGGGGAGTAGGCCTCGGCCGAACCTCCATTTAAAAAAAAATAAAAAATAAAAAAAAATCTTCTGATCATCATAAATCATAAGGAGGTTAGAAGCCAAACTAGGCACATTGACGGGAAACCATGGAGACAGAAATTCTCCGTCCAGTGACAGGCTGACAGCTTCCGCACTAGTCAATTTATTCGAGCAACCTGATAAGAGCTCCCGTCACACCGTCTATTAGAAGAAGGGTCACAGCTTCTCTCTGAAACGTAATGGAGCTCCACAGGGAATTCTACACCCTTTGTTTGTCCATTTCCACGCCGCTTAATGCATTCTAATTTCTCACCATTGACTTCCGTATACCATTGTTTCTCTGTTCCTCTCTTCCTTTTCAAGTTTCTCTGTCCCTCGTAACTATCACACGGTGACGTTCAAGCCAACCCGATGGGCGTACCATGTGAGGGGTCGAGGACCGTTACATATGAAATCAAGACTCTCAGCCACGTACTCTCGCGCGAGATCTCTTCACTCTATGCCAATATTAGATTGAAATTGTCGTGCTTTACTTATAGCCATTAAGTCAAACCCCATCACATATGGGTTAACATATCCTCTCTCCATTTTTTAAAATCTTCCTCTTAGAAGAGTTTCAAAGCTAATTTAAAGCTTCATTCATTCCAAAATTTAGTATCTCAAGATGAAAACCAAGACAGGTTTTCTTTAGGAAATGCAACGGTTCCTAATGGAAGAAACTTAAACCTCTATAGGTACAATGATAAAAAGGTACAATATTTTCTTATTTCATAGTAACTTTAAAACTCTTATGCTTTGATTAGCCTGGAGAATCAAAGCCATCTCTCCTAAATACAGATATACATGAACTTATTGGAAAACATGAGAAACCTAGAGCATTCCCAAATAAGTTCATGAGCATGTTAGGACAAGTGGTTGTTGCGCTACCTCTAGAAGATGTTTAAATAAATACCAAAACTAGAATCCTGTTCTAGCAAATCTTCTAGAAAATTTCAAGGCCATCAAAAGCATACGAATGATTGAATAGACAAACGATTGAAGGAGTCAGAATAGTGGCTCTCTACTTATGAATGAAGCCATAGTTTTTACATTTTTTGAGGATGAAAACTCTTCAAAGGGGGGAAGAAAGTACCAAATCACATCAAATTTGGTTATTGGATGAAATATAGAATCTTGGAGATAGATTATAGATAGAAGAACATCTTTTAGGTTATAAGATGGAGATATTGAGAAGAAAACTTCATTGCATGCTAAAAATAAGTATTGGAAACCTACCAATGGTAGAAATGATTTGAAGAAGATAGGTTGCAACCACCATGTGATAGAGCATGCCAAAGCCTAAACTTCTTTAAGAGAAGTGAAAGTGCAAATAGAAATTAGAAAGTAGGAAGTCTGGGACCATGATAAATGGTACTTAAATCTATGAAAGGTGAAACTGGCATTCACATATCCCTAAAAGGGACTTTTAAAAGAAATCCAAAAGAATTAGAAGATAGATAGGCTTAATCGGTAATGAGATTCCTTGAAAGCCCTAGGATAGCTATTTGGAAGCTTCGGATAAAGAAGGAATCCAAAAGGAAAGAATAATCTCTTGTCCCTACAAGTTAATTGAGCAATAACTAACTAGATCTTGAATATAACTCAAAATACTTGGAATTACACCCAAAACATTAGAGATAAAGGATTGTTGTTTATTCCATCAAGATGGCTCTTTATTCCATCTCTATGGATTTTTGTTCCATCAAATGGTTTAAAGCTTCCAATTTGACTTTGGATAATTAAGATCATAGAGTGACCTTGAGTTGGACGACCTAAAATCCTAAGTAGAATAGAAGAGATAGAAGTAACTTCTTAATTCAAATTCTAGCAAGAAGAATATGAGTAAAAGGTACTCTATAGTTACATTAATCTTCTAGACTTTAAGATAAATATCATCCACACATCAGTGCTGTATATAAAGTATGGTGGTATGGGACACTATACTTTATATTCACATTAATGTAGGAATGATGGTATGGCACATCAGACCTTGATATGATAGGTAACTTTTAGTCTTGGGCTCATGAGTTGGAGTGAAACTCCATCCCAATTGACCATGAAGCACTTCAAATATCAAGCAATTGAGAAATTTTGAAGATCACGAAGTGAAATCCCTTTCTAGATCTTCATAAAGATTTTCAGTAAGACTAGTGTAGTCTCTTTAAGGATTGTGTAGTTCTTTATTAGAAATGCTACATGGATTTCTAGAGAGAGAACTTGGAAAGATCCCTTTAAGAAAGGTAAGCTTGACTGAGTCAATCTAGCATAGAACACTTAGTTGAAAAATACAACTACGTGAGTCAATATCTTGAATCAAATTTATGCCTTTTAGTATAAATGTGTATCAAGAGATAATGAAAAGGATTGACTTGGTTATCTACATAATTGGAGTTAGACCAAGTTAGTCCAAAGCATCTTGTTGATAGTACAACAAAGTAATCAATCTCCTAAAGTACACGATCTATACTAGACTTGGTATTCTAGTCTAAAGGAATCTCAAGAGATTGAAAGGGACTAACTTCTTAATTAAGATGTTGGACGCGTCATAGTTTGAGAATAAAGTTGAACATCAAAACTCGATGGCTTGAGACACCAATGTTTTATACCACTAGAGTTTGGTAGATGAATGATCTTACCCAAACGATCTTTTTGAGAATTCTGATTTAGTCTCATAAAGATAGAAACTGTGCTTCAAACCATTAGCTAGAACCTTAAAGTTTTGAGTATCATCTTATTGACCTTCGAGGAGCTTACAACCTTGTCAGAACAGAGAAGGAGACGAATGGAAGACAGCATTTCGGACAAGGTATGGCCATTTTGAATATGTAGTTATGCCATTTGGTCTCACAAATGCTCCAGCTGTCTTCCAACATATGATGAATGATACCTTTCGAGAATATTTAGATGATTTTGTTGTAATATACCTTGACGATATCTTGATATTTTCTAAAAATCTAGAGGATCATGAATGTCATGTAAAGATAGTCCTAGAGAAACTAAGAAAAAAAGGATTATATGCAAAATTGGAGAAGTGCTCTTTCCATAAGACATAAGTGGAATTTTTAGGGTTAAAGGAATTTTTATGGACCCTAAGAAGATTGAGACAATCCTTGATTGGCAACCACCTTCATGTGCTCGAGATGTACAATGTTTTTTGGGGTTTGCCAATTTCTACAGGATATTCATCAGAGATTACTCCAAGATAGTGACACCTCTATTAAGGTTCATGGTAATGTTCATAGGATGAGGGTGAGAGTCATGATAGATGACTCTGCCATACATAATTTCATAAACTAACCCAAAGACCTAGTGCACATAAATACATCGTGTCTAGCTAGGTACTCCACCAAGCTTTATCTTAGGTTAGGATATCATCAAATTGGAATTCAGGATGATCGATCAGTGGATTTTGAGAGAAAAAATCTAGAACCTACTCACAAGAATTACTCTATCTATGAGAAGGACTTGTATGCCATTGTCCATGCTTTGAAGAAGTGAAGTCATTATTTGTATGGTGCCAAAGTTATGATAGGGTTTGAGCAAGAGAGAATTAAGTGGATCTCTAATCAAATTGATTTTAAAGGTTGCAACGACCATTGGGCAAAGACCCTTCAAGAGTTTGACTTTGAGCTTAGGTATAGGAAGGGAAAGTTTAATGTGGTGGTTGACTCACTTAGTCACATGCCTATGCTCAATGCACTGAGCTTAACTTAGATCATTAGTGACCTACTTGCATCGATTAGAGGGAAATGCGGCTTTATCCTGCATATATCAAGATTTGGGAAGCCATAAAGAGAGGGTATTTTGATACACATGTTTCCAATGAGGATGGAGTATTGAAGGGTACTCAAGAAGGATTCAAGTGGAAGAATTACAATATCCATGATGGATATATGTTATATAAAGGTGAGGTGTGTGTCCCTAGAGATTTCGAGATGAGACATCATATATTATATTTTTCATGACACAGACAATGTGAGAAACCTAGGAGTTATCAAGACTTATGATTACTACCATCACGAGCACTAGTAGGTTTCCAAGGCCAATTTCCGATTGAAGATCCACCTGCAGGTGATGCAAAAAGAGTTAATCTAAAGAATCATTGGTTCCAAGTCTTGGTAGGAACTCTAACAGATGCTCCATTCATTGGGGAGTCTAAGTTGGAATTCGACAACATATGGGGTTAGTTTGAGTTCTTCTCATAGGACTTCTAGACATTACAAAATATCTAGGAATTGAAGCCCATTTGGTAGTGGGCCAAACTTGATGTTTTGGCACCCCTCTCCCAAAGCCAGATTTTCTCAAGTGCTATTGGCTAGTGCACACTCTAAAATTAAATGCTAACAAAGTGAATGAGAAGCAAACTGCATTATTACAATAGGAATTTAAAAACATGGGTTCGATGAACCCTCTGAGTGTAGTCATCCTAAAGTCATGAAATAACTTGGTATAAATTGCTTGACACTTCCTTTGAAAGTCTGCAAAAGATCTTGAGTCAATTTTTACCAGTTTGTGCAATCTCAATAAAACATTAAGAGCCTTCTTCTATAAATAGAAAGTTTTCTCAAGGTGCTTTGTACTCAAAACTTATTTGTCATGTCATGGATGCATACCCACTTGGGTGAGATGGCATAAATGCCACATGGCATCACTAAGGGCATTATGCCCATTTGGTAGAAGGGGGGAGAGAGGAGTCTCTCCCCTTAGAGTATTAATATAATCACATTAAGAGCATTAGAGAGAGAGAGAGTTTTTCTAGGCTTGGCTCGATGGTTGGGTAGTTCAAACACAAATGGATCTCTGTGTGTGTGTTGTTAGCATCGCGAGCTCATTACAAGCTCATGCAAAAGAAGTACTCTAATATTGGTATGAGAGCGACAAAGTTGGGCGTGCTTCTGGTGCTGCAAGTTGGAGGATTTGAACCCACGTCCTCCGCATCAGAGGCACATGGCTTATCCAAGGCGCGTATGCTCCTTTGATGATGGTTGCTTCAGTAGAAAGATACTAAACTAAATGATGCTACATTAGCTTTTGATAAACTAATAGAAGGATTTCAGCAAAAATTTCCAGAATTAGAAGTTGCAGCAGTTAGTTATAAAAGCCTTAGTCAACAAGCCTTAGAACCTAAGCAGTTTTTTGAAGCAAAAATGATCTTAGTTGAAGAAAACCTTAGGGATATGTTCAATGAATTACGTTATGATATAGAGAGAATAATGTTTTTGGAATTAGAGAATCAAGATGATGATCTGTAAATTCTGTGTAATTTTGTACTTAGTGGGTTCGGATCCACCATGCATGCCAATGTTAGCAGCCAGTGTGGACTGGCTATTCTTTGTAATTTCTACTTTGTAATAATGGAGATGTCAAGAGTTTCCGGAATACGAAGGTTTGGAACGGTTTGAAGTTCATTCCTACTTTCTTTAGGATATGCGGAGACGGGTTCATCCAGATCCCAGACTCGTCGATTACAAAAACGAAGATACGTAGTGTAGTGCATGAAGTGGGATATACAGAGCGGAGAACAATTGTAACTACAAAGCCATAATGAAATACCATATGTATTTCTGAATGTGATAACTATTGTTCTGTGTAGTTAAGATTTCGAATTGTCTATGAATTATCTATCTGTGCTAAGTCATATTGAAGCGATGGAACATAAATGCATGTTTACGAATAGAAATATTCGTGAATCCCCATTCCCGAACCTATTCTTTGTGTACTGTTAGTCTTATGGCGAATAGTGGACAAACATGTGTTTGGTCTTATCATAGATGGCATAAGGTTGAACATTCTGAACTTTGGCTTTATCATGCTTTGGTCCTTTGTTCTTCCCTTTCCACTTGCTCTTGCTTAAGAAATTGGCTTGGGAAGTATCCTCTTCATCTTCTTCCTTCTTATTGCTTTTTAACTTTTTATCCTTCTTATCTACATATAGAGGACTAATTGAATTACCATGATAGGAGTTACCTTCCTTTATGCTATTGTTGGCATCTTGACTGAAGACTTTTCCAAGAAAGACGTTGAAGTCTGGAGTTTGCACATCTATGAGATCATAAGCCGTGGTGAAGGATTGCCATTGCTTATCACTTCAAATCCCATCAAGGATTTGTCGCATGATAGCCGCTTCTTCAATCAACTCTCCAATGGATGCTAACTGATCTGCAACCTCCTTCACCTTGGTAACAAACTCTGTGATGGTTTGTTTAGGTGTCTTCTTCATTTGGTTGAACTGGTTCCAAGGGTGATTCTTTCTTGCTTTGGTACTAGAAAGAAAGTCTCTAGGGCATCCCAAGTCTCTTGAGATGTCTTGCATCCTCTAATATGTGCTAATACAAAGTCAGAGATAGAGTTTAGTATGTACAACCTTGCTTGAGCATCCCTTGCGCACCAAAGTGTGAGCTTATCTGTCTCCTCTTGTGTAGGTCCTCCTTTGGATCTTGGAATAGGCATAGATTCATCACCTGCTACAATTCCATAAAGATTTCCACCTTGCAAATAGGCCTCCATTCTGATGTGCCAAGCCGCGTAGTTGTGTCGATCAAGCTTCTCAATCATCGAGGGAAAGTTGTCACCCATCTTGGTCTAGCTCTGACACCACTGAAAGAACTTGGAGAAGCTTGTAGGAGGTAGAAAAGTGAGTTGCAAAGCGATGAAGTTTGGTCTACCCAACTGGCACAAGACCATCCCTTGAGCTTATGGAGACTCAAATAGACCTTATAAGCATGCAATACGTGCAATAAAATGCACTATGTACTTTGGAGCATCAAGGAGGAAGAGTCGATACAAAACAAATAGGTTTGTGCATCAACTAGCTCAAAAAACTTATTATCTTTGGATAAGACAATGAACTTCAAATGCTCATAGTGACCATCCTGATTACAATTAGAAAAAATCCTTTTGTGGGCATGATACACGCAGTGTTGAGTGTATAGAATGCACAAGAGTATAAGGAATAAGCAAAATATGCTTATGGAATGAATTAGATACTCAACAGTGGTACCTCCTATTTTTCAGGAATACGTAGAGATTGACCCCGAGACCAAAAATCTGAGATCTCTCCCAAGATACTGAACCAAATAATTTACAAATTTACAAGCATAAACTAGACACTAATACCTTTCCAATGAATTCTCTCTCATCCAATTTCGAGTTGTATAGAGAGAGCAAAAGCCTCTGTAAGCTTATTGTTGTTGAAGAAGATGATGCAGAAAAATGAAGGAGCAAGACAAAGATGGCCACAAGTGTATGTATATTGCTTCCATGTAATGTACAAGTGATTTGAAGTCTTTATATAGATTTTTTGAAATGTTCCATAACTTGTACAAGTGGATTTTGAATTCAAATGAAGGTGCTAAACTTTGTTGGAGGGAATCAATTCACTTTCCTACATTCTAGGATAAGTGAAGATCTAGTTTGATCTACTTTTAGGGGATTGATTGATTGATTGATTGCAATTCAACCACCACAAATTCGTGGAATTTGGATCTCTCTTTGTCCTTTTACATGTGTAAAGCTCTAGGCTTTTACAATGGTAAAAGATCCATAAAAAATCTTTAAAAAAAATACAATAAAAGAGCATGAATAAAAGAACTCTCCAATAGATATTCTTTCCACGTAATCCAAGGCATAGCTTTTGATGTAGATCAAATCCACCTCAAGCATAGTGTAAGCTTGATGTTCCAAGACCTCCCCCTTAAGCTAAAGTATGATAAAGTCTTCATTCTTTAATAGGTTGAATACCTGCCATAGCTTTGAATGTACAAATCTTTATTCCATCAAGTGCCTTCGTCATCATATCTTCTACTTGCTTCTGAGTAGGAACAAATGAAATGTCAATCTCCTTTGCCATGAGCTTCTCCCTGATGAAGTGGTAATGAACATCTATGTGTTTGGTTCTTGCATGGAAAATAGGGTTTGCTGCTAGACGCATGGAGCTTACATTATCTTCAAATATGTGAGGTTTGGAACTCACAAGTCCCAAATTTTTATATAATGCTTTTAACCATATTGCCTCTTGAGTTGCTATGGTCAACCCACTGTACTCTGCTTCAGTTGAGGATAAAGCAATTGTTATTGGTTTCTTCTTGGAACTCCATGACACTAGCTTTGAACTTGCAAATGCTACGTAACGAGAGGTACTTCCCCTATCATCATTAGCTCCTGCTCAATCTGCATCTGAATAGATTTTGATATCCAAATCTGAAGAGTAAGGATAGAATATACCTTCATTGATGGTACCTTTGAGATACTGAAGTACTCTCTTAGTTGCATCCATGTGTGGCCGTCTAGGTGAGTGCATGAATTGACTAAGCACTCCCACACTATATGAGATGTCTAGCCTTGTATGAGTAGCATATATCAAGATACCTACCAAGTTTGATACTCTTTAATGTCTTCAATTTTCTCACCTCCATAAACACTAAGTTTATGATTCGTCTCCAAAGGTGTACTTGCAGATTTAGTGTTCTTCATTTTGAACTTAAGAAGTAGATCCTGAATGTATCTTCTCTGAGTCAAATATTTTCTTTCATCTATGTATATGACCTTCATACTTAGGAAATATGTGAGCTCACCTAAGTTACGATTTTGAACTCCTCTTGCATGTGTCTCTTGATCCTTTGAATGCCATTCAGATCATCACCAGTCACAATAATATCATCTAATATACACATATAGATAACCTCATTGTGATCCCTTTTGATAAATAGAGAAGGATTTGAGTTGCTAGGTTTGAACCCTTGATCTTGAAGGTATATAACCAACCTGCAATTCCAAGCTCTAGGAGATTGTTTCAATCCATACAATGCTTTCTTAAGTTTGCAAACATAAGATGCATGATTAGGGTTTTCAAAACTTGGTGGTTGTGACATGTATGCCTCTTCACTTATCCAACCATTTAGAAATGCATTTTTTACATCAACTTGGAGGAGTTTCCGATTTCTTGCAGCAACTACACTTATCAATGTTCTAATTGTAGTCATCTTTGCAAGTGGTGAGGATGTTTCCTCATAGTCTATACCATGAGTTTGTGAGCATCCTTTGGCAACTAATCTTGCCTTGTACCTGCAAACTAATCCATCTAAGTTTTGTTTGACTCTATATACCCATCTCCAACCAATTACCTTTTGATTGGATGACATTGGAACCAAATCCCAAATTTCCATCTCCTTCAATGCATCTATTTCTTCTTTCATGGCCTTTTCCCAATTAGAAAAAATGGAATGATCTACATCATCATGTAAAACCTGTAAAGGCAACACTTGATTATCCACCTGTAAAAAGAGGTAGCAAAGTGTCATATATATCTTTGGAGCTGACTCATGTCTCCTTAGTACATGAAAGTAATGGTTGAATTGCATCTTTCACAAAAACAACATCATGACTAACCAAAATGCATTAAGTCACTGGATGATACAGATTTCATAATTGTACCCAACACAAATATATTTTCCTGCTTTATCATCCAATTTTTTGCGTTGTTGTTCAGGCACTAGTGCATATGCCAGACAACTAAAGACATGTAGATGAGCAACAAATTTCTTGGGACCACACAAAGCCTCATATGGAGTGATAGATTGCAGTGCTTTGGTGGGACACCTATTAGTACATATGCTACACACATAACAACCTCAAGCCAACAGGTATGTGGTAAATCCTATATTTTGACCATACACCTCACCATCTCCATGTGAGACCCATTATTTCTTTCAGTAACTCCATTTTGTTGAGGTGTATACAACATTGTACATTGATGTTTTATCCCATGTTCAACTAGAAATGCATTAAAATCAAAAGACATGTAGTCAACCCCACAGAATTTCAACGAGAACCAAACACTATTTGAAGCACATAAAAACTTTAGACTTTGATTTCAACGGATGCATACATGGGAAAATCTTCAATAAAAGTCACAAAGTAAAGGTAGTTGTCTGCATAGGACCACAAACATCACTTGTGAACAAGCTACAATTTATGAGTGGCTCATGTTGAACCATCTTTTGGGAAGGAGAAGCATTGCATTTTTCCCAAAATACAGCCTTCATAGACATGTTTACTAGGTGCCTCAAGTTTGGGTAGAGAGGATGCCATTTCAGAGTTTTGTAGGTGTAGCAAACTAGCAAATTTCAGATGACCAAAGCCTGCAAGCCAAAGCTTTGCATCTGAGATAGCCTAAGAATCTTGAACTACACATGCTAATTCATTCACAGATTTTGCATAGTCTACGAGCTTATACAGCCCATGACATAAAATGCCAAAAGAAATAATAACATTGCCATTTGATACAACATGAATTGTACATCTATCATCAATAAATTTGACAACAAATATGATCTTGGCTAATGTTGAAACTAACAACATATTTTTCTTGATCCCTGGCCAAAAAAAGCATCTAATAATCTGAAAGAACTGCCACCAGTAGTAGTGAACGATATTACCAACTCCCATTACATGATAACAGGAGTTGTTAATGCATGTGATAATATTCCCTTTAGGGGCAAGCTCAAGTGAACTGAAGAATCTGTGATGCAAGGTAATATGTTTGGTTGCCCCACTATCAAAGTACCAAACATCTGAGTCTATTGTAGACATACACTATTCACGAGAAGATGGGTCATAGCTGCAAATAGTAGAAAATGCCCATCCTTCATTCTGCACAAGATTAGCAAACTCTATTTTAGGTGTAGAGACTTCTGCAACAACCATTCCAACCTCTTTCTTCTTTGTCTCTTTTGCAGCTAATTTTGGACAACTCATTATGACATGATCATTTCCTTTATAGTATTTGCAAAACTATTTTTGATTTTCTATTTTTTTATCGTCTTTGTCTTCCCTTTATGACTATGCAAGATTCGTAGATTTCTGCTTACTAATAGATGAGCTCCATTTACCTTTGCCCTTCCAACTAGCTAAGAACTGCTTACTAATAGATGAGCTCCATTTACCTTTGCCCTTCTAACTAGCTAAGAAAGCTTGATCTCCAATATGCATAATGGGCATGTTCTGTCTAGATTGATCTTCCTGCAATAAAATAGAGATTAACTCCTCAAATATTAAGGCATTTGGATTGCCTTTCATCATCAAACGAAGAGTAGAAGTAAAAATCTGATATGAATCAGGAAGATCATTAAGAACGGTTTGCACAAGTGAACTATCTGACAAGGCTTCATATGTAGAAATCAACTGCTCTTTCAAATCTTTTATCTTTGTCGAAAAGCTATCCATAGAATCTTCTTCATTCATATGCTCACTCTCCAACTATTTTTGGAGGCAAGAAACAGGAGCCTCATTTCTTGCCTTGTATAAAGTGGAAAGTGTATCCCAGGCATCCTTTGTTATTTTACACAAGCGAATATGAGGGATAATGGCATGTTTGAGAGACAAAGTTATGAATGCATGTGCCTGAGCATCTCTGCCATCCCATCAAAATTGCTTTGTAATAGGTGAAGCAGGATCAACAACATAAACAAGAATTTGAAGATTGTCATCTTCAATGCCATCTCATTCACCTTTAATAATTGTATTTAGAGGTGTAGTAGGTCATTTTTCAACACCCTGCATAATATTCCATAGTCCTTTTTGCCATCAATTCATGATGCATCATATATGCCCATAATAGGTAATTAGTACCACCCAACTTGTCCTCAAGAGCCAACATATGGAATACATAATTGCTTTCAACCATGGTCACTGACTAAAATACCGTGATGCAAAAAAATGATTGTATTTCAGAAAGTTGAATAGAACTACCCTATCAAGCTCTGCTAAACCTTTTGCAAGCTTCGAGACGCTTGTACTGGCGAACAAAAAATTGTATATATATTTGGCAAAAACGGATGAAATTGCCTACATAGGCATTATGATAGTGCATTTGCAGGCCGAAATGAGCTCATATCAAAGTTTTGATAGCACATAGCAAAGTTGTTTTGAACTCCTAATCGCCTTGAGTATGCTCACCAATTTTTTTGTGATTGTGATATTGTGAAAAAAGGGTGTTGATGACCCCATAGATGAAGCGATGACATGCTTTGCTACCAATTGTTGGAGTTTGAGGTCTGCAAAAGCACATGAAAAGCACAAGGAAGAAGAAGAATTGGAGTGCAACACACAATATTGAATGTATTACCAAGTGAATGTATGAAGATAAGTGACCCATTAGGGTTATAGGTGTATATATAAGTCTAGGGAAAAAACTCCTAAAGAGGGAAAAAAGTGCCCTGACAGTCCTAGTGTGTTCACACACATCACTAACAAAATATATCAACAATTTCGGACAAATCTTTATGACATGATCATTTCAATTACGATATTTCCAATATTGTTTTTTATTTTTTTTCTTCTCATCTTTATCTTCCTTCTTCATGAGTGCAGCATTAGCAAATTTTTGCTTACTAGTAGGTGAGCTCCATTTACCTTTGCCCTTGTAACTAGCTAGGAAAGCTTGATATGCAACACACATAATGGACCTATTCTACTTGGACCGATCCTCCTACAACAAAACAGAGACTAACTCCTCAAATGTTAAGGCATTTGGATTACCTTTCATCATCAATCAAAGAGTAGAAGAAAAACTCCGATATGAATCTGGAAGACATTAAGAACGGACTGCAAAAGTGAACTATTTGGCAAGACTTCATCAATAGAACTCAATTGTTGCTTCAAACCTTTGATCTTTGTCAAAAAACTATCCATAGAATCTCCTTCATTCGTATGCTCATTCTCCAAATGTTTTTGGAGGTAAGCAACATGATCCTCATTCTTGCTTGGTATAAACTGCTGAGTGTATCCCAAGCATCCTTTGTTGTTTTGCAGGAGAAAATGTGCAGGATAATGATATGTTTGATGAACAAAGCTATCAATGCATGTATCTGAGAATCTCTACCATCCCAATGAAGTGGCTATGCAGTAGGTTCAACACGAATTGCAACACAAACAACAAGTTGAAGATCATCATCTTCAATGCCATCTACATCACCTTCAATAACTGTATTCAAAGGTGTAGTAGGATGTTTTTCAACATCCTGAACAATATTCTACAGTCCTTTTGCTACCAACACATGACACATCATATATTCCCACAATGGGCAATTGGTACCATCCAACCTATCCTCAACAACCAACATACAGAATACATCATTGCTTTTAGGCATGGCCACTGACTAGATACCTTGATGTAAACAAATGACTATATCTCAAAAAATAGAACAAGACTACCATGTTGATTTATGCTAAAAGTTTAGCAGACTTTGAGGCACTTGTACTGGTGAATCAAAACCTATATATGTTTGGCACAAAAGAATGAAATTGTCTGCATAGCCAGTGTGGTAATGCATTATGAGGCCATGAGTATGCTCACCAATTTTTGTTGCAATTATGAGATTATGATCGGAGGGATGTTGGTGAAGCCCTAGATGAAGCGAAAACCTTCTTTGATACCGATTGTTGGAGTTTGATGTCTGCAAAAGTATGCAAACAACACAAGGAAGAAGAAGACGCTTGGAGCACAATGCAACACTGAATGAATTATCAATTGAATGTACACAGATAAGTAACCCATTAGGGTTATAGATGTATATACAAGCCGGGGAAAAAAACCTCCTAAAGAGGGAAAAAAGTGCCCCCGCAGTCCTAAGTGTGTTCACACACATCACTACCATAATATATCAACAGACATGGAGTCATCTAAGAAGAAGTCTCATGCTAAAGGACTCAGGTGTGGAGAAAAGGATGGTACCCAAAAAGGGAGAGGTGTGCATCAGTATGGGGGGAAACCAATCAAGTAAACAACAAAAGAGAGTCAAGGTGATGGACAAGTTGGAAATGGTGAGAGTAGGAGATGAAGAGATTCTTGAGAAGGAGAGTAAAGAAAAAAGAAGGTAGATGCTATAGAATATTTTGAAGGAGGCAATGGAAGAAAATTGGATATGCTTGATGAAAATTGCATCCTCATTATGAGATTATTTTGTGATGTTAATGTAAGAAAATAACAACATAGTGAAATAGATCAGTAGATGGAGTTGAGAGAAAAACATGTAGAAAAAGATAGATGCATATTGAGAGATAGAGAAATCAAATTCTCAAATTGCCAAGAGTAATGTAGCTACAATGATGGTGTTTTCCACCCATGCACTTCGAATGTGGAGCTTAAATGGTGATATAGTCACTCTAGATGAAGGGCTTACTAGTGCACAATGCTATGTAAAGCTCAACATGGGCCATGCTTATATAACTTTTACAAGGGGAGTCGATATAGATAAATGTAGTTATGAGATATAAAATAGTCGGCAAAGTATACAAAATAGTTGACAAAATATACAATCCAACAATATCTAAGCTCTTTGATAACTTAGAAAGTTTTCGAAGCAAAATCTTTCTTTTGACATGATCCAAATATCATGTATACATAAGTATTAGAGAACCTAGCATACTTCGTGCTTACTCTAAATATAACACATACTTAAAAGATGGTTCCAAAATAACCTTGTAAATGAGATGTCTTACATAGATGGCACCCAAATAAATCAAATGTCGTAAATGACATAGATGATTTCTTTGAAAAGTTTTTCAAGGCACATTCTTACATTACTTTGAGAGAACCTACAATACTACCACTCTAAATATAAGAGATACTTGGAGATAGTTAACTGAAAAACTTTCCAAAGGAGTTTTTGATGAGATATCCTAATTAGGAGGGGGCCCCAAAATGGTCTCAAAACTCTCATGATGTAAAGTGCTAATTTTCTACCATCAAATACCTCCCAGACTTCACAAAAGGGGCCAAGCCCTCCTCTACACTCCCTCCATTAAGGTTATATGGGAAAACTACACGGGACTTTGCAGAAGGGGCAAGCTCCCTCTACACTCCCCCCATTAAGGTTCTATGGGGAAACTACAAAACACCACGAGGCCTATATTTTTCCCTTGAAGAGCAACCCAATGGCCAGGAAATTTATGCCCTACCTAACCTAATAGCTAGGCTCACAAAGATCATCTATTACCATCAACGATCACACATAGACCTCATCTAACTTGGAAGTTAGGGTTCCACAAACGTCCAAGATCTCATAATGGCTTCTCGTCATAATGAGGGCCTTACAACTTATATCACCATGGATCATTTGTGGTCACTTGAGGGTGGAGTATTGAGTATATCTAATAGTTAAAACAAACATTTTTCTCTATGCATACCTTATGGCTTCAAATTGAAAGGATTAAAGGGGTGGTAGCACCGAGGAAGGGAAAGGAATGATGGAAAGATGAGCAAAACAACACAAAAAAAGGTAGTACTTGATATAGAGGCATTCTCAGCCTTTACTATAGAAGCTACACGAATCACTTTTAAAGATGCATGTGATGATTCAAATTGGATGAGCACAATGGAATTGGAATTAGATTATATTCAAAAATTGTACTTGGGAGTCATGTGAATTGCTAAAAGGTAAGAATGCCATTAGTACTAAGTAAGCTTACAAGATTAAAAGAAAGTCAGATGGTAAAATTGATAATTACAAAGCCATATTAGCTACAAAAGGTTATGCTAGAAAATATGGCATTGATTATGAGGAGAATTTTGCACCTACTTCGTGCATGACTATCATTCATTTTGTGATTGCATTGGCATCAATTGGATATAAGAACATACACACCATGTGTTTGAAAGATTTACAACCAATATTCTCTATAGTAAATCCTTGCTATATAATGCCTATAAAATATAAAAAATAGATGATTGTAAATGTAACAAACAAGCAATAAAAAACTAAGTAGAAATTGGACCCTTATCCTCACAACGACTTCATATTTTGAAATCACACACTTTAGATCATTTACCTAGCCCCAAATATGTTATCAAGATCTTGCTCACACGCACGCAGAGGTTACGGATGCAAAAAACACATAGAAAAATAGACATGCCAAGAGACGAGATAGAACACAGTATTGGGTGCAATCTCCCCCCATGCACTCTGTTTGGACAGTCCACATAGTGCATGTATTTATAAGAGTTTTTGATTATGTCGAAATAGTGGCTACATGAGAGCGGCTTCAAAAAGCATGCGTGAAAGGAAAAGCTGGTAACTTTTGTAGAAAGCCTTTGCTTTCAATATAAGAAATTGAGGTCTACAATGATCCTTATTCTAACCACTACTTTTCTAATTATTTCTAACAATAGAAACTTCTACGCGGGTTTCTTTACAAAAGATTATAAGTCGGATTATTGATGTCCGCTCTAAAGTCGGATTATTGATGTCCTCCCTTTCACGCCTTTCATGCCCTCATGAACCTTCAGCTGCTATATCAAAAACACCAAAACACATTACTACATTAATAAATTAACACTCCAACAATGCCTTGTTCAACACATTCCATAATTTATAATGTGCCCCTCAGTTGAAAAAGCAACTGACCTCAGTTGATAAAATAAAATTAAACATGGATGGCCAGTCACATGTTCCATCACTGAACGAAAATAAGCATGTTCCATGTAAAAACACATGCATGGAAATGTACATGGAGGAATTACATTAATGTGTTGAACAAGGCATTGTTGTAGTGTTAATTTATTAATGTATTAATGTGTTTTGGTGTTTTTGATATAGCAGCTGAAGGTTCATGAGGGCGTGAAAGGGCAGATATCAATAATCCAACTTTAGGGCGGACATCAATAATCCGACTTATAATTTAGTTTGTAAAGAAACCTGTGTAGAAGTTTCTATTGTTAGAAACAGTTAGAAAAGTGGTGGTTAGAATAAGGGTCATTGTAGAGCGCAATTTCTGATATTGAAAGCAAAGGCTTTCTACAAAAGTTACCAGCTTTTACTTTCATGCATGCTTTTTGAAGCCGCTCTCATGTAACCACTATTTCAACATAATAAAAAATTCCTATAAATACATGCACTCTATGGACTGGCGAAACAGAGTGCATGGAGGGAGATTGCATCTAATATTGCGTTCTGTCTCGTCTCTTGGCGTGTCTATTTTTCTGTGTGTTTTTTGCATCCGTAACCTCTATGCGCGTGTGAGCAAGATCTTGATAACAAAATACTTTGTTAGATCACAAGTAGACTAACTAGAAATTGGACACTCACACACTATAGATCATTTACCTAGCCCCAAATACTTCGTTAGATCACAAGTAGACTAACTAGAAATTGGACCCTTATCCTCAAGAACATATTTTGAAATCACACCATAGACCATTTACCTAGCCCCTTTTTTAGATGATACCTTAAAAGCACTTTGTGAATCGAATTACTTCATATGAAAAACATTTCAAATGTAAAAAAGAATTGATATTGATATTGAAAATTTACTGGTTATGCTTACAATTACCATTACGATTAACATTATAATTATGATAAAAAAATAGATTGCCATTACCATTAAGGTTACAATTACAATTATAGTTACGATTACGATTACAATTATGGTTACAATTATGGTGAAAATAGTAGATTACAATGTGCAAAGCATGGAGTGCTTACGCTCCATGTGAAAAAAGCTTCTCTTTGGGGGGGTTTTACATAGTGAAATCAATGAAGCATATGGCCGTTCATTATCCATCTACGTTAGCTCTCACGTGAGGTATGATCATTCGAAGGATTGTGTCCAAAACATAATTTCCAAAGCATAGTCGCATGCGACAGGATCTTCTGCAGCTTATCCAAGGATACCTCAAACTCCATGCTTGGGCCCCACACCCCCTACATGACACACAAGAATTTGTAAAGAATACGAACCTAAGCTTCGAGCTTGTTTCCATTGAAAGCGCCACAGTGAACGCGAAGGTGGATGCCCTACTAAAAATTATCGATCTCTTCTGTATCGCGATTGCTCTTTCGGTAGTCCGTCGGGTGATCCACGGCCGCCAACACGATACTCATCTCCACTTGAAGTGGTCTTTGCGCGCGCTTGAGAGTGTGTTTGTCGCGCGTGTCTATTCTTCAGACTTCTCACTTTTTTTGTCCTCTGCTTAGATCATCTCCCGCACACGAGTTATCTTCTTTATAATCATCAGGTATTCGCGTTTCCTCTGGGAATGCGCACCATCATTATCCTACTAGTTTGTTCAAAGGGGAGTTCTTGGATACCTGCAGCAGGTTTAACTGTTAATTGGAACAAATAAAATGGAGTTTGACGAAGGTCTTCTTTCTTCCTACTTGGTCGAAAATCTCCGTCCATTGTGAGTGTTTCTATTGATGTTTCTTTCATGCTGAATAGTAAGTAATTTATGTTCGATTGCTATGCATTGGTATCCATAACGCTCGCCTTCAACTTTGAGCATGGTGCAGGACTGAAGCTGATCCTAATCTTCTGGCAAGATTTGTCACCGCCCTACTCAAAAAAAACAAGCCCAAACAAGAGCTAGAGGCGCTATGTATAGAAGAACTCTTTGAATTTCTAGGAGATGGTATAAATCCTCCCTCTGATGTTGTAAGTGTCGAGAGAAACATAGTCTACGACTGAAAGTGTTTTGCGGGTTCACGTTTGAATATCAGCCGTAGTATATTTTAGTAGCGTCTTTTCATTTTCAGAGGAGATAATCCACTGATTTGCATGCAACAATCATAGTATACTGGACTTCATAGGTTTTTAAGTCAGTCTCGAGTAACAACATTTCTGTAATTACAATCAGGCCACGAATCTCATGATTCATCCTTTGTCAGGGTAAGAATACATGGTGTATGTGCATATAAATCCAATTTCAATTAAGGCATGCTTTCTGTCACAGCTAGTGCTAGGTCTTCATCGTTATGCTCAGGTAATCTTGGATTTTTTCTAACATTGAGGTGATCCAGTGGGGATTTCTGTGACTGCATGTTGTAACGACTCTCGTTCAGTGATTTTTACCTTGTTTATCCTCGCTTTGAGATGCTCCCCAACGTTTTTGACATCAGTACTCTGTTACTTTTCAACTTTGTTCAGATTCAGAGGTTTTTGTTCGAGATTTGTTTCATGCGTTTGAGAATGGGATTCTATCAATTTTCAAGAAAGACCCTGATATCAATGTAGGAGAGGTTATGAGTACAATTCCCCTCAAAGCACCAGGAAAGGCGATTGATGATGTCATTCGTGTTACTGATGATAGTGCCTGCTTGGACATGGAAAGGCTACCAGAACTTGAAAATGGTGTCTGCCATTACAATGAGGATGATGAGGCAACTGATGATGAAGATGATGATAGGAATCATAAGCACAAAAGAAGAATGAATATATCCAATTTTCATGATGGAAATGGAGCTATACAGAAATCATTGATGAACAAGAATGATAAATCACAAATAGTTCGCCAACCATCTTCATACTCTAAGAATATCTCTGGTGCAAGGAATAATAAGGGTTTGCATATGCCGCATAACAGAAAGAAGGATGCCTTGTCTGAGAGAGTATCTTATCATCTTGGAAGTATAGCAAGGCATGGTGGAGAGAAGAACAGGCATTTCTTTCCTAAAAGGCATTCCATCCTGCCTGGTAATGGAATTGAGCCAATGTTTGGGTGTCACAGAGTTGGAGCACCTTTGGAACCTTGGATCACCTATGACTATAGGAATACCTTAGATGGCATCAGCTTGAATCCACCCATAATGTCACTAGGTTCCTTTGATCCTTGTTTTGGAAGGTCTATCTCCACTGTAGGAAGGCAAGGTATAGAATTTGGGCAGTATCCAGTGGTAAAGAATTCCCATCAAAGTGACAATGCATTCTTAAACCATGTAAGGCAAGGTTCTTTTGGAATTATTCAAGGTGCTTCAAGCTGTCCAGACTTTGAAGAGCGAGGTTACTGTTTGAGAGGTGATCTCTGTCCAATGGAACATGGTGCAAATAGGATAGTTGTTGCAGATTTCCAGGTGTGTAGTTATGCTTTATATTTTGGTTTTGTAATGTCTTGTGTTCAGTATGTTCTATGAATTTATGTTTTGGGTTTCCCTACTGTCATCTAATAGAGTCTTTCCAAGTTGAACCTACCCCTTATACCATCAACTCATCAACAATTTCAAACAAGCGGTTCATCGAGCACTACATCACAGTCTTCTTGTTCCTCTAATCCTGTTCCTGTGAAAGACCAAGTTCCACTAATGGTGGATGAGCAAATCTTTTGCAAGGGGCAGTTTGCTAACTTCACGTCTGAAGCTGATGTTTATGATCCTGAACAGCCTTTCCTGAACAAGGAGCAGGCATCGGGTTTAAGAAGTGAGCTTAGCAGGCAGTTGATGAAGGAGGATCGGAAAAACGTTCAGGGAGCATCTACTGTTTTAAAGCAGATTAGTGATCATGGTCCTGATGAAAATAACATCAAAGTATTTTCATTTAACGATATGAAACATGAATTACCTAGGGAGAAAGCAGTCGAAAAGGATGCTAGGCTTAACTGTTATGGCGTTGCTATCAATGATGAAAATAATGGTCAGCAAAGAAGCTTCTTCAAAGCTGGAACAGAAGTTTTAGTGGAAGGTTATGAACCTGAATGTGTGTCAGATGTGCATGAGAATGGTTTCAAGGAGGAGATCTTGGATAAGAGTAAGGGAGTAGATGCTGGAGGTGTTACTGATCAAAAGAGAAATTCTGGGCTTTATTGTGTAGGTCTCAAATCATATAATAAATCAGATGTAGGCTCAGAAGGTGAAAGAGCCAGCAGGACCCTTTATGTAGGTTTTCTACCGAAAGTCAAAAACAAAAAAAATCTTTTGAAAATCCATTTTCAGAAATTTGGAGAGATAGTGGACATTCGCGTTCCATCTCAGGGTGATACAGCATTTGTACAGTTTTCCAGGCAAGAAGAGGCAGAAGCAGCGCTTCAGTCACCAGAAGCTGTGATGGGGAATCGATTTATTCGGGTGTCCTGGGCGAAGAGGGATAGTGTGCCTTTCTCAGCTGCTGGTTATGGCTTTGCTGTGCCTGCAGCTGGGCATAAAAGGAAAGTAGATCCAGAAGATTCTGAAGGAATTCTATGTGAGAATATGTCAGTGAAGTTCAACAGGGCTACTTGCAAATCGCCTGAGTCCAAGCATAAGTCTGTTTCTGTTAAAACAGCAATACCGAGTTGTCACAAAAAGCAACAAGAACTAGAGCTGATGGTTGAAGAGCTCCGGAAGAAGCAAGATGAGTTAGCTCAAAAGCGAGAAGATTTTCGTCGTCAACTGGAGCGTTATTCCAAGCAGGTAGAATCTCTGTGATATGAAGTGAACTTGGACGTTATTTAATTAACTTTAATTTTAAATTATTCAGAGTCAGAAGTGACCTGCATAAATAACGTGTATGATCAACAAACTGAAGGTGAATTTTATCTGTTTTGTTAATATTCTATTTTGCTAGTTGTTTGGACAGGGAATAAGAGTAACAGGTGGGTCTCATAGTGACAAAAGCACCAACCTTTGCAGTGAGGATGCTAAGACACAGCCAAAAGAAGCTGCACATAGTACTAAGGAATCAAGCTCAGACAAAGTGGAAGCTAGGATTGATGAGTCTCTCAAAGGAATATCAGCTTTGTCAGCATCAGTAGACGAGCCGCGATCATCGTCAGAGCAGTCTGATGCAAGCCTGTTGAAAGATACAATAAAGCTATGCCTTGATCCAGTGCATTCATCAAGTGTAACATGCCCATCCGGAGAGTTAATAAGCTCACTGAGCTCTAATGATGCTGAATTATCTGGATCTTCAGAATTCAGTCCTAGAAGAGATAAATGTGGCCAGCATACCACATAATTTCATGTTATTTCAGCAGATCTTCATGATTTAGCTGATGTAAGTTCTCTCACCATATGCCTGCATGTTTTGCTCACTTTCCGTTCTGAATAAGGCTTGCATTGGATGATGATGTGTAAAAATTTTAGACTCATAACCAAATTTAATTTTAGCTCTAAAAATTGTAGATACAATTAAAAATACTTTGGACGAAGAGGGAGGATGAGATTTAAGGCATCAATGTGAGTGAGAATAGGGTCCTTGTTAGTGAACCTAGAGAAGAAAGGTGTTTACCGAAGACATAGAGGGCAGGAGGGAGTGGAATGAATGGACAACATTAAAGAAGGGGCATTGGGTTGTAGGAACTTGGGAGAGTGGTTGTGGGGGATAAGAATGCAAACTTGAGAGACTCATGAATTTGCGATATCTAAGGCTTTTAACATTCCCTTTGCCAAGAAGGGACTTGTGAATAAGATGTTTGCAAGATTAGAGAGGGAGAGAGAGTTGGGATGATGAAGGTAAGGATAATTCTCAAAACATGTAAATTTACTTTTGACTTTAAGAACTTATTTTGGGTTCTTGTATTCTATATACATATTATTCATAAATATTTGAAATGGTATGTACATGCATGTACCTTAATAGATGAATGAATAAAGGGAAAGAAAAAACATAGGGAAAGTTTGGATGATGAAGGTAAAGATGCAATTCTCAAATCAAGTAAATTCACTCTTTACTTTAAGAACCTATTTTGGGTTCTTGTATTTTGTATGCATTTTATCCAAAAGTATGAGTATGTGCATATGGTTTATATATATATATATATATATATATATATATATTTTTTTTTTTTTTTTGTGGTGGGAAATCTCACTTTATTTCATTAAAGAAAGATTATGTACAAGGATGTGAGGAGTGAGGATCCTCTCCCTTTTCCCAGCAAGAAAGCCTATGAAAACCTAAAATAGACGAGGACGACTTTGTGCTGCACAAATATCCCATGCATTATATCATAACCATTGACAACTCCTCCAAGGAGAGAAACACGTGGAATCAAAAACTATCCAAAAATGAAGCGAATGCTTGTCTATCCTCGATAGGGATATGTTGGAGGATAACCTCAATGTCAAGTCTCAATCTGATCTTGCATGGTTGCCAAGAAAAGTTGGGGGCGATTCTTCTATTCTTAAATGCTTTTCTGTACCTTAGCATCCAAATATTCCAAAGCAATAACTAAACACATCTTCTCCTGACCAGAGCAGAACTTTATATTATGAAGCAAACAACATAAAAGTGCAATTGAACTTAGTTGGCCTCATATCCCAGATAGGAAATAAAAAATAGATTATTCCACCACCTTTGAATATGTGAGCATTTCCAAAAGGCATGACACATGTTCTCAACATGAGGAGCACAATGCTGACATCAAATGCCTTGCAATCCATGTTTGCAAAGGAAAGCCCTAAAGTAAAATGACCCACGAAAGCTCTTAAAGTAAAATGACCCACGAAAATCCTTCACATGAAAATCTTCATCCCGAAGGTGAAGGAAGAATCCCAAATAGCAAGAAATCTGGCATGCCAACAAGATGGGGGCTTTTTGAGCTTCCATCTTAGATTACATTGAAGGGCAATATCATTGGAAGCGATAAGGAAGTGATAGAAAATATTGGTCTTACCCATCCACCGTCTAGTGTGTTTCGCGAGGAGCCAATCTTGCCAAGGATTAGATGCATCAATGGAAAGGGGAACTTGATAATGCTTCAAGAAGAGAATTATTTGAATCCATTTGGACCTATACACAAGCCCCACATCATAACTTCTTTGGACGACTAGAAAAGATAGGATGATAAAGGAATTTGTTCCAAGCATCCAGTTTCCAGCTTCCCTTATAATACACCTCTGCACTTTCCATGAATCTCCAAAAATTGCAGTCCAAAGGGGTACATGAGAGGAGGTAATACGCATAATAAAAGCTTCCCGCCTACCATTATGTGAGAATGTAGATGCAAGATTCCAAGAATACCCTTGACCCTTGGCTGACATACATAATCCCATGGTGATATCACCAGAGATTGTGTTTTTTATTCCAGAAGTTCTTTAATAAGCGTTCAAAGCTATGAAGATGACACTTCTTCCCGTCCAATAGCAATAAATAATACATAACATAAGGCTGCCAAAAAGCTTGTACAATTCTTATCTTGGCATGCAATGGCCATTGTGGAGCATGCCACCAATCTATTCTACACTTGATTTTGCACAATACCCAATCAATTTTATCCTTGATGGAAACATTTACAGCCGGAGGATATCTATGATGGTGAAAGACAATTCCTTGTTAGGGAATGGACTGAAAATTTGTTGCAAAAATATTAACAAGTGCAGATTTTGCCATATTAATATGCAAAGCCGATGCCTTAGAGAAAGGAATCAAAGAACCCACAATATTTTGAACATTTTCATCTTCCTCTTTTGCGAAAATAAAGTTGTCATCCACAACCCCAACTGTGATTTGTTGAGTCCCATAAAATGAGATGCCATGAATACAATTTAAGTTCACTTTAGCCTTGTTTAATACGCAAGAAGTCAAAGAAACATTTAGAATTAGCATGGAGATCATTACTTCCGTACATCTAGCTCAAAATTTGGCAGATTGAATAGCATTGTTTTCAATTAAGTGCAACCATCTGTAAACATCACCTAAACGAGACTCGAGTATATTCCCTTTCAGAAAGGAACTTTCTCGAATCCACCTTTTCAGTCACGGAAAAAATAATTCCTTCAAGTTCAGCTTTAGCTTCATTTAGAATGCTTGCAAAGTATTTTCCACATTTCCTAATGACGTCTTGCATACCCACCTCAAGGAATTCCCATTTCCTACATGCCGAAGCCTTTAATGGAAGCACTTGCTGAATCAGGTTTTCAAATGTAGATTTGAACTTATATGTCTAGAGCCAAGAATGGTTCAACCTCAAAGGAATTCTTTGAAGCTTACATGGTATCCTTGAGTTCAAGTCTAATTCTCGAAGAGAAATCAGAAGAGGATTATGGTTAGAAAGAAGCATCGATCCGCATTGTGGACGTGGCATTTAAAGAATGAGCATGAGAATAATACATCTATCCAACATACTCATAGCTTTTCTATTCGATCTGGAGTGAAAAGTATATCGTAATGTATGCCCTCCAATGGATCGTATCCCCATAAGTCCTTACAATTCAGGCGATCCAAGTTTTTCCATTGTGAGTGGCTAGGAGATAAACACCTAAAGCATAAATTTTCCTTTTTGACTCGTTCAAATTATATGTACTTAGTCCCTTGAAATTTTTGTTTTCTTACTATGAATTTGCTTTTGCATGGGATTGCCCGTTTCTTGAATTTAGTTACCTGAGTAGGTCTAAGAGATTGGTCTTTATCCATAGGTGTCCGATTATGGTCTTCATAAAGTTGGGCATACTTGATAACTTTTTCCAAGGTCTTAGGAGCATTTCTTCTAACTTCAATCTTTATGGTTTTATCAAGCCCTCTAGGCTCTAACAAAACCTCTAGTTTTTTGGAAATCTCTAAACCTTTTAGTTTGAGTATAATCTCTCTATTGTGTGAGAGATATATAGACAATTCTCTACCCTGTTGCATTTTACTCATCCCAAGTACACTCTTCTTCATTCTCAGGTAAAAACTCTTTTAGAAAAAGAGCTTCAAATTGAGTCCAATCCGTAGGAATAGCCTTAGCTCCTTTGAGGCTCATTAACCATTTGTATGCACATGCTTGAAGCAAAAGACTCGCTTGCAACACTTAGAAGTTGTCATGATGTATTTTCAAGTGAAAAAAGTGAATTTGGACTCCTACGTTGTCCAAATAAGGCTTCATAGGTTGTACCTAAAATGTGCAGAGAAATTGTAGAGAGTCTTTGACTTGCAAGAAATAGTCCAAATCTTGCGTTCTTGATGTCTTCAGAAAGCTTATACGCTAAGCTTCAAGGTCTACCAAAATCATGGCAATTCGATATTTGAGTGAAGAGAAACATCTTGTTAAAGTTAGGGGTGCAAGATGAAGAGACCAATTTTGCCAAGGGGGTCACTTTGGAGCTCTCAAAATTTCACACAATGGTTCATGCATCAATTTGTGTTGATGGATCTTGAAAGAAGATGCACCAAAGAGCAAACATGCACAATTACTTGTCCCTTTCGAAGAAAATATTCTCCAACTTGTCCTTGAAAAAGTGGAAAAATCAAATTTTCAATACCTCATATATTCACGCTTCCATGGCCTTCTCCCTTGGTCTTTACCTTCCCAAAATGGCTCACGCGATTAATCTCACATATCGTGTAGCTTTGTGGAGGCGGATTTTAAATAGCGCAAGAGGTCTTCTCTTGTTTCATCTTGAGGAGAGAGGGAGGAGAACAAGAGGAGCTCCTTGCACCTTGATCGCTTTTGCATGGTGGTGGCAGCCTCTACTTTTGCTTCTCCGTGTGCTTGGTGTGGATGCTATGTTGAAGGGGCTGGTCGTGTGAATGGTTGATGGCCTCCATCAATCTAATACTTCTTCCGATGACCTTCTTGGCTTCTTTTGCTCCATGTCTTTGCATCTAACCAGAGATCGCACAAGTGAGAGATTCATATCTCTTTCTCCTAGCCAAACAACTAAAACTCCAAGGATCTTCGTCTTTCTCCATGCAACCTGCCCAAGTGGTAGTTCACAATGCTTGGGCTTGGGCCTTTAATGTAGCACAATTTCATACTTGGCATCTGATGTGACCTTTCTTGGAGTGGACTTTCCTTCAGTTTTATACTTAGCATCTGCATGAAGACTGATCATCTTGTGCATTTTACGGAATATAAAACTGAGCTTACTCTTCATCTACCATGAAGACTTAACTCTTCTACATGTAGTCCAATTCTCCATGAGGTTCACACCGCTTGGGCTTGGGCCTTTAATATAGCACAATTTCATACTTGGCATCTGATGTGACCTTTCTTGGAGTGGACTTTCCTTCAGTTTCATACTTAGCATCTGCATGAAGACTGATCATCTTGTGCATTTTACGGAATATAAAACTGAGCTTACTCTTCATCTACCATGAAGACTGAACTCTTCTACATGTAGTCCAATTCTCCATGAGGTTCACACCGCTTGGGCTTGGGCCTTTAATATAGCACAATTTCATACTTGGCATCTGATGTGACCTTTCTTGGAGTGGACTTTCCTTCAGTTTCATACTTAGCATCTGCATGAAGACTGATCATCTTGTGCATTTTACGGAATATAAAACTGAGCTTACTCTTCATCTACCATGAAGACTCAACTCTTCTACATGTAGTCCAATTCTCCATGTGCTCTATTTTATCCTCCTTTGATACAAATTGTTGGTTTTTATGCCCACAATTAATATAGAGATAAAGAGAAAGTAGAGACAAGATGGAGAATAGATCAGACATGAGAGATTGAAAGTGCCAAGCTCCAAATATATTCCATACATCGCAAAACGAAGTCCATGAAGTTACAAGGTAGCATAGATAATATGAATGAGATTCAAGACTTCCCATAACTCCACAATCTCCATAGCTTGAAGATGATCTTCTGAAAATAGATAAGTTTCAAAGCTCATGTACACTTTGAAGATTCTGCACTCCTTAAAGATGATGAAGAGCACAACTCCACCTCCTTCAGGTTGAAGGACCACCTTCTCCATGCTCTAGCCTGCTTCAAGTGATAGATTATGAGCCCAAGCACTTGTCTTTATATAGAATAGCTAATACATGCTTTTCTGAGTGTAGATATCCCAAAAAGCAAGGTTCTGAAATTTACGAAAACCTTAATTGTGAAAATTGCAAAAACACTTATTTTGGGGTTTTAAAATTATTTTTATATTGTCTGGACATATAATATATCATATATTGCTTTTTGCGCTTAAATAATATTTCTCTCTCATAAGAAGCGCTTTTCATATTAATTTTCTAAAACCAGGGTTTGGAAATTGACCGTTAATTTACTTCCAAACACTTGAGTGGTATATACCAGTGGAAAGCTCTTGATGAGTACTTTCACAATATGTAATAAAAAATCCGTCATTTTTTAACCATTTTGACCTGATTTGACCAACTGTTGACAAAACTCTGACTTGTTTTCTTTCTGAAGTTTTCTCTATATATTGAGCTGCCTAGTGGAAGGTTGCTTGCATTTCCAACAGTTTTAGTGCAGTGTTAAGCATTCAGCTATACTGGCTTTTTGTGCATTTTTTCCCCCCTCTAAGTTTCTCTCTTAAATATATAATTGCTACGTTTCCTTTCAAGCTTAATTGTTTTATTCATTCAGATAGCTTTTCTTGTTAATTTATGGGTATTTTGGATCTTTTTTAGTTGGGACATCATGAAATCATAAAAGAGTGCTCATTATTAAGATTGTTGCCCTACCAGCAGGAATGAGATAACATTAAAAGTGTTCATTATTAAGGTTGTTGCCCTACCAGCAGGAATGGGATAACATTAAATTATATGATTGAAGCACACTCGGGTGTGAGTTTAAAGAGTACTTGTATCTGGATTAAAATTGGAATATCCTTGTTGGGTGGATGCTCTAAGGGTACTGGGAACCTTATCATGACATTTAAAAAAAATGGAATTTTGGATGCAGAATGCATTGGTTACTTCAGGAGCTTCAGTTACTTGATGGACACTTTGTAAGGTCATTTTTGCAGTGCTCTGGGATTATTCTGGATGTGGTTTCTGCCATGATCATCCATGAAATCATATAAGACCACTGATTATTAGGGTAGCGAGATTCCACACCAGCAAGAAAGACCGTGTGCTTCATGTTATGAAGCAGACCTTCTGGGTCGATCTGGAAAGGGAGTTTTTTGATCTTTGCTGAAATAGAAAGGTGGATCTTCTAGTAATGGTCCATCGATGCTTAGGAGAGAAGTATTATAATCTTCACAGAAGACAAATTTTCCTGCATGCATGCATGTTGAGTTCCCTCTCATCAGCTATTTGAGGTGCTTTCAGTTATATAGCATATTTTCATTCTCCAGGGTCAAGTATCTTTGTTAGTTCTTTTGTACTTATTGGAGTATTTGGTACAGATATCTGCATTGACTGATAATTTTTCGACTTTTCGAGACCTGTTGGATGTGGAAATGGATGATGTGAGCAAGGCTATCAAGATAACTTTTCACACAAAGAATGCAGCAGAAAAGGATTTTTTGCTGGGCAACCATTACCAAGGGATGCAACTTTCATTCAAGTGGGTGAAAGAACCTGAAGGCATGACTAAAGGTGATTCCAATAAAGCCTTGTAACTGGCGAATTTTAGCAGTTGGTGGTAGTTATACTGCAGTTCGAGTAACAGATGGCCATGTGTTTATGAGCCAATGTCCCTATTGGTGGCTGTGATTTGTTCGGCCCTGGTACATCCAGTATTCATCACTTGAAGAAGATAATCCCCACACTCAATTCTTTATATGCTTTCAACATCTCTCGTCTCTTCAAAGAAGCATCATAACCTAATCATGGCATGGCTTCATGTAAAGTGGTGAGTGTCTTGCTCGAGAGTGGAAGTTCTTGTTCCTTTTCTGGATAAGATGAATAACTACGGCTTCAGTTTTTGCAGAGCATGGAACTAATTTGTGGATTTTTTTGCAGCTTTAAAGTATTAAAGGTTTGAAGAAGCCTGATTCAATTACTAGGTGCAAGCCTTGTCTAGTCTTTTGGTGATGTAGGTTCTTTTAATTATGGTCCAATGCTGCATACTTCCTGCACCTTTAAACCTGCATGTGATCATTATTTGTTGTCACAGGCCATTATGCGTGGTAATCTCTGAGATTAGTGCCATGCTATGATTTACATATATTGGAGCATGAGAGATGTGCAGGGAGAAAAGACCATCCATCTAATGCTGGGAGAAATTATGATCCGAATGATCATCATTTTGAAGCTTAGATCAATCATTTTAAAGGATCTGCAAAATTTTCCATCATAAAATGGAATTGCAAGTATAGGCTATTTCTCTGGGTTTGCATACTGGATGAGAGAAATCATAACCCATGTCATGGCTATTTCTCTGGGTTTGCATGCTGGATGAGAGAAATCATAACCCATACTATAGTGGAGGTACAAGAATTTTGGAATACGCACTGGATGGTTATTCAACTTGTGTAAGGAATTTGGGTATGTTTCACTTTGTAAAGTAGGAGTGTGATTGTTGGAGTTTGAGGTATGCAGAAGCACGTGAACAACACAAGGAAGAAGAAGAAGCTTGGAGCACAACACACAATACTGAATGTATCACCACTAGAATGTACAAAGATATGTAACCCGTTAGGGCTATAGGCGTATGTACAAGTCGAGGGGGAAAAACCTCCGAAAGAGGGAAAAGAGTGCCCCGGTGATCCTAGTGTGTTCACACACATCACTACCTAAATATATCAACAAATCCGCCCTGGGAGTGATGCGGTGAACAAGGAGCTTGCACTCATGTATAAGGAATCAATCCACAAAAGTAAGCAAGCCCAAAGCTTTATGGAAAGCTTCAAACTTCTTCCTAGGGAGAGCCTTTGTGAAAAGGTCTTCAATGTTCTCGTGTGTTGGCACATATGCGAAACTGATCTCTCCAACATTGCTTAGTGCGAGCATGGAACATAGGGTTCCCCGCAACTTCCAATGCGCTCTGACTGTCAGTGAAGATGGTGGCCGAAGATTGACCAACACACAAATCAGCCATAAGGTGTCTAAGCCACACACACTCAAGAGTCGTCGTGATTCTGTGAAAGCTTCCTTATACCTAGCCTCACAATTGGAAGTGGCCACAGTAGGTTGCGACTTTGCTCAACCAAGATATACATGAGCTACCAAGCATGAAGCAAAAGCCACTAGTGGACACACGAGTGTCATAGCACCCAGTCCCATCAGAGTCCGAAAAAGCATGTAAATCTTGCGGTAGTGATCCCCCCTTGGGATAAACAATCCAAGTAGCATGGTACCACTCAAGTAGTGAAAGATGCGCTTAACCGTCTTCCACTGCTTGAAACTTGGGCAATGCATAAACCTGCGCATCTGTGAGACGGCAAACTAAATATCTGGCCGAGTAATGCATAAATAAATCAAGCATCCATCGGCTTGGTGATAGAGAATTGAATCAAGTGCATCTCGAGCATCATGAAGACTCAATCGTGAACTTGTCTCCATAGGAGTGGCAATAGGTTTGAAGTCTTCGAGGCCAAAACGTTGCAGTAATGTGTCAATATATTTTGTTTGACACAAACATAGTAGATTTAAATCGCGATTTTTTGCTCCAAAATAAAAACCTTTTAAACCTCTCGCGATTTAAATCTCTCCCTACGATTTAAATCCATAAAGGAACGATTTTTATTTTTTTCCCTCCAATTTTTAAAAGTGATTTTGGTCGAATAAATTATTTTTAAGTTTTTGCTTTTGTGATTTTTGTTTTATGACTTTTATGTTCATTGAGATGTCATAGCTAGATGGGGCTCAAGTCTTTGGGCTGAAACTTGAGAGCCTATCACATGAGGGTCTAGGGAGGTTGACGCCTATAGGCAATCATTGTTGCGGCCTTCTTTCTCTACACAATACAAAGAGAGAGAGTGGATGTATTTTGATTTGATATATTGCTTTCAGTTTAATATGATTCATGCAAATATGTACACACACACACACACACACACACATATATATATATATATATATATATATATATATATATATATATATATATATATATATATATATACATATATATATATAAAGGTATGTATGTATATATGTATGTATGTGTGTGTACTTTTTATGGAAAAAAATAAAAATCTCTTTGAGTGGATAAAAACCTCGATTTTTATTTTGGGTCTAGACGAATTTAACGATTTAAACGATTAAATCTCGATTTAAATCTTACGATTTAAATCTCTCGGTCGCACTATGGACACAAAGCTATTTTGCCATCAACTTGCATAAACTAAATGCCCAAATAATGATGCAAATGCCCCAAATGTGACATCTCAAATGAGGCATGCTGATCAGCCTTAAAATCAGCAATGTGCTTCTCATGAGGACCAGTGACCAACATGTCATCAACATAGACAACAATGATCAGAAGAACATCATTTGCACCCTTAATGTATAAGGTGCTCTCAGTTGGGTTGTTCTCAAAACCATGTGCAATAAGGTAGGCATGTATCTTTTCATACTAAGCACATAGTGCTTGCTTCAAACCATATAATGCCTTTTTCAATCTGCACGCTTGGTTTTCATGCCCTTTTTGCACAAAGCCACGGGGCTGAAAAACATACATTTCTTCATGCAAGTCACCATTTAGAAATGCAATTTTAATGTCCAACTGATGTAGATTCCAACCATGATGAGCTTCAAGTGCACATATGCTACGAATAGTAGTCATTCGGAAAGTAGGAGAAAAGGTCCCATCAAAGTCAATGCCTCTTTTTTGAGCACAACCCTTTGCAACAAGCCTAGCCTTATACTTGTCAACTGTTCCATTAGGCTCATGCTTCGACTTGCCAATGGCCTTCTTGCCAGGAGGTAAGTCACATAAAGACCAGGTACCATTTTTCATAATAGCATCATATTGTGATTGCATAGAAGCCATCCAATTTTTCGAATTTTATGCTTCATCAAATGAAAAAGGCTCATTCTCATCACAGAGATTAGAGGAAGCCATAGCATAGCAATCTAATGCAAAAGAAGCACTATGAGAGCCTCAACGAGTACGATATGACAGAGATCCTTCTAATTTGCTATCACACAAAGTCTGCATCAGCCATTTTGGCATAGTTTTTGCCTCCTCAATATCAGCTCTCTCATCAACAAGTGCATCATGTAAATCTGCATCAGAAATGGAATGATCTGCATCATCACATGAAACTTGTAAAGCCTAAGAAGTTGCCTCATTAGGACAAACACTAGACTATCCACATGTAAAAAGAGGAAGCAAGGTGTCATACATGACTTCGGAGCTAACTGATGTCTTCTTAGTACATGAAAGCAATGGTTGAATAGCATCTTCCACAAAAACATCATGGCTAACCAAAATGCGTTTAGTCTGTGGATGACTCACACGATAGCCTTTGCTTTCAGAACTATACCCAAGAAAAATACATTTCACAACTTTATCATCCGAAACATATGGCTTGCGATCATGCCAAGCCTCATATGGAGTGATAGACTGCAATGCTTTAATGGGACACCTGTTAAGTACATATGCTTCACATAACAGCCTCAAGCGAGAAACTATGTGGTAAAGTCGGACTCTTGATCATACACCTCGCCATCTCCATGAGTGACCTTCTCTTCCGTTCAACAACTCCATTCTTGTTAGGTGTATATGGCACACTGTACAATGATGTTTTATCCCACGTTCATCCAGAAATGCATTAAATTAGAAGACATATATTCCCCTCCCCTCGATGAGAACGAAGGGTGCCCATTTTACATGTTGATAGATTTTCAGCCAAAACCAGAAAGTTGAAACTGTTTGAAGCACATAAACTCTTTGGACTTTGCTTTCAATGGATATACCCATGCATGCTTGGAAAAATCATCAATGAAAGTAACGAAGTAAAGATGGTTTCCAAAAGAGGGTGTCTCCATAGGAAAAGCTGCAATTTTTGAGTAGCTCGAACTAAACCATCTTTTAGGAATGAGGAACATAGCATTTTGCCCAAAATACAGCCTTCACATACATGTTTAATAGGTGCCTCAAGATTGGGCAGAGGCGACATCATTTCAGATTTCCAGGCGTAGTAAACTAGCAAAATTGAGATGACCAAAGCGTGCATGCCAAAGCTTTGCATCTGACAAAGCCTGAGAATCATGTACTGCACATGCTGAATCATTCAAAGATTTTTCATAGTCTATGAGCTTATACAGCCAACGACATAAAATGCTAGAAGCAATAATGACATCGCCATTTGATAGATCATGAAATGTACATCTGTCATCAACAAATTTCACAACCAAGCCAATCTTGGCTAAAGTAGAAATTGATAACGGATTCTTCTTGATCCCTGGCACTAATAAAGCATCTGATAATGTAAAAGAACTACCATCAACAGTAGTCAGAATGATCTTACGAACTCCCATGATAGGATAAGAGTTTGCGCATGTGATTGTATTTCTTGAAGGGGCAGGCTCGAGTGAAGTGAAGAAACTGCGTTGTGAGGTAGTATGTTTGGTTGCCCCACTATCAAAGTACCAAACATTTGAGTCTATTGCAGACATACACCGATCATTAGAAGATGGGTCATAACTGCAAACAGTGGTAAATACCCATTTTTCATTTTGCACGATTAGAAGACTTTGTTTTGGGTGTAGAGGCCTCTGCAACAACCATTCCAGCCTCTTTCTTCCTTGCTTCTTTAGTAGCTAGTTCTGGACAACTCTTTATGATATGATCATTTTCTTTACAGTATTTGCAAAACAATTTTTGCTTTTCTGTTTTCTTCTCGTCTTTGTCATCCTTCTTTGATTCTGCAAAATTAGCAGATTTTTGCTTACTAGTAGAAGAGCTCCATTTCCCTTTGCCGTTCTGACTAGCCAAGAAAGCTTGATCTGCAACATGCATAATGGACGTGTTCTACCTAGACTGATCTTCTACAACAAAAAAGAGAGTAACTCCTCAAATGTTAAGCCATTTGGATTGCCTTTCATCATCAAATGAAGAGTTGAAGCAAAATTCTGATATGAATCAAGAAGACCATTCAGAATACTTTGCACAAGTGAACTCCCAAGCAAGACAAGAAAAATCAACCGTTACTTCAAATCTTTGATCTTTGTCAGAAAACTGTCCATGGAATCTTCTTCATTCATGTGCTCACTCTCTAACTGTTTTCGGAGGTAAGCAACATGAGCCTCATTCCTTGTTTGGTATAAAGTGGTGAGTGTATCCCAAGCATCCTTAGCTCTTCTGCAAGAGCGAATGTGAGAAATAATGGCACGTTTGATAGACAAGGCTATCAATGCATGTGCCTTTGCATCTTTGCCATCCCAGCAAATTTGCTCTGTAGTAGGTGCAACAAGAACCGCAACATGAACAGGAACATGAAGAATATCGTCATCTTCAACTCCGTCTGCATCACCTTCAGCAATTGTGTTTGCAGGTGTAATAGGACGTTTTTCAACACCCTGCATAATATTCCACAATTCTTTGCAACCAATAAATGACGCATCATATAAAGCCCATAATGGGTAGTTGGTGCCGTCAAACATACGGAATACAGAGTGCTTTCAACCATGGCCACTGACTAAAATACCTTGATGCAGCAAAATGATTGTATCTCAAAAAGCTGAATTGTACTACCATGTTCAGTTCTGCTAAATCTTTAGCAGACTTAGAGATGCTTATACCTGTGTATATCTTTGGCACCAAAAGACGAAATTGCCTCCACAAGCATTGCGATAGTGCATAGGGACGTGAAACAAGCCTAGATTGTGATTTGGGCACCACAAAACGAAGCTGTTTTGAACTCCTAATCACCTTGAGTATGCTCATCAAATTTCGTGCGATTCTGAGACTGTGACAGAAGGGGTGTCGCCGACGCCTTAGATGAAGCGGCGACCTGCGCTGATACCAATTGTTGGAGTTTGAGGTTTGCGGAAGCATGCGAACAACAGAAGGAAGAAGAAGAAGCTTGGAGCACATCACACAATATTGAATGTATTACCACTAGAATGTACAAAGATATGTAACCCTTTAAGGTTATAGGTGTATATACAAGTGGGGGGGGGGGACCTTTTAAAGAGGGAAAAAGTGCCCAGGCGCTCCTAGTGTGTTTACACACATCACTACCTAAATATATCAACAGTGATTACTTCAGGAAAGCAGCTATTCTTCAGAGAGCAACATGCTAGTTTGACATCTGGAGTGGGAGATGATTGACTAGGTGTTGATATGATTCTGAGATGTTTGCTTTATCAATGAATTAAGAATGAATATTTGGACAAAACGTATAGTTGAGGCATAGGAGTTGTAGATAATTCGATATGGTGGCAGATCACAGCCATATCATCATAAGCTTTTGGCAAAAAAGAAATATATTCAAGTGCACGAAAATAATAAACCAAAGCTTTTGCATGTCTTGTGTAAGCGGTAATGAAAAGACTCAAAATATGGAGTATCTAACTTTGATTATAAGAATTAGTCCCTAAGCTCATAGCTCTGTAGTAGTTCTGCAAAGCTTCTTCATATTCTCCATTACAGTTGCTTATTGAAAGAAAGGGCTGCTTCAAAAATGTATATGAGTCTTCCATGTCTTATGGCTTTCATCACTTGAACATAGCACTAGTAATTGAAGACTATCTTCTGGCAGAACTTGGGAAGTAGATTCATAATCAAAGTGGTTGTCAATTGAGTAGGCACTAACAGGCTGCTGAAGGCAATTTGCTTTAAAAGTGCAGTATTTTAATTTCCTGGCTAGAGTGGTGATGGTTCAGTAGGCATCTGCATGACTGTCAAATGATGCAAGATTGGTCCACTTATCTTAGAAGGCTACATCTAGTTCTCAGATCTTGCCTTGGGCCTCAATTCAGTATGTCTCTTGGAGGAGTCTTACAACCAAATAGCAGTATAGAAAACAATCTTCAAATTGGATGGTTGTGTTGATTCTTAGCCCACTAAGTATATGTTTGGGAGAGTGCCAGAGTAATGAACTAGTTTGGTTTCAGGAATCATGTCAGTGCTATGAACTGGACATTTTTTTGGTCACATTGTGTCCTTAGAAGCATCTGTGTTTCTTTCATGAAGGTAATCATCTGTGTTTGGGAAGTGCAAAGAGGGCTATGGTGCACCGTGCAATATAGGTGAGTACAATTAAATGCAGAAATAGGTAGCTGAGCACTGCCCAAGCTTCAAGGTGAGTGATCTGGGCTGGAAAATTTAACTTGTATGATCTTGAACACTGATTTTAGTGTGTATCAGTAGAAGCCTAGTTATGGCTTAAAGATGCAGAAGTAGTGGGAATGGATTCAGCTGATTACAAGGATTATAGTATACAATCAAATTAACAAAGGTACATGCATTATTGATGATGATCTTATGAAAGGCTTGATTGGTTAGGGATAATCTGTTATTCATAACTTGGTAAAAATGGTAAGCCCTTATGAAGGCTTGATTGGCCTTTACGAAGAAATTTCTGCAATTGTTGGTTGGATAAAATGTGAAGTTTAAGGTGGAGCATGTGAAGTAGTTCCTGTCTAGTGTGCCATTGGTTTTCATCAAGATGAATGTGCCAGTAAGCGGTGAGTGCCATATGATGACTATTTTGGAAGGCATATCTAAATCCCCTCAAAATCTCTATCATTATTGGTCGGTTTCCATAGAGGTTTTGACATTAGAATACTACCAGATTTTAGTTTAGTAATATTAAAAATTTTGAACTATTCACATAAGTATTGACCTGCCTGTAGGCTGTATCTTTCCAGTGCTCTCATAGCTTCGTAACCTGTCATAGTCAGGTTGTAGTTAGGAATGACACCTCGTTGGAGGAGGTGAGTGATAATTTATGACGAGGATTCAATGCCATCAGGTGTAGGTAGACAGGTGCACTGAAAAGAATAGACGTGTTTTGTCTAGGTCAGTCTTTTTCCACTTATAAGCCAAAAAAGAGGGACATCACCATTCTTAAATGGAACGGTAAAATGCAACACACTGAAGTCAGAAGCATATCAGAGCTGTTTCTTATTTGCAGAAAAAGAGCTTATACCTTGAATCAAAATAATTAACTTGTAGAAAATTAGACTCATGGGTATGGTCCAAAAAGTTTCTTGTATCCAAATGTTGTAACTCGGCAATTTGGAGGAGCACAGCTTGTCTATAGTGTGGATGCAGACTGAACGAAAAGCCCTTGGTAAAAAGATTTCTCATGACTTGAAATTTGGAATACATGTATTTATCAAAGTTGAAGTGACAAATGTGAGCAAACTTTTCAGGCTCTATGAGTAAAATGAAACTTAGTTTCATATTGCAAAATGGCAAATTTGATAATGTTATAAATAAGTACTGCCTGGGTGCTACACAAGATGATGTTATGGGTTTTTTTTAGTCATCCATGTAGTTTCAAACTTAAGTTTATATTCAATAGCTTGACTGCATTATGTTCTTATGAATACTGTAAAGATCTATATAAAAGCATTCACATTCAAGAATGGAGGTTAAATCTTACAATTGATTCACAAAATGAAATAAATCGTCCGAAGAGATCATCAAAGAAGGTTTGTATTATGGTCAACAATTATGATGAGATGAGCTGGTTGATAGGTGCACATCCTTTGCATCCATAATTGACGCAATATACTATCATCATATATCTTCTAATAAAATGCAAAATAAAAAACTATCGTGGTATGGAGGGGTATTTTAGAAGTGAGTAGGTGGAGACTAAAGAAGATAATGAATAGGAGAATGCTAATGAAGACTAAAGAAGATAATGAATAGGAGACTAAAGAAGATGATGAATAGGAGAATGTAGAACAGTTCAAGGTAGAAAAAACAGAACTAAGAGGCAAGTTGTTGATCGTTTACTGGAACTTTGGTCCATGAGCATACCAATCTCTTCCTATATTCTTCAATAATGTATTATTTGTTATTGTGTTTGATAATAAATGTCTAGTGGATAGTTTGATATTTGTAAACATGCATTACTTATGAGGAAAAGGTATCAATTCTCGTTGAAACTATGTGTTGGCATGGTCTGTGAAGATGGGAGAAATTAGCATTTTGATCTAAATAACAATGACATGAACAACTTGGTATCTTTTCGGTTCAGGAAAAAGCGGGAACATGTGCACATTCATTATCAATTATACTTAACCAGAAATATAATTCTTCACAAATCTACATCAACTTGTGCAAAATCACACAAAATGAACAGTTTATTACATCCATCCAACGTAATCAAAATGCTACATATATGGAAATTTATATAATGTTTGGGCAACTTTTCAATGTTTCACTTGTTCGCATCATGGTACATGTTTGCACGTAGTAGTACAAAATTTAAACTAGAAACATTGATAAGTCAAGATAAAGTTTCACCATTATAAGATGACAAAAATTGTCCAAACGGGTGTGGTGTAGTGGTATGCCTTGAACTCCGAGGGGTAGAATGCTTGGGTCCAAGTCCCACTCATTGGACATTTCAACTTTTCTATACTCTTAAAAAAAAAAAAGGGGATGACAAAATTTGCACTAGAACATTGATAAGCCAAGATAACTTATGGAAGATGACAAAAATCTTGAGTTTCACGGTTCTTTTCTCAATTAGGGTTCTCTGGCTAACTCTTGCTCAATGGAAATAACGTCTTCATTGTCAAATTATGCACAAAGTTAATATATTATTGCTCGTGAATCCCAATCTATTTTGTCAAGACTCACTAAATTCCAAGTCTGCATAACCTAGTGGTTGTTGCCTTGAATCTCTAGGAGGAAATCTTGAGGCTGGACATATCCATGAGTTCCCAAAGATGGGTGTCCATGAAGTTCCCCAAGATGGGTGCCTCTACCTTATGAGGTTGGGTGTGTGTGTCTTTCCAATTCATTGTACTCTCAAAAAGAAAAGTTCATACTAAATGGTTCCTTGGAAATATTGGCACAACACAAGTGTACTTGATTATTATATCATATACTTGGCTTTAGTACACAACAAAGAAATTAGGGGTTGCTTCTTGAAACTTAATGGGGCTGCTTTAGGACAACATTTTTGTAA
>CM035433.1:146673017-146955517 GCA_020310875.1 Ceratopteris richardii | reverse complement strand
CTTTGGCAACCAATCTAGCTTATTAGCGATCAATGCTACTATCAGACTTTCTCTTAATCTTGTAAACCCACTTTGTAGCAATGACATTTTTTCCTTTTGGCAATTCACATAACTCCCAAGTACCATTCCTATGTATGGAATCCATTTTTGCTTGCATAGCACTCATCCATTGTGGATCGTCACATGCATCTTCAAAAGTAAGTGGCTCTTCATTACATGCGGTTGCAATAAGAAAATAATCCACAAAATTACTTGATGCTTGGCGAGAGCTTGATCTTGTTCTACCAAGTAAAGGTGCACTCAATTTGTTGTCTCACAAAGTTTGTTTAAGCCACTTTGGCATAGTTTGTGCACTCTTGATAGACATGCGTTCATTATGTAGTACATTGTCAACATCTATATCATGCTTGGGATGAATGTGATGCTCATTTTTAGCCATATTTTGATGCAAATGTTTCGCCATATGTGTTGGAAATTTCAAGCAGTTTTGATAATTTTTGACTGAAAAATTTGAGCCATCTTTGGCTGGAATTTCTTTGCATTTTCAGCTCCATTTTGCTGGATTTTTTCAGCCCTTTGAGCCTTAGTTGGCTCATCTACATGGCCATAGTCAAGCGCACGATTTTGGAACAAAGGCATGAGTGTATCGAGCACATGTGAGTTAACTGTTGGCTGTTTTTTGCATTCAAGTAGAGGGAAGACTAAATTTTCAGCAAATACCATACCTTGAATCACAATAATCGTGTTCGTCAATGGATTTTATAAACGATATCCCCTACTTTTAGCACTATAACCAACAAATATACATTTCTTTGCTTTTTCATCAAGTTTGTGATGTTGTTGTGATGGCACAAGAGCATATTCCAAACAACCAAACACACATATGACTAACCATAGGCTTATGTCCATTCCAAGCCTCATAAGGAGTGATGACTCTCAATGCGTTTGTAGGGTAGTGATTCAACACATAGTTTGCACACATGATCGCTTCCATTCAAAAGATATCAGCAATGTGCTTTCCTTTAACCATACATCATGCCATTTCAAGGAGTGTTCTCTTTTTACACTCGGCAAAACCATTTTGCTGAGGTGTATATGGCACTGTACATTGGTGTGAAATACCTCTTTCACGAAGAAAATCATTACACTCATGTGACATGTATTCACCGAAACGATCCATGCATAGAGTCAAAAGCATGTTTGAAGAAAAATTTTCAGCCATAACTAAAACGCTTTGAAGCAAAAAATACCTCATTCTTTGCTTTCATAGGATACACCCACGTATGACGAGTAGCATCATCAATGAAGGTAACAAAATATACATGCCTCCTAAAAGATGGAGACTTAACGGTGTTGGTGCAAATATCCAAGCCTTCACATTTGGCTTAGCTTGGAAGAGAATATGTACAACTATCACTTGATGAAGCATTTGATGATTCACATGAACCATAGCTTGTAACACTTGATCATTTACCATTGTAAAAGGTTTATACCTTGAGAGAATATTGTAAAACCTTACATCTTGTGGATTTAGGAGAAGTTTGAGCTACGAATCTCATTTGATGGAATAACTCCTGAATTGGAGGAGTCACTTTTAGTTGGAGCCAAGTTTGAAATTCAAATTCAAACTTGAGAGAAAACGTCTTATAAAAAGGCTTGTAAAAAACTCGCGGCTACGTGTCCTCATTCAGAGCTCTCTTCTTGATCATTTGTAAGACTTGGGTAGCTTACACCATATGTCATTCAATCCTTCATCATTGAGCATCATTTCTATGCCAATGATCTTGTACAACAATGTTTTATAATACATATAGATGATTGAACATCTCTGTCTACTTCTCTACTATGACTTCTCAAAACAGTGAATTGTCTCTGATCATATCTCAATGAGTTCTTAACCATTTTCCATGATCTATAGCTTGTTGGAACTAGCTTGAAGTCTACTTTGTGCTATCAAAATCGCAAAGCATTTGGTTCAGCCATCTGGGAGAAACCGTTGTCGGAGTGCTCACTGGTCATTGTAATAAAGTAAGTCTATGATCTAAGGGTCCGAAGTTCAGAGGGATCTGAATTCGGACACCGTTTGGTCATCCCTATGTGTGGCCAAAGATCTCGAGTCTAGAATTACTGGTAGCTCATTTACTCTTGTAACCAAGTAATCCACTTAGCCTAGTGGTTAAGACTCAAGGGTGTGAAGGAGGAGGTCTTGGGTTCAACCCCCATGGGGTACATGGGGAGAGTGTTTTGCCCAAAGAGCTGTAGAACCTTCTAGAAGCATCCACTTGAATTAACCTTGGCTAACTGGGACACTTGGTGCACATGTAGTTACATGGCTGACACTTGGATGGTTAGTATCCACTTGCCCATGCTGGCAGTCCCTTGGAGAGAGCTATATATAGAGGCATATGGTTGGGAGGAGAGTCATTTTGCTGTTGTAGTCATCTACTGGTTAGTGCCTAAAAAGTCGGGGGTAAGCCTTGGATTGCTAAACTCATTTCTCGGAGCACAGTTAATCATTTTAGATGATTCCACTTGCAATCATTAGCTATCTAAGTTAACAGAATTCCCTCAAAAGAAATTTTATCAATTGTTACTGTACTGTGAGCTCTGAGCAAAAGAACTAGCAGGTGTGTAGACAAAAATAACAATTTTTGTGACACTAGCAATTCATAAAGTAGTCTGTTTTGATTCAATTGTTTCAAACATCAACTCTAAAGTACATAGCTACTTTCTTGGTGTCATTTTCAAACTATAAGGGCCTACTACATAACTCTGAAGTGTATTAGGGCAGATAGGAAGCAGGTTTTAGCAGTACCACCTCACTTACTTGAGGTATCCATCCATCTCTTCCAACAGTGGTATCAGAGCAAGTTGAAGTAAAATGGGAGATGGTTTCTCTTCTTTCATTGATAAATTTTACAGGAATAATTATCCAGCATGTTCCTAGAGGATGAAGACCTATCTATAAGGAAGGAGTCTCTATGGATACATATCAGGAGATGAGAAGATGCCCATATTCAGAAGCAAAGGTCAACCTACAAGAGAAGATCTAGAGAGAATCAACTCATGGTGTGCCAAAGATGCTTTAGCCAGGTCATATCTACTTAACTCTATTTCTGACTTCCTTCTTCCTCATATTAGGAATTGCAAAACTTCCCAAGAGACTTGGGATACTCTTATCTTCATATTTTTCTTCCAATATAAGAGCTAGAAAAAATCATTTGTGGATTGAGTTTACTACTCAAAGGAAGCAATCTAAGCAAAATGTTTCAGAGTATGTGACCAAGGTAAAGGATGTGGCTGATCAATTGGCAAGCATAGGAGAGGAGATTGAAGAAGAGCAAATAGTGAGACAAATAATCAATGGCATCAAAGTAGATGATAAGTGGGAATCCTTCACAACTACCATGGATATTTATATGGATATGCAAATCCCTGATCTTACCACTCTCATGGAACAACTCTTCACCAATGAAGCCAAGCTCAACAAAAATGGTGAACCTTCAAGAGGTAACAATTCTTGTGCCCTCTATACAGATAAAGGAAAGTCTAAGGATAAAGGAAAGAGCAAGAAAGTTGAATATGAAGGTACTACTTCTCAAGCTAACTATGCAAGGAGAGGTAGGAATTCAAAAGGAAGGGGCAAAGGAGGTAAGCAAGGTATGGGGAGACCTTTCAACTCTTCCCCATGCAATATATGTGGACTTTCTAATCACACAATAGATGAGTGCTATAAGAACTTCAAGAATCAGAGAGGAAGAGGATTTCAAAGAGGTGGCTACTCACAATCAAGAGGAAGATTCAACCATAATCAAGGATACAACCATGGCTATAACAACAACAACAATTATCAAGGAGGATACAAATCAAGAAAAGACTTCAACAACTATACAAAGGATCAAGAGGATTCTCTTCTCATTATGAATACGACTTCAAAACAAGGTATGAATGATGAACACCTCTTCTATATCGACTCAGGTTATTAAAACCATGTAGCAGGCAATGTAGCTCTCATTTCTGATCTTGAGGAGCCCAAGGGAAAGCATTGTTCCATCTCAAATCAGCGGTAAGTTAGACCCTAAGGCAGAGAAATGCATCTTCATAGGTTATGATATAAATAAAAAAGGATACAAGTTTTATGCAGGAAGGTCAAATTGCCATATGACTTGGAAGAAGAATTTCCAAGCCTCACCAAGGAGGAGCCAAGCATAATTGAAGACATCAAATCAGATGATGAGGACACCATCAACTTGGAAGAGTTCAAATCATGGAAATCAAAAGGCAAGTTCAAGATGAAGAGGTTGGAAGACATACCTCAGTCATCCAACCAAGGCTTAAGAAGATCACAAAGAGAGAGTAAGAAGCCAATCAGATATGGGTATGATACTTCATTAGTCACTAAGCATTCTATTTATCTTGCTAAGGATTCATCACTTGAAGAACCTTCTTCATATGAAGAAGCAAGTACCAAAGCAGAATGGAAAGAGGCTATGGATGAAGAAATAGAAGCACTCCAAGAGAATGACACTTAGGAACTAGTACCCAAGAAAGAATCAATGAAGGTAATTTGTTCTAGATGGATTTATAAAATCAAAAGTAACTCAGATGGATCCATAAACAGTTATAAAGCTAGGCTTGCGGCTAAGGGTTTTGCACAAACCCAAGGAGTAGATTATGAAGAAACTTTTTCACATGTGGCTAAGATGCCAACCATTAGAGTATTGGTAAGTATAACTGCATCTAGAAATTGGAATATGTATCAACTAGATGCGAAAAATGCTTTTCTCAATGGGTGGATATCAGAGGAGGTTTACATGGCTCAACCTCCTGATTATGAAGATCCAAACTAGGTAAATCATGTATGCAAAATGAACAAAGCTGTTTATGGTTTGAAGTAGGTACCTAGGGCATGGAACCATAGGTTAACAACCTATCTTCAAGACCAAGGATTCATAATGAGCAAGGCAGATTCTTCTCTGTTTGTCAAGAGGAGTAATTGAGAAATGATATATTTATGTGTATATGTGGATGACATCATTCTTACAGGTAGTGATGCCAATGGCATCAAACAAATAAAAAACTAGATGATATAAGAGTTTAAGATCAGTGACCTAGGGTTTCTGAAATATTTTCTTGGACTTGAGTTAGTACACATTAACTGTGGAATCCACATCACTCAAAGGAAATATGTGCAGGACATGTTGAAGAAGTCCCACTTGGAGAATGCAAAAGTAGCTAGCACCCCGATGGAGGTAAATCATAAATTGAGTGATCATGATGGTGATTTGCTTGAAGACATTGCAGGTTATCAAAGCATAGTTGGAAGCCTAAACTATGCAGCATTATCAAGGATTGATATAAGTTATGGAGTAAGTGATATGAATCAATTAATGCATAAACCTAGAGCACCTCACTTAGAAGCTGCTAAAAAATTTTGAAGTATCTCAAAGGTACTCAAAATCAAGGTCTTTACTTTCCATACACATCAGATTTGGATATAAAATTATACTCAGATGCAGATTCGACAGGATGTAAGGATGACAGAAGAAGTACTTCTAGATATTTATCTTTTGCATGTGATAAGCCAATCTCATGGTCTTCTAAGAAGCAACGAACTATTGCTCTACCTTCAACAGAGGCTGAATATAGGGGATTAGCAAATGCTACACAAGAAGCAATTTGGATTAGATTGATCTATTCAAAATTAGGGCTTCACACTCATTCACCTATGATTTTTGGTGATAATACTAGTTCTTTGCATCTTGCAGCCAATCCCATTTATCATGCAAGAACTAAGCATATCTTGAGGAGTCGAAGGGAAAGCACCAAGTACAGACATGTGATGATACCAAGCATTGAGTTGTCGAGGTAGGAAATTTCAAAACTTCTGATAGGAATAGAAATATGTTGAGTAGGGTTCTTTATGTACTTACTATCACAAAGAATTTGATGAGTGTTGGACAAATAGTGGAAAAGAGCTTGCATATTAGGCTCAATAAATTTGGAGCTTTTGTGGAGGACCCCCAACATGGATTCAAAAGAATTTCCAAGGGAGAAAAAACAGGTAGATTGTTTACATTTGAGCTTGAGGACACTAGAAACATTGCACTTTATAACTGTAAGGATCAAACTTTATCTGAGTTAGAGATATGGCACAAAAGATTAGGGCACATTAGTGAGAGAACATTAAAGCAGATATGTAGAGATCAATGTGTACTTGGGATACCTAATGTATCCAAGCAACATATGATTTCTAAATGTGGTGCATGTCAATTTGGTAAATCACACAAGTTACCTTTACACACAAATGTGTGGGGACCAAGCAAGGATCCTTCAATTTCAGGCTCAAGGTACTATGTGTCATTTATTGATGATTTCAGTAGGTGGACTATCTTGTATTTCATGAAACATAAAGGTGAAGTGTTTAGTTGTTTCAAGAAGTATTTTACACTTGTGGAAAATCAAATAGGAAAAAGCCTAAAGAGGATAAGTTCAGATGGAGGAGGTGAGTACTTCTCCAATGACTTTGATGCATTTTTGTAGGACAAAGGTATCAAAAGGGATATCACTACTAGATATACTTCTGAGATATATGATGAAACATGTTCTTGTTGTGAAACAACTATGAAACATAATGGCAAATGTAGATTGAAGATCTGCAAGTTCTTCTACTTCACACTCTAGTGTCAGAGATGCAACTTCTTCTTCTAGTAAAATGGTTACTCCTTCTCCATCTACACAAGAGCAACTTAGATGGTATGGAAAAGATGCTGAAGCTCATGCATTGATTGTGCTTTTTGTGAAGCTTCACATAGTTCTACACAATCGGTCATGTTCTACATCAAGACAAGCATGGGATACTCTTGCTTCTTTTTATGCCACAGGTAATGAAGCACAAGTTGCATAATTGAGGAAGAAATTTGTGGATGTATGTATGGCTGAAAATGAGTCTCTGGATGTGTATGGACATGCATCAAGGACTTGAAAGAGAAATTATCAAACATTGTCAATAACCTGGCCACTATTTTGGAGGGGGGATCTTGTATCACCCTTGGGGCCTTTGAGGGTGTTGAGCCTCCCTTGGTCTCCCTCAGTAGATCCCCAATTCTATCAACACAGGAGGAGCTCAAGAAAGTTTATCTCGTTGGACAAATGTTTGGCCCTAGGCCACCGCTCAAAACCGTACGCCAGTGGCTTCGCAATTAGTGGTTCCCCTGTGGGTTGATTTTTTGTAAGTGTCAGTTCTTATCGGCTAGTCATATGTTGCTAGTCTTTGAGAATGAAGATATGGCGTTTTGAGCCCTCAGTGTCAGAACCTAGCAACTCGGGCAGTCGACCCTATGCCTATTCAGATGGTCCCCCAATTTTATTCCCGACAAATCGAAATCTCTCCAGTACCCTCTCTGGGTTGAGCTCACTAACCTGCCTTACTTCTTGTACAACTTTGTGGGGGACATTGTTTCTCTTATCAGCAAGCCGTTGGCTTCACGGGAGGATGTTGGTGGTCTCATTTATCAAGGTGCAAGACATTCTTTCAATGCTCGATGGCACCCCTAGATCTGTGTCGAGGCTTACCTCAGCAGGCCGCTTCCATCAAAGATCAAAGTAGACTTGGGAGAAGGGGATGTCTGGGAGCAAGACATTAATGACAAAAACCTTCCTAATGCGTGCTTTCATTGTGGCCAACAAGGTCACAAGGTTAAAGATTGCCCACTGAGACAAAAAAGTAAGCAAAATCAAGAAGCCTTCAGAAATGCTCAAGACAACAAAGGGACATTGAATCACCCGACGAATGAAGAGGAAGTTAAGGGTCCCCATAATCCTGAAGCTGATGTAGATGGGTTCATAGAAGTCAAAAGAAGAAGGAAAAGAAGCCCTAGGGCGACTTCTGAGAGAAACCACATGCCAGTTACCCCCTTAAACAATTTGTATTGCAATCTGAAAAAGGAGATCAATGAGCTTGACTACCCAGGAAGGAAGCAAGTTGAGGTGGACAAAGCCCTAGAGATCCTTGACAATAAAGAAACCTAGCAAGAGGGTTACAATACAAGCAAAGAAGATGGCTTTACCACTAGTAATGAAGATAACATGGATAGTGAAAGTTCCATCATTGGATCGACTATTCTGGAAATAGTTTCCAGTTCTTCCCAACAAGAGACATCCCGCAAGGGGAAACAACCTATTGAGCTACCCTGGAAAAGTCGGGACCTCCTCTCGGTGAAAAAGAAAGATGAATCCAAGAAGAGAAAGGATAAGGCCCCCTTCCGCAAAGAGGGTATCTTATGACAATGATCATCATCTCCTTAAACGCTAGAGGGCTAACCGACCCCTCAAGAGCGACCATCATTGGTCAATGGCTTTGCAAGATTAGCTTAAACCCAAAATTTATCTGTATTCAAGAGACTAAAATTGATGGAGCAGACCTCCAGAAATGGCTCAGACATGTCTCCTCGACCCATGTTTGGATTTTGACATCGCACTGGAGGGGGTCCGGTGCGACGGTAATCGGTATGAACCAATTCTGGCTTGAAAAGCTTGAGAACTCCATTGAAGATGAGTGCCATCGATGGATTGCCATTTGCCCCTTTTCATTTTACTTTAGTTTCTATGTATGCCCCTAATGGGGAGATGGAGAGATTGAACACATGGGCCTTCTTGGACTCGCTCCCCCACAATGTGCTAATTTGTGGTGACTTCAACATGGTGGAGGACCCTACGGACAGATGGAATGGCAAGGCCCAGGTCATTGACAGTCGGGAGAAAGAAATGTGGGACAAAACCAAACTGCACTTGGATTTGGTCGAATTCAAAGATTCAAATGGCTTTTCATGGTCAAATCTCCAAGTGGGTGAGGACCTAAGGAAAGCTAGACTGGATAGATGCTACATTGCTCAGAACATTATTCATCAGTGGGGCCACCCTTCCCTCTCGCAATGAACTGACCTCGCCATCTCTGACCACTACCCGATCATTATCGCTTTCCTACCTTTCACCAAAACCCGTAAGGCTCCTTGGTTCCATGCCTGCACGACCTCCTTCTCTCTTCCCTCCATCCATCAAGAAATTGCTGATGTGTGGAAGGAGGTGTTTGCCTCGAGATTATTCAACGGGCACGTAGAGAAGCTCTATATCATAGACTCTGGAGACTTGAGGAGGAAGTGAACAAAGGAAAAGCTCAATCCCAGAAAGGTCTACGAAAAATCAGAGCACTGCTGAGATACGAGGAAGAAATACAAAGGAAAAATTTGCAAAACTTCTTCAGGGAGTGGTGGGGTGGAAAAACCGACAAACCCACCAAAGAGATGTGCCGCATCGTTAAAAGGAAACAAAATAGAGATTCGATCCCCCTATTGCTAGACTCAAATGGCAATGTATGCAATACGGAAGAAGATAATTTTGGGATCATCGAAGGGAACTTTACGAGAATCCTGGGGACCTCGACCCCCCTCTCCCACCATCGACAGGACTGCATGGCAGCCATATCTTGGGTGTCCCCTTATAGGATTCCACTCAACCTTCGTTCCCTGCTTGATGCCCCAATCTTGAAAGCAGAGATCATTGAAGTCATTGATGCCCTCCCTAGTGGTAAAAGCCCAGGCTTGGATGGGCTCACTAATGAGTTGTTTAAATCCTTCAAGTTGGTGGTCGCCACCCCTCTTCCTCTTGTCCGGCAAGAGGCATTCGAGTTTGGTGCGCTTCTAACTTGTCTCAACAATGGTATTATTAAGTTAATACACAAAAAGGGTAAAGTAACAGAATTGAGAACTGGCGTCCAATTAGGATGCTCCAAACGGGATATACAATCATTGCCAAATTCATAGCCAACAGAATTTCCTGGCATCTAAGAGCATGGTTAAGCGAGGACCAAAAAGGTTTCGTCAAAGGCAGGTCAATTTTGGAAACCATTATAGATATCTGGGAAGGTATCGACTTTGCAAATGAGTCAAGACAAGATGTGGTCTTCCTCAAGACCGACTTTGATAAAGCCTACGACAAGTTGGAATGGGACTATATTTTGTAGTCACTTAAAGATCTCGGATGTAGTCATAAATTCACCAAGATGATCGCGACCCTTCTGGGAAACGTATCGACTCAAATTAATGTTAACGGCAAACTTTTGAAGGTGACAAAACTTAGAAGATCGATTAGACAAGGGTGCCTATTGGCTCCCCTTCTTTTTGCCATTGCCATGGAAGGGCTTAGCTGGCTGTGGAACAACAGGTGGAAGTTGGTAATATCAAAGGCCTCTGTTTGCCTCATGACCACAGCCGGATCACCATGAGAATTTTGGCCGATGATATGAATGTGTTTGTCCACAACGATAGTACCATCCTGGAGACGTTCTAGAGGTGCCTGGATACTTTTTGTGAAGCCTCTGGATCCAAAATCAACCACTCTTAAGACTGCTTTCAGAGCTATTGTCGGAATCTAGCCGGACCTTCTCATTGATCATGGCTGTCAAATCATTATGCAAGGCCAAATTTTCCGGCTTCTTGGGATTCCCTTGGGGTTTGGTATCTTGATGGAGCAGCAGTGGAACTAGGTGCTGGCTAGACTCGAAAACAAGTTAAACTATTGGAGAGGTATGCAAATCAATCTCGCTGGTCATGCCATGGTTATCAACACGTTCTCATATCATCGAGCATCTACTTCCTTTCTTTTTGGAGACCGAAAGAGCAAGATCTGTCCAAACTGGATGGTATTTGTAGAAACTTCCTTTGGATAGGCAACCACAATAGGAGGGGGTGCCTAAAATCAAGTGGTCTATCTTCGCAAAAAGAGATAGTGGGGGCCTTGGCATTCTGAACATTGGGTGCATGGCTAACAAACTTGCGGCAAAATGGATGATTAAGGCTTGGTGCAATGGGAAGGCCTCATGGGCCAAGCTGATCTTCAAAAACAAGAATGAGTTGGCTCTCATGGGATTCCCGAATTGGAAGAATCTTGACATTTTGACCCTGTTGTTTTCCTCAATCTCAGTCTTCCCAAAAGGCTCGAATCTTGTGTGCTCCCTATGGAAGAGTTGGAATAAAGTCAAAAGATTCACAAAAATAAGTGAAGATTGGAAGTGAGCGGCCGGTATCAGACAAAATGACTCTATCAGGTTTCCGATCCATGGCATCCAGAGCATGGAATCTTGCAACATTCAAAACGCAAAGAGGCTATGGAACAAAGGCTTCAAAAAGTGGAAACATCTCTGGAAGCAAGACACCAACCGGTGGATCAACTTTGAGGATATTGACCCTAGCATCAACATTTCGTATGAAGAATGGAACACTTTGCAAAGCAAACATCTTGCCTAGGACCGCTATGAAGTACGCCTTCTCATGGGGTAATTGCCTAAGAAATCATTGATTATCAGGTTAACCTCAACAAGACGTGGTGCCTATCTTGGGCACGACTACGGTGGGATATGAAATTCATGGCTATTTGGCATCCGCTCATAGAAATAGAAAAGTCTATGCTCTTATGGCAAATTCTTCATCATGGAATCTGGACCAACCTTAAGGCTAGAAAATTTTGTGGGATACCTCCTTGGTGCAAACGCTGCTACTGGTCTATCGAAGATGTTGCTCACATCTTTTTTACGTGTCCCAACTCGAACAAGCTCTGGCAGATTGTCGGAAAGATAATTAGTCTTCAGAAACACATCAATTGGAAGCAAGCTCTATTGGGAGAAGCGATCAGCTTCTCCGCGACTCTCTGTAATGCCATCAAAGGGGAGGTTCTATGGAAAATATGGCGGGAAAGATGTGCTTTTAACTTTGGCGATGCCCTTAAAGAGTGGTTGATTGAGAAATCATTGTTCCTCCTTCGCAAAAGGATCGCTAACTGTAAGAAATCCCCCCCCCCCTTCAGGTATCATCAAGTGCTCCTTTTGATCAACAACAAGCTTAAACCCAAGTGGGCCCCGCATGAGGGTGATGAGAGGGTGATTAACCTTCTTTGTAATGCCTTGTAAACTCTATAAATGCTACCCCTAATTTGTGGGATTCGGGGGATCCCATGGGCACTAGTCCCCTTCTCTTGTGCTTTTCTTTTAATTAATTCAACTCCAGGAGAGTAGGCTAAGGCCAAACTTCCTTTATTAAAAAAAAAACATAGATAAGATTATTTTGGATGCATCACTCATGTCTACATTGTTGAAAGGATTACGTGGTAATTTGTACTTAGGTGTATTATTCATCTCTTGCTTCAGCTCAGTTCATTGCCAATAGAGAGAGCTATTTCAGTGATTTGTGTTCTTTGTGTGTCTTGCTACATTTGTGCTCCTTGTGTTTGCTTCTCATGTGTCTCTTGCACTTCTACTCACACCCAAAAGAAACATCATTTCATAGAGGCTCTTTGCTCCCATACAAGAATGGGAACCCCTTACCCCTTTTCATTTCTAGCATTACAAAAGAGACATGAGGAAACTTTAAGAGAAAAAAACCAAGTATAATCTTAGGGATAAGTTGTCACAGCTAAATCAACACTTGATTACTCTATTACAATCTGTGAATGCTTCTCATGCACACTTTGAGTCTTTTTAATAAGTCGTTATTGGATCCCATGAATCTCAATGATTTCTCTTCCTTTTAGAGTTCCATGTTTTTCTCTTTCATGGTTCCCAACATACTAAATCCTTCTCTATCCATTGCCAAATTGACACTATATTCCACCTACCATTCTTTCTTGCTAAAGAACCATTCTTGATTTTTCTATGGTTATTGAATGCTATTCTAGAGACTATATACTACAATCTGGTATTGATTAGAACCTCTAATAAAATCTATCTATCTATGCTATCAATTTCTAATAAATATACACCTTCGTTCTCTAATAAATTTCCAAAATCACCCTCTCATTGATATAAATGTTTCTTTCATGACATCTAAGAAACCATCCTTAATTTTCTTTTGGTGACTATATGATCATATATTGGTGCTCTAAGTATTTGATGGTACTAAGAATGTATATCATGATTCCAATATCACTTACTTCCAATATTCTTACATCTATCACCTTTGTTGGTGGAATGTCTAGAGAAGAAAACAAGTGTCATATATGAGGAAAGGACAAATCTTGAAGAAAAGAGGAAGAGGACATGTATGAAGGTTTGGGCATTGTGCTCCACAAAACTTCATTCTAGAGTGTTTCATTAGTTTAGGAGCTACATCCAGTGTCTTATAAGAAACCACTAAAATTTCCCTTTTTTGAAAGAGTGTTAGCTTTACTTTTAAAATGATAAAGAGATTTCAAGCGAGCAAACAAATATATACTCTCCTAGTTTTTTTAGGGATTTTTCAGAGCTCATGTTGGAATGCTTGGAGCCTCAAGGATTATTTTCCACTATGGTGGATATTAGAGTATGAAAAAGGACATCCCAAAAAGGATATATCAACGAGATCATTTATATGGAGAGATTTTTGGCATTTGAGTAAAGATTGTTTTTCGTGCATCAACTTTCTTAGATGATTTTCTCTCTTCTTTTTGTGTGCATTGTGCATGTCTAGATGGATCTAGGTGTCTCATAGCGTATCCACCTAGTGTTATTTTCTTCATGCATGTTTTGTGCTTGAATACTTGATTGAATGTGTGTAATTTCACTTAAAGTGTGCATCCATCACTTATGCTATGTTATCATACACGTAAGGATGGTCAAATTGTTGGACTTTGGATAGATGATCTTGGGAGACCCCTACTCTTGTAATTGTTGTTTCTCCTTTGTTTCAAATCCATTCCTAGTGATTCTTGTCTTGTTGGAAAGCTCATAAGTTCTTTGCTAAGTGGTATAAGTCTTAGGTTCAGTGGCTGCATGCCTCCAGAGAAATGTTGAGAACAATGTCTATGTAGTTAGCTAATACTCTGTGAAGAGATCAAGTAGTCTGTTTTGATGCAGTTGACTGAGGCATAATCCAATATCGAAATGGAGTGATTTTACTTAAATTTGAAAGCTATCCATAGATCCCCAATCTGCATTTCCAATTGCATCTCTAGAAAAGAATGTTGAACATCTTGTATTACCTTGGTCACGTGAGCACAATGACGAGCCATGTAGCTATCATATGTTCGTCATTGCACTAGATTCCACATTCTTCTAGATCTTCTTGGTCCTTGATCACTTCCTCTTGTTGTATCATCTGCATATGCCTTTACTACTTTTGGAGTCTTCATAGAGGTCTTTCCAAGTTCCTTATCAAGGCTCTTCTCTGAACTCCTTGATTCTTTGTCAATGTCTTCAAAACTTGTATATTTTTTACAATTAGTAGAAATCTTTTCTTTACCTTTCTTGGATGTAGTCAACTAACTTGTTGGACTAAAATTTCCACATAGTCTTCCACTCTATCAGTTTGAGTTGGAACTTAAACATGAATGAGTTCTTAGTGATCCATAAAAAAATTTCTCCCTATCACCCATAAGCCAATGGATAGAATGAAAGATCCAATAAGGTCCTGTGTGATAGCTTAAGAAAGCGAGTGAGCAAGAAGAGATTTGATTTGGAAAAACAACTACATCACGATGTATGTTCATTCATAGTAGCTTACAAAACAACTCTAGGGACCACTTTATTCAATTTGGTTTATGGTCAAAATGCAATCCTACCAACTGATTTCTTGGCGCCCACTCTTCAGGTGGCCAAGAACCATAAGTGGAATGGAGAAACTATCCCAACAATTAGAACAAATTGAAAAGCTCCAAGAAACTAGACTTCAAGTAGTATTAGGCATCTATGCTCCTAAATGAAGTCAAAAGGCATACTATAATGCTCACATAAAAGACAAAGGATTAAATGTTTTGACTTAGTGCTCATGAATACTCTTAAACAATATACTAAGAAACTTCAGAGAAGAGGCTACATACCCCTCATTACACATAAAATATTATCTAGTGGTGATGTTAACCTAGCAACACTAGATGGAGACATCCTTCCAACATACAAAAATGGTTGTAGAGTAAAAAGGTACACCAAAACCCTTATAGAACACATGCTTGCTAGACTTTTCGGATCACAAAATTGTAAAGAAGAAGAAAAGCAAATACATGAAGAAGCGAGGCACGAAGCATATAAAATATAAAAAAATGTAAAGAATGGATTGGCAACATGATGAGAGACTAGACAGCTACGAACAATCCATGTCACATCCTACCAAACCACTATGGTATTAAGAAAGAGTTTTTGGAACAAAAGACCATACAGTAAATTGGGCATTGGGGATAAAGAATGCTTGATGATAGATTCTCTAGTGGACTAAGATGTTTCCTTGAGTAGCATCAGAGCCTCCTTAATGCATAAATCAAAGTTGGATATCACCCCAATGGAATATGTGATTGGAATAAGAGGAAAACTTGATGAATTTGCTGCATCATTTGGGTAATGCTTCAATGTAGCATACCCAATTAGTTTGTGAGGATGTAGATTTAATGGAATAAGTTATTTTAGGACATTATTGTATTTATGAGAATGCCTTTTTCCTGTAAACTCACACAAGGCTTTATTGGCTAGAATAGAAAGTCATGAGGTACATAGACTTCTAGAAGAAAGAAACCTACCCCACTCCAAAAACAATGCCCTCATATTTTTAATGCATGATATATGGTAAGAAAACCTAGGAACAAGGTTTCCTATCCTGATGATCTATCTATTGTTGCTTGTACTTTCCACATAAACTATCTATGGCTGAATGCTCTATTGTAGGTAATCTGCCTCTTTTGATAGATTCCATTCAAAACATGAATAACCCAATACAAGAGAAAAGAGAGGGATGGAATGTACGAGGAGCGAGATGTCCTAGAGAAAGTAGTAATAGGACACCATGGATTTTCATGAAGCCTTAAGCAACACCTCAAGCAAAGCTAGTATGGGTGCCCAAAAGGGAGCTTCTAGCACATTTAAAAAGCACTACACAAGATCAACAAGAAAAGAAGTATAGACATGGGAGTATCAATTCAAAAATATCCCAAGGAGTTTTAACAACAAAACAATGAGAAGTGCAGGCACCACAAAAGTTAATGGAAGCTTGTCGACAACACAACATATATTTCTTGGATCCACTCTTATTCGTGCTCATTTGTACCTTTTAATACTTTTTAATTAGTTTAATAAGCACTCTTGTATAGGTGTTGTTGCGAACATTTGTTTTATGTAGGGTACACATTTCAAATTATGTAAATACCTTTGGGAAGTCTTCAAATACTTCAAGAAGGCCCATATTATTCTTAAAATATAGCCAAAATACCACGTGATTTTTAGAACATGGTGAGTCAAATTAGTGAGTCACAAGGGAGGTGCAGTGGTGTCCTAGTGGAAAGTTGATGTGGCTAGTTCTCAAAGTCCATCAATACTTTGCTTATTTGAGCACTTGAGTCATGTACTACCTCCACCCAAGTGTCCACCACGAATTTAGATGTATTAGGAAGGTTTTAGATTAGTTTCCCATGCTATAAAAAGAGGAGAAAAGTCGTGATCTTGTGGGATGTCCAAGAGAGTCATATGTGTATCTCTATGCTGCTGTAGTTTTTTATGCAGAGATTGCAGAGCTTGTATCTCCCTCATTATATATCCAAATTACATGTTTAATTTCTCATTTGAAATCTCTTACTGTCTACTTGCTTCTTGTAAATTTTCATAATCATTGGAGTTGTGAGCTGAGAGCAGTACTCTCTGCAAGTAGTGTGTGTTCTCTGTTTTTTATCCCTGCTGAAGGTCTCCATTAAACCTCCAACTTGCAGAGGTCATATCTCCTTGTGTACTTATCCAAATTGAGTGTTCTTTGGCTCATTGGAAAGATCTTAGAGTCTAGTTTATGTATGTGAAACAAATTTTGAAAATTCCAAGTGAATAAAGAGCAATTTTCTCTGCAAGAAAACTGGTCTGTGCATATAAGTTTGTGAAAAAGTCAACTAGTTCCTGTTGGGTTTCACCTACTTCTAGCTGTACTTTGGAGATCAATAAACTCCAACATTGGTATCAGAGCAAGTACTTGGAGGCTTGGAGAAGGTTATCATACCTTGATGAAGAATTTGAAGCTATCAAAGAAGCAGTTCATCATCAACACTACACAAAGGTAGAAGAAGATCGCAAGGAGGCATCTCAAGCAACATCCAAGCAAAGAAAGGTGCACATACCTCATTTACAAGGTAAATATTATATTTCTTCTCATCACACACATTGGAAAGAAGGCTTAAAGGAGGAAGTTTAGCATTTGTATTATGGGAGACCAACATGCACAAATAGAGAAGCTTGATAAGACAAATTATCAAGCATGGAAGTTTAGAATCACAACATACTTGCAAGGTAGAGGCTTGTATGGTTTGATTGACGGCACAGATATCAAACCCACATTACCAGAGGACCCAAATCAGCAACAATTGAGGGAGTTTAGACTTTGGAATGAGAGAGACAAAAGGGTTATATTCATTTTATCACAAAATATTCAAGATTCAATGGTAGGACACATACAAGATCTAGACACAAGTAGAGATGTTTGGCTTGCATTGGAAAGGTTGTATGCTACAGGTACAAGAGCAAGGAAGATTCAACTCAAAAATGAGTTGAATAACATAAAGAAAGATACAAGGACATCGGTCAATGATTACTTGTTGAAGGTTAAAGAGATTGCAGATAGACTAGGATCAATTCAAGCTCATGTGGAGGACGACGACTTGGTTGCACATACTCTCAACAGACTCAAGGATGATGCGAGATGGAAACCATTCATTACTTCAGTTTATGTTAGAGGAGAATTACCAGACTTTGATCAGCTTGTTGCTCTTATGGTCACGGAGGAGATGAATCTAAATGGCTCTACTTAAAATAAAAAAGGATCTCAAGGACAAGCTCTTTATGTAGGATCATCAAGAGGTGGAAACAGAGGAAGAAGAGGTTCAAATAGAGGTCGAGGAAGAAGGAGCGATGATCCAGGGACTTCAAGTGGCTTCTTCAATGCAAGAGGAAGAGGAAGATCAAGCGCTAGAGGTACGAGAGGCAACTACAACTACAATCAAAGACAAAGGAGTGAAGATAACAACAATTGCTATATATGTGGAAGGTATGGACACTATGCCAAAGATTGTTATCAAAATGAAAATAATCAAGGTGGTAATCGAAGAGGAGGTTATTCAAGAAGAGGTAAACAACAAGGAAATTATGCAGTTGAAGGTAAAAGTGATGATTATGATTCTCTTCTTATGATGAATGTAGAAACTAAGATGAATTGCAATAGCGATGTATGGTATGTAGATAGTGGCTGTTCTAATCACATGTCTCATGATGCTTCATGGTTTTCTAATATGCATAATCCTTCATGTAAAGGTCATGTTGAAACAGGAGATGATACAACACATAAGATTATGCAAGTTGGAGATGTCGTTATGCAGGATAAGAGCAAGACAAATTGCTTGAAGGATGTACTTTATGTGCCAACGATCACTAAGGATTTGATGTCAGTTGGTCAAATGGTAGAAAAAGGTTTGCAAATAAGATTTAATCATGCATGTTGCCTCATTGAGGATCCAAAGCAAAGGAGGTTAATTGCTAGAGGTCAAAAACAAGGTAGATTGTTTACATTCAAGGTAAACCCAAATCATACAAATTATTTCTCTTATGGTATGCATCGAATAGCAGAGCTTGATCTATGGCACAAAAGGATTGGACACATGAATGTACACAGGTTAAAGGAGCTATCAGAGAAGAGGATTGTTGAAGGATTACCTAATCTTACTAAGCAACATATGGTGCATCTTTGTGAAGCATGTCAAATGGGTAAGCAGAGTAGACAACCTTTCAAGCATTCAAGCTATGTAAGTGATGTTTGCTAGATCTCATACATACAGATGTGTGGGGACCTACTAAAGAGGCATCCTTGGTTGGTAATAAATACTATGTATCATTCATTGATGATCATTGTAGAATGACATTTGTGTATTTCATTAAACATAAGAGTGAGGTCTTTGATTGTTTCAAGAAGTTCAAATCATATGTCGAAAAGCAAACAGGAAGGTATATTAAGAAGCTAAGATCTGATGGAGGGGGAGAGTATTTCTCTCAAGCTTTTACTAATTTTTTGTATGATGAAGGTATCAAAAGAGAAGTTAAATGCAGGTATACTCCACAACAAAATGGAGTTGCAGAAAGAAGAAACAAAATCATAGCAGAAGCATCTAGAAGCATGCTTAATGATATGTGTTTGCCTAATTATTTTTGGGCTGAAGCTGTTAGCACAAGTGTTTACATTATGAATAGGGTTCCGACTGCTGGAGTTCATCATTTGACACCATATGAGGTATGGCATGGAAGGAAACCAAGTAAGTCATTTGAAAGTATTTGGTTGTGTATGTTATGTACATGTACCTAGTGAGGTGAGATCTAAACTTGATGCAAAATTAGAAAAATGTATATTTATTGGTTATGCAGATACTCAAAGAGGATATAGATGCTATAATCCTCATACCAATAAGGTTTTTGTGTCAAGAGATGTAAACTTTGATGAATCACTTTCATGGTATGCAGATAAGAATTGTTTGCAGGTCATGGATGAAAATGAAGAAGGTGTGGTTGAAGGAGATGAATGCATAGTTCAGCCATCAAGAAGTTTAAATGATGAAAGGAGTGGTTTGGATGAAGAAAGAGGATCACCTTTCAATGGAAGATTAAGGCAAGAGTCACCTCCAAGTGTTAAAAGTAAAGGTAAACTCAAACTTTTTGAAGTTAATGATGAAGGAGAGGAAATTAGTGATGTATGTGAGTATGGAGAATCATCAAAGGTTCCTAATAAGAAAGGAAGAGCATCTACGTTGGAGGTAAGAAGAACTTCAAGAGTGAGTAAGCAACCTCAAAGGTATAATTATGAATCTTTTATGAATACTCATTATGCTTTTATGACAAAAGTTGAGCAGGAAAATGAACCCACATGTTATGATGAGGCAAAAGGAGATGAAAAGTGGGAGAAAGCAATGAGAGAAGAAATGGAAGCACTAGAGGATAACAAGACTTGGAATTTAGTTCCAAAGATACCAAAGCAAAAGGTAATTGGTTGCAAGTGGGTTTTTAGGATTAAAAGAAATAGTGATGGTAGTGTGTCAAGATATAAGGCTAGACTTGTAGCAAAAGGATATAATCAAACTCAAGGTGTGGACTATGAGGAAACATTTAGTCCAGTAGCAAACATGGCAACAGTAAGAACTTTGTTGGCTTTAGCTGCAAGTAAAAGGTGGAATATATATCAACTCGATATAAAGAATGCCTTTCTTAATGGTGAGTTAAATGAAGAAGTGTATATGTCACAACCAGATGGTTATGTGGATGCAAAATGTCCTAATCATGTATGCAGGTTAAAGAAGGCATTGTATGGTCTTAAACAGGCACCAAGGGCATGGAATGCAAGGTTGGTAAAGTATCTTATGTTGTAAGGATACATAGCGAGTCATGCTGATCCTTCACTTTATGTAAAACATGTAGATGACATGTGTGTCTATGTATGCATTTATGTGGATGACTTGTTGATTACAGGGAATGATGCTAAAGCAATTGATGAGATAAAAGGTAATTTGGGAAAGGAATTTAAAATTCAGATCTTGGTTTGCTTAGATACTTTCTTGGGATTGAAATTGTGTATGGCGATGAAGGTATGTGGTTGATACAGAGAAAGTAGATATGTGATATGTTGAAAAGGTTTGGTATGCAGGAATGTAAATTTGTTTCTACTCCAATGGAATGTAATGTAAAGTTGAGTGCAAAGGAAGGTGATGAGTTGCATGATATGAATGCATATAGATCCATGGTAGGATCTTTGATTTATGCAACAAAAACTAGACCTGATATATCCTATGTAGTGGGAGTATTGTCACATTTTATGCATGAACCTAGAGTACCTCATATGCATGCAGCAAAAAGAGTGCTTAGATATTTGAAAGGTACCATGAACGAAGGATTATTTTATAGTCATGATGCGGATCTAACTCTTAAAGTCTTTAGTGATGCAGATTGGGCTGGAAGCAAAGATGACAGAAGATCCACAAGTGGATATGTGGTAATAGCAGGAAACAAGACATTAACATGGAGTTCAAAGAAACAGCCTACTGTTGCTTTATCTTCTATAGAGGCTGAGTATAGAGGTTTAGCATTGGCTACTACTGAGGTTATGTGGTTTAAAAAGTTGTTTCATGACTTGAATGTGCAGGTTGATGTACCACAGATATATGGGGATAACTTGAGCAGCATTCATATGACCTCAAATCCTATTTTTCATGCTAGAACAAAGCATATAGAGGTTCACTATCATTATGTTCGAGAGAAGGCCATAAACAATGAAGTACAAGTTTCTTTTGTGGGAACAAAGGATCAAGTTGTAGATATCTTCACCAAATCCTTGGATGGACCAAAGCTTCAAAGATTCACCTATATTCTTGGCATGAAGGAAATACCCTTTGAAACTTGAGGGGGAGAATGTTGCGAACATTTGTTTTATGTAGGGTACAAGTTTCAAATTATGTAAATACCTTTGGGAAGTCTTCAAATAATTCAAGAAGGCTCATATTATTCTTAAAATATAGCCAAAATACCACGTGATTTCTAGAACATGGTGAGTCAAATTAGTGAGTCACAAGGGAGGTGCAGTGGTGTCCTAGTGGAAAGTCGATGTGGGAAGTTCTCAAAGTCCATCAATACTTTGCTTATTTGAGCACTTGAGTCATGTACTACCTCCACCCAAGTGTCTACCACGAATTTAGATGTATTAGGAAGGTTTTAGATTAGTTTCCCATGCTATAAAAAGAGGAGAAAAGTCGTGATCTTGTGGGATGTCCAAGAGAGTCATATGTGTATCTCTATGCTGCTGTAGTTTTTTATGCAGAGATTGCAGAGCTTGTATCTCCCTCATTATATATCCAAATTACATGTTTAATATCTCATTTGAAAGCTCTTACTGTCTACGTGCGTCTTGTAAATTTTCATAGTCATTGAAGTTGTGAGCTGAGAGCAGTACTCTCTGCAAGTAGTGTGTGTTCTCTGTTTTTTATCCCTGCTGAAGGTCTCCATTAAACCTCCAACTTGCAGAGGTGATATATCCTTGTGTACTTATCCAAATTGAGTGTTCTTTGGCTCATTGGAAAGCTCTTAGAGTCTATTTTATGTGTGTGAAATAGGTTTTGAAAATTCCAAGTGAGTAAAGAGCAGTTTTATCTGCAAGAAAACTGGTCTGTGCATACAAGTTTGTGAAAAAGTCAACTAGGTCCTGTTGGGTTTCACCTACTTCTAGCTGTACTTTGGAGATCAATAAACTCCAACAGGTGTGTGTGAGTGCCACACTATTGAATAAGTGAGAATCATTCTCCTTTTAGTTGCAAAATCCCACATAGCATGGAATTTTCCCATTTTGTATATAAAGAGGTCACTACCTCTCATTTGTGGAGCATTCTTGGAGATAATGAGATCATGCTAGTTTGTTGAATGCTTGAAGAGCTCTTGTTGTCTTCATGATGTGCTTATGTTCTTGTTCCTTTCTTCCACCATGCTTGTGACATGTTAGCTTGTTGATTAACGACATGATTATACATGTGTTTAAGCTTGTGTGCGTCATTAACAACGTTTTTCATCTTAATTTTATGCATAGTTTTGTTGTTAATTTTGTGCTAATGAAGCACGATTGCATTTGTTGAATGCTTCCATGCAACAGTTGGGTTTTGTGAAACGCACCTTGGTTTGAAAAATATGACTTGTGATGCTACAATGTCAAAAAATTTTGGCATCATTACCGGGGAGCGTCTCTTATCACTTATGTGATGGTTTATGGCATGAAAGTGACATGTACACTAGCTTTTCATGATGATTTTTGAGGTCTTCATTTCATTATGCTCTTGTGCGCATTTGTGGCTTGCAAGATTTACAATAACTTGTTGAAATGAACCATTTTTGGTGTGATGAAGATTCCCCTTTCGGGTGATTAATCTACGATATGTGGTGATTCTTCAAGAGTATGAGTAGTTTTTAGAAATATTTTAGTTTATCATGTTGATTTTTCTATCAAATCTGTTGTTTTTTCTCTAATCATGTGCGAATAAGCTTGTTTTTGGGGTTCTTCTACAAAAATCAATGGAGTATGTGGTTCGTCAACTTCATCAACAAGCTTGGAAAAGGAAGGTATGATCTAGTAATTTTGATGCACATACACAAAAAGTCTCGGAGTTTGAAAGGTTAGGACACAGTCTCTTCCCATGTGCAATTCCAAAGACTATTATGCACACAACCACCCTCTTCTCTTCTTAATTGAGACCCTTGAAGGAGTTCCCTAGAAGCTTGCCTATGGAGGAATATATAATGGAGAGAAGGGAAGGTGACTAAAGAGGATAAGGAAAAGGAATAGGGAAATGCAATCAAATTTACATAATTTAGTTATAGTTAACTTCTCCTAGCTATCAGTTCATATTCACATAATCCTTCACTTCATTGGTACATGCATGGAAATGGACACATAGGCTTAGATATTTTGTGACAAAAATATTTTTGATTGAAGGATTCATGAAGATAATATGATCTGCCTAGAGGGCAAAGAGACTTGATGCACATAGTTGAAGGAAGTATTAGAGTGAATTTCATGGCTATATGCATGACAAAGTCATAGTCAAAAGAGAATATGTGAAGATGATTCAAGTCATGAGTGGAGAAGGAATGGAGGTGATGTCGATAAAGGAAAATGCAAGGGAATTACCTGATCTGGGCAACATGGACAATACAAAGTGATAGAGATAGGTTATCTCACAAATGTAGAGAGAAAACTTAGGTTGAGAAGTAGTGAATATGGAGGTAGGTATGGCTAGTAGTAAGAACGTGGTGGGATTAGAGCTTGCTGAATGTTGGAATTGGAGTGACTTTGCTTTTTGCTCAGTAGCATGAGATATATTATGAGGGTGTTTGACTTCAAGGTCATGTGGTAGGTAGAAAAATGGATACACAACTAATCAAAGATTATATGGTTTCATGATGGTGTGCTCCTAGAATAGGTGAAGGAGAAGAGTTGGACTATGGGATTTAGCTCCCTCGCTATGAAACAACTTGGCTAAGGTGAGCTCCAGACAATGAGTGTGTGCACTTGGAGATAGGACTAGATTATAATAAAAGGATAGAGAAAGGAGAAAATAACCTAACCTAGCTCTCATCATAGTCACTGAACTTAATCATAAGAAAAAAAATCTCAGAACCTTTTTGGAGCAAATGCTTGGCATCCTTGCATAATTTTGGTTGCAAGAATGGACAAGCACAACAAGCTAAAATGATGCATAGGAAAAAGTTCGCAATCCCTTCATCTATGGAAAAGGACTTCATGCATGCAATGGAATGGCACCACAGAAAGGGTCCTATTCATTTTTTGGAGGATGGATGGAATACATGTAGGGATTAAAATCAACAAATCATAGCTAAAGAAGGCATGGATCCGATGCTACAAAAAGGAGATTTGGAGGAATATTTTCACTTTAAAGGAATGATTGAATGCCAATAGTGAATAGAGTCGACTATAGATGATGATTTAGATGAAGCTCAAGGCATCTTAATGGGCAGAAAGAGAAAATAGAAGTGTGAATGACTATTTTTCACATTATAACAGTGATGCAGAAGATAGTTGATGGACCTTCTGCTAAAGATGGGATAGGTGGACGAGGTTCTGGATTCAACAATATTCTAAGCTCAATTGGAGCTGCAAAGGCTATTGGAAAAGCTGCTCATGACATTACATGGAAAATTTAACGAGGATAAAATTTCATGTATCCACTCCAAATGTATCAGTTCAGGGGAGACTCTTAAAAAAGCTTCCCTATGAAGGTAGCATTTTGGAAGAAAGCTCAACTTTCGTTACTAGCATACATAACATCATGGAAGGAGGGGTCAAATAGAAGAAGAGCTTGTGGTTTGGGTATCTTCCTTAGAGAAATGGGGTGAGAAAACTCCGTGTGGATATCTATGAAAGCATCATATTATGAAGAGCAGCACAGTTGAAAGGGGATTGCTAGGTTATCACTTATGCAAACTACACAACCGAGATATATTAATGGCTAGGCTTCAACATCGCCACTCAGACTATAGCAGGATATTCTTTCTTATTTGTTGCTGCCTACATAATGCTAGATTGGACCTTTGGAAAGCACCACAAATGGGAGAAGCCGTATGGTGTCACTCTAGCACAATGGTGAGTACCAACATGAGGAGGTCCACCTCATAGATGTCAATCTGTGGAGACGTGAGGACTTGTATGATGGCCAAGAGCGAGTGAAGGCACAAGTGCATGAGTGAGAAGCACACAAGCATGCACACATACACACACACACACTAGGTAAGAACAAAGAGAGGAACAATGGAAAACTTTCAATTACACAAGAACTCTATTACAAAAGCTTCAATATCTACTAAGCCCACCTCAAAAATGAACTCTCTAGCCCTTTTTATAGTTTTACACTAGCTTTGACCCTGTCCAGACCTAGTGTTCGGCCTAGTTAAGAATTAGGTTCCAAGGCTTATTTGAGAGCTCAAACAAAGTCTAAAAATTATGAAAATTGGGATATAGTTCCTTCTAATACTCCTCAAGCTCAAGGAATCCTTGGCTTGAAAAGAATGGAGTTGAGAAAATATAAAATGATATTTACAATCATTTTTAGCATCAAAATCATTGTTTTTATAGGGATTCCTTTTGAAATTTGACATATACTTCTTGGAGCTTCCTATATGATCCCTCTTCTTGTGTGTCCACTTCTTTGACTCATTCCTGCACATTTTACTTGACCTTGAGTGCCAACACTTCCCCCCCTCTCGAATCTATCATTCCTGATAGACCCTTGTTGGAGTGCGTGTTTCATGTAGTACTTTGAGAGGTAGTGTCCATTAGGTATCAACAAGAGCAATTTGTCTTCCAAATGTAGCAAGGTGGGTTGTCTTGTTCTTCATTTTTTCACTACTAACCTTTGCAAGTTTTAGTCCCTTTGTATGTACTTCTTCCTTGGATTCCAACATGATTGTGTATTGGTGAACTTTCAAAAATTGCTAGTTGCTGAGAAGAGTTTGTCAATTTTGATTTTGAGTAGATGTTGGTTGTGGATTGCTTCATAGCTATTGATGTTATAACCTTCATGTACTCTAGATCTTTCAAACATGGGGTTCACATTTTTCATGCCAAGTACGTGTAACCAATAACGAATGATGGGTAGGTGTATTAGTGCATGTGTTGAAGAAAATATGTGCTTGTGCATGGCCTTCTAATGTGGCCCTATGTATGCATACTTGGGGAATGCATTGTAAGAAGTATGGTGCAAAAAATTGGGTCTCAAGCCAAGCGGTCAAGGGTATGCTGACGAAGAGGTTTCCTAATCTATCAGTGTTATAGTGTTGCCATAGCAAGGGATTCTTACCATGGTGAAATGTCAGTCGATGTTCATCTCTTCATGTTGTACTCCCATCATGGTGATTGACCATTGGCATGTTTCTTGCTGTTGATGGATGTCCTTATTGATGGTTCACTGATGAAATTCTTTGAGCACATGGTCCTGTCCCTTCCTTTTGTTTCTTTTCATTTCTTTTTTATTTTTTTATTTTAATTTTTTTTGGAAACTATCACAAAACAAGAAGAAATGGGTTACTATCAATAAGATAGTTTACATATGTTGAATGTATCGCATGTGCCTGGGATTCTTAACTATGTCTATACACGGCCTTGTAATGTGGCCCTATATTAATGCATACTGTGGAAATGCATAACTAAATGGTGCAAAACACATGGTTATGCAAAGAGCACATGGTTTTCACATGTCGAGGCTTTCAATGTTACTTGCAAACTTGATGAAATCTTTGTTTGGAGGTATCCATTAGATCTCGAAATGATGCAATTAATCAATGGTTGAATGACAACTGATCATTTCTCCTTATAGGGATCCATTTTAGAATAGTGCTTGACCGTGTACAGATCACTTGTGGCCTCCTCATCTTTGGATGGTTTCTTAAATTTTGTATCCCTCATGGTTGACTCTTTGATTTTGTGGGGTCTACTGATACTTTTGAATTCTAAACCTAGACCATTGTTGATTGTCTCCTTACTATTATGGAAGAGGTGATTTGATCTTCTTTTGACCTCTATGCTTGATTTTGACTCTTGCTTGTCCTTGGCTTCTTTGTTGAGACTTTTCTCATGAGAGAGATCATAGGGTTTTGTGCATATAAGATTTCCTTGGGTAACCACATGTGTAATTGCCCTTGTTGAACTATAGCTAATTCCTTAGGCAGCCAAACTTGTACATTATTGTGGTTGACCTTCATTGATTGCTTTGGTACCCAAATTTGGAGTACTCTTTGACATAGAGATCTTCCTTGTTCTGCTACTTGTTGCCTTGGCTTTCTCTGCCTCTTCTTCAATAATGAGTTTGACTGCACGGGTGGCATTGACTGCTCTCCCTTCGTATCCAAATCTATTTCATGCCCGGAATTACTTTCTTCTTGAATTCTATTTATCTTTTTTATATAGAGGTTGTCTTGTATCGTTTTGCTTGCTTCTAAGGTTGAACTACTATGGTTGCATTAGTCATTGAAAAAGGAGAGAGATCCACATGCCTTTGAGCCTGTTCTTCCATGATTGATTCCTTCTACATCATAGAGCTTTTGACACATACAACATCTTCTTCTCTAAGATTAGTATTAGAAGAACTAAGAGAATGTGTGATACCTAGATTTGTGATCATGAAATTCTTTAATTCTAATGCAATGCATTGTTCATGTACGCAAACTTGAAGAAGTTGATTTATTAGGTTTAAGTTGAATGCATGGGCATAGATCCAATCTTGGCCCAAAACAAGTGGTTCCATAAGATCCTCATCTTGACACACTAGCATTTTGACTATGATTGGGACATCTTGAAGGTAGATGGGAAGTTCCACCTCACCCAAACAAGGGGTTTCCACACCTCTCAATCTTATGAGATAGGCTTCTATTGAATTGATGTTCAATTGTTGATCTTGGCAGTATGAGAATCTAACTGCACTAGTTGCTGCACCTGAGTCAATCAAGGCTCTCACAGTACTTACGCTCTTTCCTTGTCCTACCTCTATGATCACAAAGGGATGTTAGTCGATTATTCAGGGAGCAATTACACCCGATGTTTGACACATGGCCATGTGATATCTTGGGGCATTGGGATTGACATCTAAGCCTTGTCACCTTAACTTATTTTGTCTAATGCACTCGCTAGCCTCTGCTTGTGCTTCTTCTCTCACCCTTAATTCTTCTTCTTTTCACTTCTTAGCAGTGTTGAGTCTCATTAGAATATTCTCTATAAGAGGTTCTTGATATAGCTTGACTCGACATCCACTAATATAGCTCGAAAAGATGTCACCTTCTAGAGTGGCCAATGGAACTGCACCACTAGTGGAAATTCTGTTAATGACCATGGGTCCATATCCTCATTTTCCAATTTACGAGAATGCTACTTTAGTGTATAAACCAACATGATGTCTCCTTATTTTGATCCTTTATCCTTGATGTGTGCATCAAAGTATGCCTTTTGTCTTTTTTTTTTTACAACAAAGATGCTTGCTATTGCTCATAGGGTGATCTCACCTAAGCATTATAGATCAAATATCCTAGAGGACAACACACGTCCATTCCACTCATGCTCTTGTGCTACTTTTAAGGTCGGGATCATGAAGTCTAATGGTAAAACAATGTTTTGTCTGAAGACCATCTGAAATGGGGTGGCATTGAGTACCATTTTGTAGGAAACTCGATAAGCCCAAACAACATGATGAAGTTATTTATCCCAATCAGAGCATTTATTATTTACCAATTTTTGTCAATACATTACATAGGATCTTATTTGTGCTCTCAACTTGTCCATTAGCTTGTGGATGATAGGGGGTAGACTTCTTATGTGTCACCAAGAATTCTTGGAGAAGGTTTTCAATAAATTCATTCAAGGAGTGCGTACCTCTATCACTTATTGACTCTATTGGTAACCCATATCTAGTGAACACATTCTCGAATAAGAACTTAGCCATCATTTGGACATCATTCTTTGTCATGGATTTTACTTGTGCCCACTTTGTAAGGTAATCTGTGGCTACAATAATGTACTCTACATGTGAGTTTCTAGCTGGGGGGTTAATAGGACCTACAAAGTCTATACCCCACTTAGAGAATGTAGGTCCTCCCATCATTGGCCTCAAAGACATCTTGTCTTTTTTGATTGGATATTATGAGCATTGGCACATCTCTTCACATAGGTATGTGCATCTATACAAAGAGTGGGCTAGCAAAGTCCTGAGAATAGAATGGTCTTGATTACTTGCTCAGGCCCAAAGTGTCCACTTGCAACACAAATATGTTTAGTTTCTAAGATGTTCAAATAGTTTGATTCATGAATGCATAATCTTAAGTAACCATCTTTGCCTCTTCAGTATAGGTTGTCTCCTACTAATGCATAGTCATGAGCCTCTTGCTCCATGCTTTGGTTTCTTGCTAGACTAGCGTCACCAGGTAGTGTTCCCAATCTCATAAGTTCTACCAATGGAGCACTCTATTATGGAATTAATGACACGTGATAAAGGGTAGCATACTCCACTAGGGGTCTCTCCTAGCACATTGGACAATTCTTAATCCACTCATGTATTACTTTGTCCATATTAGGCCAATACACTCCTAGACGTTTCAGATTTTGCAATGCTCATTGTTTAGAATAGTGATTTCCCAGCAATCCTTCATGGGCTTGTTGCAACGAACTTCTACGTTCATCCTCCTCAACACAACAAGCTAATACACCCTTTGTATCTTGTTTGTACATACTTCTTGCCAATATTTGATATTTTTGTGATTACGATTTCATCTTTGTTCGTTTTCACATTCTTATTTGTGAGTCCAAAGGTTAGGATGTATATCAACTTATTTTCATATTTAGGAACAACTTCTAAATTAAATAGATAAGCATCAGGAAGTTCATTAGACACTCCTTGCGGTGACTCTCTTGAAGTGATGCGAGAAAGGTGATCCACCTTGAGGTGGGTCCTACCTTTCCTAACAACCGCTTCAAAGTCATATTCCATTCGTAAGAGAACCCATCTTACTAAGCATCCTGTATTGCAAGGTTTATTGAACAAATATAATAAAGCTTGATGATTAGTGAAAAAATTGAACTTGTTGGCAAGTAGATAGTGTCTAAAATTCTTCACGGAATATACCATGCCTAAGCCTTCTCTCCCATTTGTTGTACCATTTTTTTAAGCCGTGTTTATCCGTTGGATAGCATATGCTATATGCAAATCTAAATTTCCTTCACTTCTGGGTTGTGCTAGCACACATCCTATTGCATCCTTGGATGCATCTACATGGACATGGAATGGTTTATTCCAATTAGGAGTGGTCAGTATTGGTGCTGTACACGAACAACTCTTTAGCACTAGTTTGGTACCAAAACAGGACACTTAAGTGTCCTTTTTTGACAATTTTCCAAAAAATCACATACCTTCCACAAAGAGAATTTGAAAAAATCCTGTAACACACATATTAAATATAATTCAAAGGTTAATGCAAAAATATAAAACACAATAAATCATGTTTTGTGTTCATGTAAATAGGCTCTCAACATGCTATGGTAGTGAACACGATGAAAATTCCTGATCAAATGTATTTTTATCAAAAGAAAAAAATTCATCATATGAAAGAAAAAATTATACACATTCCTTGAAACATAAATCACATGGTATGAGCCTCAAAATCACTTAGAAAAATCATTTCAATTCACATAAAATCAATTATTTTGACTCTGTACACCAAAAACAGCAACTAGTTCTAATCATGGTTCAAACAAACTTATGGGAATCCATAGAAGTGTACAAATGTGCCAACAATCAAACAAGTTATGAAGACAACAACCAAGGTATACACATATAAAATCAACTCATATGACTCTAGTCACCAAAAATAGAAAACTAAAGCCAATATATGACTCAAAAGAATTTATGGACATCATTCAAGGTGTACACATTCAAATTACCAAGTAAAAAATGTGTGACATAACAAACCAAAGCTTACATATACGAGGCTAAATAATTTATTGAAATCCACCAAAATTTTCATGTCTTTGGAGAGAACCAAGAATCTTTTGTTGTGTGGGCATCAACCAAATTCTATACATACAATCATGAATAGTTTGTGGACACATACTCAAAAGCCTTTGATATAATCTTTGATATCATAAAATGATAAGGATCATTTGAAAACATTTCATCATTTCCATCATGGATGCCATCTTCTTTTTGTCAAATGAAATATGTATGCCAATTATTTTCATTCTTATCACAATCACCATTGCGGATCACATATTATTTGACGAGATTAAGAATGAAACATGGCATGAAAGCATATTTTGGAAGGTTTAATACTTAGAATATCATTTAAGTAATTATTATTTTTCATCATAATTTTTTATTCTACCTTTGGAGCTATTTTCTTTTTGTGAACATAGAAATATATGCTTTGCCAATTCAGCATGAAAGTTAGCACCAAATGGAATGGATACTAGTTCAAAGTGGATGCCTTCTAACTTTGAATAAAAATATGCATTCAATTAGTATGAAGGTTATCCATTGATAACTTGCCAATTCTCAACAATCTCACTTACACACAAGTTATAGTGAGCCATTCTTTGAAAGGTGCGATAAATGGCAGTGCTCTAGAGAAGACAAGGTTTGAGTCCATGTTTATCACTTATGTAAGTGTTCAACCTTCTCCAAAGATCCCTAGACACTTGCTTTACACTACCAAAGTCCATGAATAGCTTTCCATTTCCTAAAACATATCCAATTTGTCAAAATGTTTGAATTGTGTTATTTTTTCAGTTATGCAAAAAGTTGAGTTTTCAAAAATCCCCATTTTCTTCTTCATTTAATAACACATGTGAAGTTGTAAAATGTCAAAGATTATATTTTTCTCTAAAAGTACATGATGTGGGCTATCAAATCCAAGTGAGTATGCCACCAAAGCCTCAAGGGTGTCATCAAGAAAAATCAATCAATTTGGTGTAAAAGCAGGATACTTAAGTGTCCTAGGACACTCAAGTGTCCTAGTATAGAACTAGTGTTAGCTCATTGAGGGAATTTTTGCATTCGTCGTTCCACTCAAAATTTGTCAATAGAGCATAAAGAGGTTTAGCTATGATCTCATACATGTCTATAAAAATTTGGTAATATCCAAAATGGCCCATGATGGCTTTCACCTCTTTAACATTCCTTGTTCTTTGCAACTCCACTATGGCTCTTAGTTTGTCCTCATTTGTTGATATTACGTTCTTAGAAATGATATGACCTAAGATTTCACCTTGATGTACCATGAACACACACTTTTTTGGGTTCAAACAAACTCGATATTCCCTACACTTGTTGAAGATCTGTCTAAGCTCAGGGATGTGGTGTCTTCTTTCTTGGGAATGAGCACATAAATCATCCACATATACTTCTAAGCTCTTTTTGAAGACATGACACATGATCCTTTGGAATGTTGCAGCTGCATTGGTGAGCCCAAATGGCATCACATGAAATGCAAAGATTCCCCTCTCTGTGGCAAAGGCCATTTTGTGTTGATCTTTTGAGGCAATGGCTACTTGGTTGTAACCTAAAAATCCATCAAGGAAGCTATAAACTTCCTTGCCTGCTATGCGCTCCAATAAATGTTCGATGATTGGAAGCAAATAACTATCTCTGATCATAGCGGCATTAACTTTTTTAAGGTTAATACACACATGCAACTTTTCTTTCTTCTTGGGAACCACTATGATGATGGACACCCATTCGATATGCTCAATCTCATAGATAAATGCATCTTCAATTAGTCTGTCGATTTCTTCTTTTATTTTGGCTACAAAGTGTCATTATATGTGTAGGGCTTTTGTTTGGTGTACTTTGCGTCGCCCATCATGGGGATTGTATGCGAGCATATTTTTAGATCTACCCCCTTCAGGTCTCTATAGGTCCACACAAAACACATCCCTATATTCCCTCAATAAAGCTACAAGCTCTACTTCTTCTTGTTCACTTAGGTCTTCAACCATCTTTTGGGAACAAGGAATGCTGCATTTTGCCCAAAATATAGCCTTCATAAACATGTTTAGTAGGTGCCTCAAGTTTGGGTAGAGAGGACACCATTTCATATTTCTATAGGCATAGCAAACTAGTAGAATTTAGATGATCAAAGTTTGCATGCCAAAGCTTTGTAACTGAGATAGCCTGAGAATCATGTACTGCACATGTTGAATCATTCATAGATTCTTCATAGTCTATGAGCTTATACAACCCATGACATAAAATACCAGAAGCAATATTGACATTGCCATTTTACAAATCATGAACTGTACACCTGTCATCAACAAATTTCAAAACCAATCCAATCTTGGATAAAGCTGAAACTAATAACATATTCTTCTTGATCCCTGGCACAAATAAGGCATATGGCAATGTAAAAGAACTACCATCAACAGTAGTCACAATGATCTTACCAAATCCCATGATAGGATAAGAGGAGTTGTTGGTGCATGTGATAGTATTCCCTATAGGGGCAGGCCCAAGTGAAGTGAAGAAATTGTGCCGCAAGTAAATATGTTTGGTTGCCTCACTATCAAAGTACCAAACATCTAAGTCTATTGCAAACTTACACTGTTCATGAGAAGATGGTTCATAACTACAAACAATGGCAAATGCCCATTCTTCATTTTGCACAAGTTTATCAGACTCTGTTTTGGGTGTAGAGGTCTCTACAACAACCATTCCAGCCTCTTTCTTCCTTGCCTCTTTAGCAGCCAGTTTTGGACAACTCTTTATGACATGATTATTTCCTTTACAATATTTGCAAAACAATTTGTACTTTTCTGTTTTCTTCTCATCTCTGTCATCCTTCTTTCATTGTCCAAAATTTGCAGATTTCGGTTTACTAGTAGATGAGCTCCATTTACCTTTGCCCTTCTGACTAGCCAAGAAAGCTTGATCTGCAACATGCAAAATGGACCTGTTCTAGCTAGATTGATCTTCCTGCAAAAGAATAGAGATGGACTCCTCAAATGTTGAGGCATTTGGATTGCCTTTCATCATTAAATGAAGAGTAGAAGAAAAACTTTGATATGAATCAGGAAGACCATTCAAAACAGTCTACACAAGTGAATTGTCAGGCAAGAGTTCACAAATCAACTGTTCCTTCAAATCTTTGATCTTTTTCAAAAAACTATCCATGGAATCTCCTTCATTCATGTGTGCACTCTCCAACTATTATTGGAGGTAAGTAACATGAGGCTCATTCCTTTCCTGGTATAAAGTGGTAGTGTATCCCAAGCATCCTTAGTTGTTCTGCAAGAGCGAATGCGAGGAATAATGGCACGTTTGACAAACAAGGCTATCAATGCATGTGCGTGAACATCTCTACCAATCCCAATGAATTTGATCTATAGTAGGTGCAGTAAGAACCACAACAAAATAGGAACATGAAGAATATAGTCACCTTCAATGCCATCTGCATCACCTTCAACAACTATGTTTGGAGGGTCAGTCAAAAAAATGTTCTTAGCGGCGACGAAGACGATGACGATGGCTGCTGCTGTAGCTTCTCGCGAAGCCATGGCAACTTGAGAGTGCGGGAGAGTGCGCTCTTCGTCTGCAGGAAAGAGCCCTAGCTTCGGTGGTTTGGAAGTGAAGTTTTGGGCTTCCTGTCTGCGCGGCTATGGCGGACCTAGCCTCATGATTCGTGGTTTTCGATGAGTTCTTTGTACTCTAATCGGCGAGTGTGCTGGTTCCAGGGACGCGATCGTCTCCCTGGGTGACTGGGTGGAGACTCGATCGGCGACACCTGTTGAACGTGGCGATCGCGGACTGTGGCATCGCCGGTGCCACGACATCTGTTGAACGCGGCGATCGCGGGGCTTGGTATCGCCGACAACTGCCTCTATCGCCGGAGTATCGCCGGGACTCAGGCGGTGTATTGCCGGAGTATCGCCGGTGCAAATCCGGTGTCTCTTCGGGCCCTCCTCAGGTATCGCCGGTGCCATTTCGGAATATCGCCGGTACCAGCTCGGTGTATCGCCGGTTCTTCCCCAGGTTTCGTCGGGCGTCCGGTGTATCGCCAGGCGTCAGGCGTCGTTTCGCCGGGGATCGCCGGAGCCATCTCGGAGTATCGCCGGGCGCAGTTCCCGGTGCTTCCTCAGGTCTGGTGCCTTCCGGGGTATCGCCGGGCGTCGCGCGACGCATCGCCGGGTATCGCCGGTGCCTTCCTTGTTTCATCCCGCCGGCTGAGGACAGCTACGTTCGCCCGCCCACCCGCCCTCTTTCGCCGATCGATCGCGAATAGTCTCGTGCTTGGGGCGACTGTTTTGGGTGACCGGAACCTTACAACGCTTCCTTGCCCCCCGGAAAAAGAAGCATGGAAGGTCGCGAACCTTTGCTCGTGAATCGCACGTGCCTGGCCATCTCGAAAAAGTGAGGCCGCTACCCGCGGGAGTCAGGGTCGGATCCGCCGCTGCTCGCCGGTTCTCCGGTGGGTGCCACCGGCCGCTCGGTCGACTGGGCCGTGTGCACCGATCGGAAGTTCAAAAAAAAAGGAGGAGGAGCTCTTTTTAAAAAATAAAAAAAAAAAATAAAAAAAAAAAAGGGAAGAATTATTTTGGGGGTGGAAGTTTGGAAAAGTGCCCTCGTGACCGCCGTGGCCCTTTTTCGCTTTAGTTCATAAAAAAAAAAAAGAAGAAGAAAAAGAAGAGAAAAAAAGAAAAAAGAGAAAAAAAAAAAGAAGAAAAAAAAAAGAAAAAAGAAAAAAGAAAAGAGAAAAAAAGAGAAAAAGAAAAAAGAGAGAAGAGAAAAAAAAAATTTAAAAAAAGAAGAAAAAGAAAAGGAGTGATCGAAAAGGGGAATTGGGCGTCCCTTCTCGGTTTTTGGGGGTGGTTGGCTTCGGTGTCTTCCTGGTCTGTGGTCAGTTTCTCCTCCATGTTGGAGGGGCCTGCCCTTGGGTTTTGAAAAGTAAAAGTGGTGCAAGTTCCTTCTGGCCATGGACGTGGCTGCTGCCTCTCTCGTAAAAAGTAATCGGGCCCCTCCCCCTAGCGAGACCGATTTCCTGGCCGCTCTGCTGGAGGGGGGGTCGTGCGCCGCCCCTGAGGCATCCGAAAGTGTTGTATCCCCCGTCGTGTCCCTCAGTAGACCCGCAGTTCTGTCTGCTCAGGAGGAGCTCAAGAAAGTTTGCCTAGTCGGCCAAGTATTTGGCCCTAGGCCCCCGCTCGAAATTGTGCGACATTGGCTTCGAAAAGAGTGGTTCCCTCGAGGACTAATTGTCAGCAAATGTCAGTTCTTACCAGCAAACCACATGCTGCTAGTCTTTGAGAATGAAGAGATGGCGTTCCAAGCCCTAAGCGTTGGCACCTGGCAGTTTGGTCGGGCGACCCTGTGCCTATTCAGATGGTCCCCGGACTTTACTCCTGACAAATCGAAATCACTGCGGTACCCGCTATGGGTTGAGCTCCCTAACCTCCCTTACTTCTTGTACAACTTCGTGTGGGACATTGTCTCTCCTATCGGCAAGCCGCTGGCTTCACGCGAAGACATTGGTGGTCTCATCTATGAAGGTGCAAGACACTCGTTCAATGCTAGGTGGCACCCACAAATTTGCGTCGAGGCCGACCTCTCTTTGCCGCTTCCATCAATGATCAAAGTGGACATGGGCGAAGGTGATGTTTGGGAGCAGGTTATCACCTACAAAAACCTCCCCAACGCGTGCTTTCGTTGTGGCCAACAGGGTCACAGAATTAAAGACTGCCCTATCAGGCAAAAAAACAAGCGTTCGCAAGAAGCCGCCAAAACTGCTCAAGACAACAACGGCGATTTGACCCTCTCGACCAAGGAAGGGGAAGGCAAGGGCTTCCTCAATCCTCAAGCTGATGCTGATGGCTTTACCGAAGTTAGAAGAAGAAGGAAAAGAAGTCCGAGGGCCAACAGTGAGAGAAACAACCTGCCACTTACCCCCAACAACAATTTGTACTGCAATCTAGGAAAGGAGATCAACGAGCTTGACTATCCAAGCGGGAAGCCACTCGAGGTAGACACCTACGACAATGCCCTAGAGATCCCTGACAACAAAGAAACCCCCCAGGAGGGCTATACCACAAGCAAAGAAGATGGATTCACCACTAGTAATGAAGACAACATGGATAGTGAAAGTTCCATCATTGGATCGACGATCCCGGAAACGGTGCCGAGCACGGGGCACTACTCTCCACAGCAAGGTGTTTCCCGCAAAGGAAAACAGCCTATGGAGTTACCCTGGAAAAGCCCCTACAAGAACCGATTTCTAAGTCGGGAACAGATCCCAGCGAAAAAGAAAGACGAAGCCAAGAGAAGAAAGGACAAGGCTCCCTCCCGCAAAGAGGGATCAATACAAAAATGATTGTCATCTCGCTTAATGCTAGGGAGCTAACCGACCCCTCAAGAGCGGCCATCATTGGCCAATGGCTCCGTGACACCAGCTTAAAACCAGACATTATATGCATCCAAGAGATTAAAATTGACGGAGAAGACCTTCTGAAACGGCTCAGACAGGTTTCCTCGGCCCATGTGTGGATCCCAACAAAGCACCAGCGGGGGTCCGGTGGAACGGCCATCGGTGTCAAACAACCCTGGCTTGAAAAGCTCGAGAACTCCATTGAAGATGTAAATCACCGCTGGATTGCGGTTTCCTTTGGCGCTCCCCTCTGTGTGACTATGGTTTCTTTATACGCCCCTAACGGGGATTTGGAGAGGCTGAACACTTGGACTTCTCTTGACTCGCTTCCTCACAACGTGATTATATGTGGAGACTTCAACATGGTGGAGGACCCTTTGGACAGATGGATGGGCAAGGGCAGGGTCATTGACAGTCGGGAGAAAGAAACGTGGGACATGACCAAACTTCACCTGGATCTGGTCGAATTCAAAGACTCGAATGGCTTTTCCTGGTCGAATCTCCAAGCGGGCGAGGATCTGAGGAAAGCTAGACTTGATAGATGCTACATCTCTCAGAGCTTTACTCATCAGTGGGGCCACCCTTCAATCACGCAACGTACTGACCTCACCATCTCCGATCACTACCCGATCGTTATCACTTTTCAACCCTCCAACAGGACCCACAAGGCTCCGTGGTTCCATGCCAACGCCTCCACCTTCTCTCTCCCCTCAGTCCATCAAGAGATTGCCGATGTGTGGAAGGTGGCGTTCGCCTCTAGCTTGGCCCCAGCCAAGTGCTGGAGAAGTGCGGTCGACAAGTCTCGCAAGATCATGATCAGAACTAAGAAGATGCTCGAGACAGTGCGGCGGGCTCGTAGGGAAGCGCTTTACCACAGACTTTGGCGACTCGAGGAGGAAGTGAACAAAGGAAAACACCAAGCCCAGAAAGGTCTCCGAAGAATCAGAGCAGCGTTGAGATACGAGGAAGAAATACAAAGGAAAAACTTGCAAATATTCTTCAAGGAATGGTGGGCTGGAAAAGCTGACAAACCCACCAAAGAGATGTGCAGTATCCTTAAAAGGAAACACAACAGAGAAACGATCCCCCTACTGCTAGACCCACATGGTAATGTATGCAACTCGGAAGAAGACAATTTTGGCATCATCGAAGGGCACTTCACGAGCCTCCTGGGAACCTCGAACCCCCTCTCCCACCATAGAAGGGATTGCATGGCTGCCATTTCTAGGGTTTCCCCCCGAAGAATACCACCCAACCTCCACTCCCTGCTCCATGCCCCGATCTCTGAATCAGAAATCATTGAGGTCATTGATGCCCTCCCTCTCGGCAAAAGCCCGGGACCCGACGGACTCACTAACGAGTTCTTTAAATCCTTCAAGCTGGTGGTCGCCACCCCTCTTCGGATGGTTTGGCAAGAAGCGCTAAAATTTGGTGCTCTTCCTTCTTGTATAAATAATGGAATTATCAAGCTGATTCACAAGAAGGGGGAAAAAAACAGAATCGAGAACTGGCGGCCAATTACGATGCTCCAAACTGGGTACAAGATTGTCGCCAAAGTCATTGCCAACAGACTTGCGTGCCACCTGAGATCTTGGCTTAGCGAGGACCAAAAAGGTTTCATCAAAGGCAGGTCCATCCTGGAAACCATTATGGATATTTGGGAAGGTATTCAATTTGCAAATGAGTCTAATCAAGATGTGGTCTTCCTCAAGATCGACTTTGACAAAGCCTACGATAGGCTAGAATGGGACTATATTCTGCAGTCGCTACAAGACCTCGGATGTAGTCAGAAATTCACCAAGATGATCGCGACCCTTCTCGGCAACGCAACGACCCAAATTAACGTTAACGGCAAACTGTCGAAGGCAATCCACCTTAAAAGATCTATTAGACAAGGGTGCCCTCTTGCCCCCCTTCTCTTTGCCATCGCCACTGAGGGGCTGAGCAGACTTGTGGCTCATCATGTGGAGGCTGGCAATATCAAAGGCCTCCAACTACCTCACGACCACAATCAAATCATCACAAGACTTTTTGCTGACGACATGAACGCGTTCGTTCACAATGACAATACCAGCCTGGAGACTTTCTGGAGATGCCTTGATACCTTTTGTGAGGCCTCTGGATCCAAGATCAACCACAATAAGACCGCCTTTAGGGCCATCGTGGGACTCCAACCTGGCTTTCTCATTGCTCATGGCTGTCAAATCATTCCGCAAGGCCAAATCTTTCGGCTTCTTGGAATCCCCTTGGGATTTGACGTCTCTATGGAGCAGCGTTGGAACTGGGTGCTGGCCAAACTTGAAAACAAGCTCAACTACTGGAGAGGTATGCAAATAAATCTCGCTGGACGGGCGATGGTTATCAACACGTTCCTCCTAGCGTCTACCATCTATTTCCTTTCTTGCTGGAGACCGAATGAACAAGGCCTGTCCAAACTGAATAGCATCTGCAGAAACTTTCTTTGGACGGGTGATCATAACAGAAGAGGGGTGCCTAAAATCAAATGGGCCATCTGCACCAGCCCTAGAGATAGCGGGGGGCTTGGCATCCTGGACATTGGGTGTATGGCTAACAAATTGGCAGCCAAATGGATGATCAAAGCTTGGTGCAATAGGGAGGCCTCATGGGCCAAGCTGATCTTCAGAAACAAAAATGAGTTGGCCCTCACGGGGTCCCCGAACTGGAAGAACCTTGACATCATGACCCTGCTATTCTCCCCGATACCTGTCTTCCCGAAAGGCTCCAGTCTCGTATGCTCTCTTTGGAAGGGCTGGAATAAAGTCAAAAGCTTCACAAGAATTAGTGAGGACTGGAAGTGGGCGGCCGGAATCAGACAAAACGACTCTATCTGGTTTCCGATACATGGCATCCGGAGTGTGGAGTCGTGGAACATTCAAAATGCCAAGAAGTTATGGAACAAAGGATTCAAAAAATGGAAACACCTCTGGAAACATGACACCAACAGTTGGATCAACTTCGAGGATATCGACCCTCGCATAAACATCTCCTACGAAGAATGGAACACCTTGCAAAGTAGATGCCTCGCTTGGGAGCGCCACAAAACTCGCCTTCTCATGGGACATGATGCTCCGAACGCGCGTGGTCTCAAATGGCACAATGGAAATAGCCTACTCAAAATCCCGAACATCAAAGAAACGACTGACCTCCAGATCAGCCTCAACAAGAAGTGGTGCCTGTCTTGGTCGCGGCTTCGGTGGGACATGAAATTCATGGGTATCTGGCACCCACTTATAGAGATTAAGAAGTCTGTCCTCTTATGGCAAATTCTTCATCGAGGAATTTGGACTAACCAGAAGGCTAGCAAAATTTGTGGGATCCCTCCGTGGTGCAAACGCTGCCACCGTGCAATCGAAGATGTCCCACACATCTTCCTTACTTGCCCCAACTCCTACAGAATCTGGCAGACGGTTGGACTGAAAATCAGAGCTCAGAAACAGCTTAGCTGGAAACAAGTCCTTTTGGGAGAAGCGATTGGGTGCTCTGCGGCTCTCTGGAACGCAATCAGAGGGGAAGTCCTGTGGAAAATTTGGCGGGAGCGGTGTGCTCTCAACTTCGGCGACCCTCCCAAGAAGTGGACGATTGAGAAATCTCTCTTCCTCCTTGGCAAGAGGATTGTCAACAGTAAGAAATCCCCCCCCTTCAGGCACCATCAAGTCCTCCTTTTGATCAACAACAAGCTCAAACCCAAGTGGGTCCCGCATGAGGGCGACGAGAGGGTGATCAACCTTCTTTGTAATGCAACCTAGGAATCAACCAAGCCTCCCCTGCTTTGTGGGATTTGGGGGGTCCCGTGGGCACTAGTCCCCTTCTTTTGTACCCTTGTTTCTTAATTTAATTCAAGTCCGGGAGAGTAGGCTATTGCCGAACTTCCTTTATATAAAAAAAAAACTATGTTTGGAGGTGTAATAGGATGTTTTTCAACACCATGCACAATATTCCATAGTCCTTTTGCAACCAATACATGATGCATCATATAAGCCCATAATGGGTAATTGGTACAATCCAACTTATCCTCAATGAACAAATGGAATACATCACTGCTTTCAACCATGGCCACTGATTAAAATACCTTGATGCAAAAAAATGATTGTATCTCAAAAATTTGAACAGAACTACCTTGTCAAGTTTTTTGAAGCCTGTAGTAGATTTTGAGATGCTTATACTAGCAAACCAAAACTTGTATATGTCTTTGGCACAAAAAGATGAAATGACCTGCACAAGCAGTGCGATAGTGCATTTGAAGGCCAAAATGAGCTCAGATCACGATTTCATGTGATTTATAGACTATGATTGGAGGAGTCTCGACCACACCCTAGATGAAGCAACGACATGATCTAATACCAATTTTTGGAGTTTGAGGTGTGTGGAAGCATGCAAACAACACAAGGAAGAAGAAGAATCTTGGAGCACAACACACAATACTTAATGTATTATCACTAGAATATTTGCTGATATATTTTGGTAGTAATGTGTGTGAACACTCTTAGGATTGATGACACACTTTTTCCCTCTGTAGGAGGTTTTGTTCCCCTAGCTTGTATATATGCCTATAACTTTAATGGGTTACTTATCTCTATACATTCACTTGGTAATACATTTTATATTGTGTGTTGTGCTCCAAGCTTCTTCTTCTTCCTTGTGTTGTTTGCGTACTTCCACAGACCTCAAAATCCAATGATCATCACACTCATTTTGAGTGCACATAATCTTATGTCAAAGCTAGAGAAGTCCGTAACACTCTTTGTATCATTTTTCCATTAGCAATACATCTTATACTTCATTCTTATTGATATATGAATCTTTGTTCTCTTTTACAATTCATTGAGCAACTCTGTCAAGTTCTTTGAGTCATTTCTTTTTGTGTGAGTACTCATTGTTCAATATATCAATTGGGACACTGATCTATGACTTTGATATGCATTTCTAAAACGTTTCATTATCATTGGATTCATATATCTTGAGTTATGTGTAAATCTATGTAACACAGTAACACAACCTATGAATCATCTTCTTACTAAATAGTTAGAATTACCCCCTGACTTCTTGTGCACATTTCATGAGGGTTGTCATCCTAAATTCATGAAATAACTTGGTATGACTTGCTTAATACTTCCTTTGAAAGTGTGCAAAAGATATCCGGTCGATTTCCACCAAGGTGTGATCTTTGAGTAAAATAGTGAGAGCCTTCCTCAATAAATAGAAGGTTTTCTCAAGATGCTTTATACTCATAATTTATGTGTTTTAACATAAAATTTTAGGAATGATGCTCAAAAGTACTATAGTGGTCTAAATGCATATATTTGAATATTGGGGAGTCTATTAAGGTTCTTTGAAGTCATCAAGACTGGTCTAGAGCAAGATTTTTCCAAGACCATCTCATCCTTATACATTGTTCATCACCTCCTCACAACAAGTAGTGATTGGGATAACATTGAAGTTGGGAGTTTATGGGTTCTTTTTGAAGTAGTAGGTTGGTTCTTTTCATCAAATGGTCGTGATCTTTTTGCTCCTCGTGGAGTAATTCTTGTTTTAGTGGTCCAGATTCTCCCTTGCTTCTTTGGTTTGGGTATCGCAACCATTTTAATGTATTGCACAATTTTCATAGTAATTGGTGTTAGTTGTAGTTCCTTGCATGCATCAAGGGCATGTTAAATTAGTAATGTCAATTTTGTTCCTCCATTTAATGATTTATTTTTCATCCATTACTTCTTAAAATCAAATATTTGTTCTTATGCATAAGGGTCAAGTTGACTTGATTTCCCACTTATTTATTGGAATGTAATAATAGTTGTACCACAATCTTTTGACGAGTTGTATACTTGTTCATGTTAGGAAAGAAAATGTGTTATTGAACTAATCTAACAGCTTCCTCAATATCTATGTGGTGAATATCCACAAAATTCTTCTTTTTAGAATTATGGCCTTCATCCTTTATATCTACTATTCCATCCTTGATCCATCCAATAGCTTCTTTGATTAATGCATGAGAGAATCAAATTGTCTTGAAACCTCGTTTGAAATCTTTTATCACTGTTTTTGGAATCTTTATTTCATCTAAAGATGGATGCAATGTATTCTTGACTCGAACGCACCTTTCAAAATCTAGCATATATATGGGCAATGATAGGTAAGCATCCAAATCTACACTCCTCCACACATCTTTGATGAAGGACATGTTGTGAAGCATATGAAAATATTGACTTCATATAACAAAGTGGTGGTCTCGTTCCATGATCTTGATTGTGACTTGGAATATATCATCTTCTATTGATTTTTGATCCTTCAAACAATGACCCAAGCTACTAAAAAATTGTAGCTTGTTCACGATGATATCTATGGTCCTATGTAGACACCCACTTTTGGAAAATATCTTTACTTTGTGACTTTCATTGATGATTTTTCCAGGCATGCATGGGTATATCCATTGAAATCAAATTCCAAAGTGTTTATGTGCTTCAAATTGTTTCTGGTTTTGGTTGAAGATCTGTTAGCATGTAAAATGGGCACCCTCCATTATGATCGAGGGTGGGAATATGTGTCTTTTGATTTTAATGCATTTCTGGTTGAACATGGGATAAAACATCAGTGTACAACATCGTATACACCTCAATAGAATGGAGTTGCTGAATACAACATGTCACTCATGGAGATGGCGAGGTGTGTGGTCAAGAGTCAGTCTTTACCACATAGGTTTTGGTTTGAGGCTGTTATGTGTGCAACATATGCACTTAACAGGTGTCCCACTAAAGCATTGCAATCTATCACTCCATATGAGGCTTGGCATGGTTGTAAGCCATCTATCGCTCACCTACATGTTTTTGGTTGTCTAGCATATGCATTAGTGCCTGAACAACAATGCACAAAATTGGATGATAAAGTAGTGAAATGTATTTTTGTTGGGTATAGTTCTGAAAGCAAAGGCTACCATCTGTATCATCCATAGAACAAACACATTTTGGTTAGCTTTGAGGTTGTTTTTATGGAAGATGTTATTCGGCCATTACTTTTATTTACTAAGGAGACATTAGTTAGCGTCAAAGACATGCATGACACTTTGCTTCCTCTTATTATAGGTGGAAAGTCTAGTGCTGGTCCTAATGAGGAAACTTCTCAGTGTTTATAGGTTTCATGTGATGATGCAGATCATTCCATTTCTAATGCAGATTTACATGATGCACTTGTTGATGAGAGAGTTGATATTGAGGAGGCAAAAACTATGCCAAAATGGCTGGTGCAAGCTTTGCATAACAACGAATCAGATGCACCTCTATGATATCATACTCGTTCTAGCTCTCATAGTGCTTCTTTTGCATCAGATTTCTATGCTATGGCTGCCTCTAGACTCTATGATGAGAATGAGCCTGTTTCATTGGATGAAGCACAAAATTAAAAAAAATTGATGGTTGCTATGCAATTTGAATATGATGTTATAATGAAGAATGGTACTTGGTCTTTATGTGACTTGCCTCCTGGTAAGAAGGCCATTGGCACTAAGTGCATATACAAGTTGAAGCGTAAGCATGATGGAATAGTTGACAGGTATAAGGCTAGTCTTGTTGCAAAGGGTTCTTAGGAAAGAGGCATTGATTTTGATGAGACCTTTTCTCCTACATGCCGAATGACTACTGTTCATAGCATATGTGCACTTGCAGCTCATCATGGTTGGAATGTACATTAGTTGGACATTAAAATTACATTTCTGAATGATGGCTTGCATGAAGAATTGTATGTTTTTCAGCCACGTGGCTTTGTTTAGAAAGGGCATGAAAACAAAGTGTACATGTTGAAAAAGGCATTATATGGTTTGAAACAAGCACCACATGCTTTATGAAAAGATACATGCCTATCTGATTGCACATGGTTTTGAGAACAATCCAACTGAGAGCACCTTATATGTTAAGCGTGTTAATGATGTGCTTTTGATCATAGTTGTGTATGTTGATGACATGCTGCTCACTTGTCCTCATGAGAAGCATATTGCTGATTTTAAGGCTGATCTACATGCCTTATTTAGAGATGCCAGAATTGGGGTGTTTGCATCATTATTTGGGGATTCAATTCATATAAGTTGATGGTGGAATAGCTTTGTGTCAAACAAAATATATTGACACATTATTGCAGCATTTTGGACTTGATGACTGCAAACCTATTGCCACTCCTATGGAGACAAGTCTACGATTGAGTCCTCATGATGCTAGAGATGCATTTGATTCTGTTCTCTATCAGCAGGCTATTAGATGCTTCATTTACTTATGCATTACTTGGCCACATATTTAGTTTGTTGTCTCACAAATGAGTAGGTTTATGCATTTCCTAGGTGTCAAGAATTGGTAGGCTACTTAAGCACATCTTTTGCTACTTAAGTGGTACACAGGTACTTGGATTGTTTTATCCCAAGGGGGGATCACTACCACCAGATTTACAAGCTTTTTCTGACTCTAACTGTGCTAGTTGCTATGACACTCATGTGTCCACTAGTGGTTTTTCTTCATGCTTGGAAGCTCATGCATATCTTGGTTGAGCAAGAAGCAATGTACTGTGGTCACTTTTAGTTGTGAGGTTGAGTATAGGTAAGCTTTCATAATGAGTTTTGAGTGTGTGTGGCTCATATGCCTTATGGATGATTTGGGTGTTGGTCAGTCTTCTACCACCACCATCTTCACTGATTGTCAGAGCGCATTGGCAATTGCGAGGAATCTTGTGTTCCATGCTCGCACTAAGCACATTGAGGTGCACTATCATTATGTCAGGGAGAGGTTCTCTGCTAGAGAGATCAATTTTCCATATGTGGCCACATAGGAGAACATTTTAGACCTTTTCACAAAGGCTCTGCCTAGGGAGAAGTTTGAAGCTTTTCGCAAAGATTTGGCTTACTTCCTTTTCCGGATTGATTCCACATAGCTTGGCACTTCCTTATACATGAGTGCTAGCTCCTTGTTCACCACATCACTCCTAGGTGGGATTTGTTGATATATTTAGGTAGTGATGTGTGTGAACACACTAGGACCATCGAGGCACATTTTTCATTTCTTTAGGAGGGTTTTTCCCCCCAGTTTGTATATATGCCAATACCCCTAATGGGTCATATATCTTTGTACATTCTAGTGGTAATTGTGTTGTGCTCCAAGCTTCTTCTTCTTCCTTATGTTGTTCACATGCTTCCCTAGACCTCAAACTCCAAAATGTTCCCTTTAAATACTTGAGTATTCTCTTAGCTCCTTCCATGTGTGGTTTCCTAGAAGCATGCATAAATTGGTTTGGAACACTTACACTATGGAAAATGTCTACTCTAGTCAATGTGGCATAGTTCAAACTACCATTAAGCTATACTAGCTTGTTATGTCCTCAATTGGCTCTCCTTCATAAGAACGTAGCTTCAAGTTCATCTCCATGGGTGTATTTCAACCGTAGAATTATCCATCTTGAACTTGGCTAGCATATCCTTGATGTATTTCCTTTGAGTGAGATACATACCCTTTTTTCTGTGTACAAAACTTCAAACCCTAGGAATGTTGGAATTTTGGCCCTAGGATCGTTCCAATACTAAAACCTTTTGAGCATACACACTTAATTAATTAAGATGATAAGTGAGAGATAGAAAGAAAAAGATCTTGAGACAAAGATAGAGAAGGTAAGCCAAAGCTTACTCACAAAAATAGATGTCCAAATTACAACATGGGAGTACTACTCAACCATATAAAGTGGTGCACTCATTAATGGAAGAATATCCAAGAAGATGATGATACAAAAATTTAGATTATGTTGAAATAAACTAAGTGTTTGAAGTGAACGAGCTATGAAGTTAACCTTAATCTCACAAAATAGTGTAACAAAATTGTAAATCAACCAACCCTAAAATTGAGATTAAGGTAGAGAAACCAAAAAAATAAAATATAAGGTTAACTCACAAAACATAGTTACCACCACCTTGTAGAAGACTTCTTGCTCCAAGAGAGTAGCCTCTCCTTCACCAAATCGTCACCTCCAAAGCTTCAGAATCTTCAAACTCTAGCTTGAAATATTTGAGTGATATGTCATAGTGTGCCCACCATGCTCCTTTTATAGGTTAAGCTTCCCATAATAAAGCAATAGTGTATGTTCTTCAAGAATAAAGAAAAACGTGCGATCTCTCCATAAAACAAGAAATATGTAGCGATCCAATAGCAATCCAAAACACAAAACTCCATCGTTGTTTTATTTTTGTTTTATTCATGAAAAGCAATGATTACTTTTAGAATCGTATTTTACTAAAAAACGAGTGGCTCTTATTCCTTTGCTTTTCATGATTCCATCGCTATAGTTGCTTTATGCTTGATCCAAATAATATGCTCTTGATCAAATAAACTTAGCTTTTCCTTGTTTTGAGCAAAATTAGGTTTTGACTTTTCTTCCAACTCTGACCTCTGATGGAAAAATGAAGCATACCACTAGATTTCTCTCACCAAGCTCTATCTATCTAGCCTAACAAAAAAATGATAAGTCCAAAAAATGAATTGCTGGAAATGTACCAAATGTACATGACTTCCAACAAGGAAGTATGTGAGTTGCACTAGTTCACTAATATTGAAATCCTCCTTCATTTGTATCTTGATCCACCTAATTCCTTCAACATCATTACCTGTGAGCATTATATCATCTACATATACACGAAGGTATATGAATTATCCATAATTCATTTTGATAAAGAGTGAAGGATCTGATTTGCTAGCCACAAAACCCTTAGCACGTAAGTAGGTAACAAGTCTATGATTCCAAACTCATGGAGCTTGCTTTAGACCATATGGGGTTTTTCTTAACCTAGATACATATTTAGAAAAATCTGAATCTTCAAACTCAAGAGGTCGAGCCATATGTACCTATTTTGAAATCCATTAATTCAGAAATGTATTCTTCACATCCATTTGATAGAGCCTCCAGTTCTTGCCAGTTGCAATGCTCATAAGCATTGTGATTGTTGGCATCTTTGGCATAGGTGAGAAGGTCTCCTCATAGTGAATTCCTTGGGTATAAGAATACTCTTTAGCCACAAGTCTAGATTTATACAAGTTGATGGTTCCATTAGAGTTCTTCACTTTGTATATCCATTTAGATCCAATGATCTTCATGGCTAGAGTCTTGGACACCAATCCCCAAGTGTGATTCTCCTACAAGGATTCTATATCTTCTTCCATAGCATTCCTCCATTCTCATTTCATCTCTTTCTCCTCATAAGATGATGGATCCTTAGAGTTTAAGTCATGCTAAATAGATAGAGTGTTTAGTTATTAGTGATGTGTAATAGCCATACCTTTCTGGCTTCTATTTCTCCCTAGTAGATATTTTGATGGTTTCTTGAGAGGATTTTGCTACATCCCTCAACTCGTGTACCCTTGAATTTGGAGTTCCATGAATTGATTTCTCTTCTTGGAGTCTTCTAAGCGTCTTCAGAGTCACTTGATGCATCACATGTATGTGCATTCTTGATTGAGAGAGTTGGGAAGTCTTCCTCTAGATCATATGGTAGCTTGATCTTTTTGCAATCATCTTCAAACCATGATTGGTTCTCATCAAATGTAACATCTTGATTTACTATAAAACCTTTATTTCTAGGGTTATATAGTCTATAAACTTTTTGATTAAGGTCATAGACTATAAACACACACTTCTCTGCCTTAGGGTCCAATTTAGCTCTAATTTGTGTTGGTATGTGTGCATATGCAGTGCATCCGAATATTGTGCAATGGTCCAGGATTGGTGTTCTTCTATTCCAAGATCATATGGAGTCATAAAATCCAAAGCCTTTGAAGGTAATGTATTTATCAAATATGTGGTAGTAGATATTACCTCTTCCCACAAATATTTTGGTAGCTTCTTCTCATTCAACATGGACGTTGCTGCCTTCACAATGTTCCTATTCCTTCTCTCTACCACTCCATTCTTTTTAGGAGTATATCTTGTAGTGATTTCTCCTTTGATTCCTCTATCTTGGAGATAGGAATCAAATTCATGGAAGAATTATTATCCCTCTCCATTAGAACTTAGTCTTTTTAGGGTTTTACCCGTTTGGTTCTCTCAAGAGCTCAATATTTCTTGAAAAATGAAAACACTTCATCTTTATGTTTCATGAACTACAAAACAGTCCATCTGCTACAATAATCTATAAGTCATAGATAATACCTTGATCCTAATATTGAATTTTCTTTGGTTGGTCCCCAAACATTTTTCTGGACAAGGTCCATAAGGCCTTCATATATATATATATATATATATAGTTTCTTGGTGAATGGTTGTCTGTGTGATTTTCCAAATTGACATGAACTACACTTGTATATCATGTGTTGCTTTGAGTATATTGGGTAGTCCAAGGACACTTTGATCTCTATTGATTTTTTTGAGGGCTTTTTCTCTATTGTGAGCCAACCTCTTATGCCAAACCTCAAGTTCTGAAAGGGTTTGGGTTCCATAGTTGAACAAGGCAATGTTCTTGGTGTCTTTGAGTCCAAATGTGAACAACCTATGGGTCTTATCTCCCTTTGCTATCTTCTTGAAACCTTGATATGTATCCTCTACATAGGCTCCATGCTTGGTGAACCTCACCTGCAACCCTTTGTCCAGCATTTATCCTATTTATAAGATTCTTTGTAATGTTTGGCACATAAAGAGCTCTGTGTAATGAATTCATGTTACTATTGGAGGTCTTCACATTCCCTATCTTCTCAATTGGATCTCTTGTGTCATCACCTATATGTACTTCAAACTTGTTCTTTGGGTCTTCCAAGTCTGAGAGTAGGGCTACATTTCCTGCTAGACAATTTGAGCATCTAGAATCTGTTAAACGTGGGTCTTACCGTCAAAGACGCGTTTAAACATCTATTCGGGTTCTTGGGAGTGGAAGGGGTCTGTTAAACAGAGGCCCTATACTTGATTTTCCCAAATCAACTCACTCACATGACTGTAATCTAACATTAAAATCTCTGTCAATACAACTTACTTATCAAGACTCTGGTTATACTCTCACAGTCTTACTGTCTGTAATCAGACTCTTTCACAATCTACCGATTACACTCCAATTGATGCGTTCTAGAAATACAACGCAGAACTATTCAGTATCGTAATCTAGAACTACGTTGTCCAACTTAAAGAGATAACCCAAGCACAAACCATTGTAAACAACAGAGAGAAGAATAGTAACTCAATCTGTACCGTACAAGTGCAGATAATCAAACAGAATAGAAAGCCACAAAAATAACTCAGAGTTCTCAAACACACCACGGAAACTACACAGACTTCATCAACCAGACAAACAGTCTGGTGACTCCTCTGGTCGTAATTGAAGCGTCTTTTTCATTGATTTATAAAAAGGTTACAACATCTACGCAACGACCTTTCGGTTCGTGCGGAATATAAAAATAGTCAGACTTTACAATTGCCAATCCGGTGGACTTGAACCCACAGGTATACAAAAATATTATGGCTCATCAACTATACCTTCTAGATACATAGTTCTAGCTAACCTAAAAGTCCGAGCAATTTTCTTCTTCAATGACTCTAACATCTGCTTCAAAATTTCTGGTTCTACGAGTTGAGCATCTGTCCGTACAGAGCTTAAAGAAATAACTTGGCTCATTAAACTCTCTGCCTGTGTCTGCAAAAAAACTTCCTGTAAATAAAATTCATTTGATAAAGCTGCATCACGACTGACTTTCATGTCTGCAATTTGTTTATCTATTCTTGATAGTCTTTCTGCTTGAGCTCCAAGTTGATTTTCTCATCTTTCCAATTCTTGATTTTGAAAATAGATGGTCTTGTAATATGCATCACGCTCTCTTCTTATCTCTGGTATCTCCTTCTGTAGTTGAGTGACTAACATCATCTGGCTTTTGAGAGTAGCATTAGATTCAATCAGGTTGGCATTTGCGAATTCTAGCTCTGTATTAGTTTGTTTTAGTAAAATGGACATTTCCTGTCCCTTCTGTACTGCTTCATCCAATTGTGTTCTAGTTTCTTTTAACAAATCACCCAGTGCAATGCGGGCATCTTCTTTATCTTGGGCTAATTGTTTCAAATGCATAATTTCAGCATCAACAGCACACAATAAATCACCCTTTGCTCTGACTTCGGCCAAGGCAGCATCTCTTTGATTTATGACTGTCTCCTGTTCGGCAAGTCGCGCCTGTAACTCCTTAATTTGTTTGTTTAAAGCTTGATTTTCTGCTTTGACTGCATCTAGTTCTTCCTGAAGTGGGCTAATGTCTGCTTCCAGAACATCAACCTTGTGTTGAAATTCTTCTCGAATGTTATCAGTCACTTGCTTCATTTGTGCTGGTAATTGCTACGATAGCTGGATCAACATTTGACCCATGGATGCGAGCTCAGAAAACATGGGAATTGATGGAAATAGAAGAGAAGGACGTGGTTGAGATGAAGAAGCTGTCAGAAGTTGATGTGAAGAGGGGGGAGAGTAATTGGGTGAAGAGGATGAAGCAGTAGGTTCCTCAGGGATAATGGGTGGAACATGGATAATAGGTTTAATTGGAGGTTCAAGTGGAGGAGTGAGAAGAACAGTGGTTGTTTCTAATACCTTTTTGGTGGTTTGTTGCGTAGTGTCATCAGGGTTGGCAACTGCAGACACCACTGCCTTAATTAGTTCTTCAAAAATTTCTTTAATAATAGGTTGCCCATCTTCTTGCTTTTCCTGTTCGGATTCTTGCTGAGATTCTTCTCTAGAGGAGCTGGCTGCAGAATCGGCGATATCATCATGCTCTTGTTGCTGGTTTGGAGATGATGGAGCTGATGAATCTTGGTGCATGGAGGTGGCTGTGTCGTGAAAAGTCTCTTCGTCATTGTTGTCGTCTTCATTTCCGGAGACCGAACCCTTTACTTGGCTATCGGAAGAGCTTATTCTGATGCGCTTTCGGCGGAGTAGCTGGAAGATTTCTTCGTCATCTTCTTCATCATCTTCTAGGACTTGTGTTGATTCTTCATGATAGAGAATTGGACCTCTGGGTGGTGGTTGCGCTGCTTGTATGGCCGGAAACAGGAAACTTAGTATGTGGGGGAGATGGGAACGCGGCATATCTCCTTTGTTGACCTGTTTAATTACTGAAACACATTCTCTGTGAATGCGGCGGAAATAGTAAGAGGCAAAGTTAACATGCTCTCTAGCAGCCATATCTATTGCTGAGTAGAATGGACGAGATATGCCATATATACGTTTTTGCAGGTTTAAGATAGCTACTAAGAACTGTAAGGCTGTTCTTTCAGGTTCAGGGCGACAAAGGATAGCATATTCATTAGAAGAATATCGGGGAAACAATTGGATCATTGTGGCTATTGACAAATTAGGGCCATTCTCTCAACCTCTCGAAGAGAGTCGGAAAGCATCAGCAAAGGTCTGTAGAGTTATTACTACCCGAGATGGTAATGAGGTTATTGCCCAACTCTGCTCCGTAGCAGGTGTGGCAGCGATGGTGGCAATGATTTGGGCGTAGAACGGGTGACATTCCACTGAATGCCAAGGCAATTCAGCGAAATTAGCCAATCCACGGACACACAGGAACTCACCTACATCTGCAGGGAGTCCATCATGGAACGCAGCAAAGTTTGCTAACGCTTCCATGATGCGCACACGAATAGCAAGCAAACACAGGGAGTACAGGAAATACAAAGTACACAAACACGCAGACACAATAGCGATTAACAGCGAAACGAAAAAGGTTAATTAGATACTTGGCAGCGGGAGGCAATTGAAATTGTTAATCATCGCGAAATGTTGATATGATAACCTCATAACTACGGTGTGCATGCATGAGCAGAATCGATAAGAAAAGGCGGCCATTATTCATGGTTATGTATCCAAACGAGGAGTTTATGATTATGTATCAAAATGAGGCTTTTAAGGATTTTATTCAATCAACACGCAAAACTAAAAGGAAAAGAAAAGAAAAGAGAAAAAAGAAAAATATGCGGGCAACCGCATAATATTCAGGATGAATCAGGTGCTTGTTGATACGGCCGCAACTTTGAACCATTTATCACCTTTGGAAGAGGAATTCTGGTCAAAGTAGTCAACCGAAAAGTAGCTTGGCCTACTTGTTCAGTAATCCGGTAGGGACCAAACCATCGTAACTTGAATTTTCCAGCAGAACGATTTGATTTTGCATTATAAAATAGCACAAGTTGTCCTACCGTAAAAACTGGAGGTTTTAGATACCGATCATGTGTACGAGCTTGCCGCAACTGCACTTCTTGAAGAGTCAGAAAACTTTCCCAGTGATGCTCATCTAGTTCTCTGAGTGTGTCCAACCGAAATGGCAAAGAATCTTCAGGTAACAATTTATGAGAGATGGCCACACTTAAGCTTGGTACTACAAGCTCCATTGGTGCAATTGCCTCCATTCCATATGCAAGTTTGAAAGGAGTCAGTCCGGTGGAAACTTTGTAAGTAGTCCGGTATGCCCATAATACTGCAGGTAGTAACTGATCCCATCTTTCTGGTGATTCGATAATCAATTTACGAAGCATACTGAGCAAGTTCTTGTTTGTACTTTTAGCCAAGCCATTAGCACAAGGATAGTACGGTGAACTGAATTTGTGCAGAATCTGAAAAGAGTGTGTGAGAGCTTTCATTAAATTGTTAACAAAATGTATGCCTTGATCTGTCACAAGTTCCAAAGGTAATCCAAATCATGGGAATACGTCTTTCATTAAACATTTTGCTACCGAAATAGCTGTAGCGGACCGTAAAGCCCAAGCTTCTGCCCATCTGGTAGCATAATCTATACATATCAAAATATAACGATTATTACTGAGTATTGCTGGAGGTGTAATTGGTCGAATAAAATCAAGACCCCATTTCTGAAAAGGCTCCAAAGGTAATACAGGTTGGAGAGGGAAAAAATTTCGTTGTAAAGGCTGTCTAGACCGTCGACAATTGTCACACTGTTTGACAAACTGAGATACATCTCTGTACATTGTAGGCCACCAAAGCCCACTTTGCAGAATTTTTCGGTGCGTTAAATCTGCTGCAAAATGTCCACCGGAAGGTATGGAATGTGCCAGAGCGATGACTGAGTTTACTTCATGTGGAGGAATACAACAAAGTAAGACTCCAGTGTGATCCATATAATACAATTCTCCAGCATTCAATCGGAATCTGCGACTGTAAACTGCAATTTTCCTACGCATTGCAGGAGAAGTCTGAGCAGGAAGATATCCATCAGTAAGAAAGGTTAATAACTGATCATAGTAAGTAGTTGTCACAGGAGGTTCTACAGATTCATCATTAGTTGGGTCAGTAACATAAATTGGAGGTGTGGTGTCATCAACACCGATCGGAGCTTCACCGAAATCTAACCGAGAAAGGAAATCTGCTAATGCATGTGCAGTTCCGGGTCGATGAATTACTTCATAATCAAATTCTTGTAAAAGTAGAACCCAGCGTGCTAACCGATCACCTAAATGTTGCTGCCAAACTAGATACACCAGTGCAGCATGGTCTACATGAAAGATGAATTTTTGGCCTGGTAAATAATGCCGGAATTTCTTTACAGAATATACCAAACCAAGACATTCTCTTTCAGTGAATGAATAATTCTTTTCAGCAGGAGCAAGCCTTTGACTTGCATAATAAACAGGCCGAAACCACTTATCAGTTTGTTGCATTAAGACACTCCCAATGGCTATATCTGATGCGTCTACAAAAACATGAAATGGACGTTCCCAATCAGGAGGTTGTAGAATTGGAACCTGCGTTAATAAGCCTTTTAGACGATCAAATGCTGTTTGACATTCCTGAGTCCAAGCAAACTGTTGAGGAGTACTGGTTATTAATCTATTGAGGGGTATTGCCAAATGAGCAAGCCACCGTAAATGTCAACCATGCCATCTGACTTGACCCATGAATCTCATTACTTCTTTCGGCGTACTAGGCACAGGTGCTTCTAACATAGCTGCAACTTTATATGGATCAACTTGTATGCCCTGTGCGGATACAATATGACCAAGTAGCTTACCACAAGAAACCGCAAACACAGATTTGTTTGGGTTTAGGCAGAGTCTATATTCACGACATTTCTCAAAGCAACACCGTAAATGATACAGGTGTTCTACCATCTTACCGAATAAAGAGAAATCGTCTAGATATACTTGCATAAAAGAAGTAAGATAGTGTGAGAAGATTTCTTGCATACATCGCTGAAAAGTGCTAGGAGCATTTCTTAATCCAAACCACATAACTGTACAAGCAAAAACTCCCCAATTGGTAATGAAAGCTATTTTTGGTATGTCTTGTTCAGCCATTCTGACTTGATTATACCCACTGTAACCATCCAAAATGGAGTACATTTCATGTCCTGCTACTCTGTCTAGCATTGTGTCAAGAAATGGAAGAGGAAACGGATCAGGCACCGTGGCCGCATTCAATTTCCGGTAATCCACACATATTCGGAGTTGCTTATTTTTCTTAGGAACAATAACAATCGGAGATATCCATTCAGCGTGTTCGATGGGAACGATGAATCCGACTTTTAATAACCTATCAAGCTCTGCCTTTACCTGTGCTGCATAGTTAGGATTCATCCGGTAGCTGGGTTGTTTAATTGGTTTTGCCTCCGGTTTAAGTACGACCCGATGCTGATATATGCGAGGGTCCAGACCCTTCATGTCACGGTAATCCCATGTAAAAACATCAGAGAACTCACGAAGAAGCTGGATGAAGTATGCTTGAAACACTTCAGACAACCCTTCCTTTATCTTGACAGGTTGCAGATTTACTTCATCTCCTAAATTATAAGTTATCAACTGATCTTCAGGAACATAGAGTTGATGAGGGTTTCTTGAATCATCGACTGACTGCAAAAGTTGCTGTATAGCAGCAGTATCCTCTGTCTCTACTTCTTCGGTCACAGGCACCACCGTACAAACTATTGGATTCCAGTTATCCCGATTGTAAGTCGACATTTCCCAAGGAAATCAAATCAATGTTATTCTTTAAAAATTCTTCTTCTTCATCATCGGATAAACCATCTAGCATATGGACCAGTTCTGCTACATATGGTCTAGCATGTAGTTCACAAGGCTGAATAGCATCTAATTTTACAACATATTTTCGGTTATTGTCTTTGAAAGTGAGTTCTTGTGCGGACCAATCCTGTATAACCTTAGCTTGTTTCAACCAAGGACGGCCGAAAAGAAGATTATAATCAAGACTAGACTCCGGTAGTTCTAGAACTACGAAAGTCATCTTAAAAGTGGTTCCCTGCAAAGTGATTGGGACATTCCGTACAAGTCCTACTGGGTGGACTCGGGATTGGTCGGCCATTCTAACAAAAAACTGAACAGGCTCAATTTCGGTCCATCCTAACTTCTTACAAAGTGCTGTAGTGGCTATGTTTACACCGGAACCACCATCAATTAATACTTGAGTAATTTTATGATTTTTGTACCATACCGTAATTAAGGGGACCGAATGATCAACCGTAGAATCAGTTTTCGGTTGTACGGTTGCTGTTGCTGGAATGCAGGAAGATCCCAGACTGAGTTGTTGTTGAATTTGTTGCCGAACACCTGGTACTAATGCAAGTAACTGTCCAAGAGGAAGAGTAATGGACGCCTTAGATAAAATTTCCCATGCCTGCTCTACTTGACTTGTACTTTGCACCGATTCTGAAGACGAGGTGTCTGTTACTAGGGTTGAATCTTGTTCTTGTGATTCTTCTTCTGGCAGTGGAACTTGGGTCACTGGAATTGGATCTAGGAAAATTGTAGGTTCTGAGGTGGTCCACCGGCTAGCTTTGTCATACATTCTTTGCTGTTCGGGAATACCCGGTTCAAACACTTCAGCTGCGGGTTGCAACTGCTTATCGGATCTGGTCTGAATTACTGCAGCTTGTGTTTCTATTGGTGTGATATGAACCATATTTGTCATTGGGTTTTGTCGCTCTTTTTTTCTCTGATCATATTCGGCTGCATCTTTACAGAATCTTTTGATGTGACCAAACTCACCACAAAAATGACAACGAGGAGGTGGCAAAGAACTACCTTCCTGTGATGTTCCGGTCTGCCAGCGCTTTGTATTGTAGTTATTATTCCTCTGTCCTCGATAATTTTTGTATCCTTGTTGCTGGTTGTTTCTCATCTGAGGAGGTACATAGTGAGTGGCAAGCTGCCCTGGTTCTTGTATAATAGCATTTACCGTTGTTGTTCCTTGCACTTTGGCATTATATGCACAGTTTTTGGTGGAATGTCCGGTCGTATTATAGATAGCGCAATACATCTGATTAAGGGCACATGTGACACTGGTATGCCCTAGATTCTTGCACTTAGTGCAGTACATATGTCTAGCCGGATCTTCTGCAACACTTTTACTGGCTTTTAACCACTCCAGGTCTTTGGTAAAACCTCCAACCTTATGCTCGAGCTGCAAAGCCATTGCAATAACCGCATCTAATGTCATAGCTCCCACACAACGGACCATCATAATCTGTTTGAGCTGCGGAGTCAAACCATTAATAAACCACTAAGTGATGACATCATCCGATAAATTAGCATGTGCCGGAGGTAGTTGTCTCAAACGAGTTCTGAATAGGGTGGCATATTCCTGCACTATTTGATTCAGCTTCTGTCTATTGTTTTGTAGGTAATCGAAAATTTCGGCAAGATTCTTCTTTAGCCGAAATCTCTGCAAAAACGCATCCCTTACCCCTTTATAGGTGCCAAAATGGTTGATATCATATTCTGTAAGCCACCTGGCAGCTTCATTAACTAGTGTTGACTGGAATACTATGGCCTTGTATGCCGGATTGGGTGGATGATTAAGTACTGCATAACTAATTTCAAAGGTTCGTACATGAGCATCAGGATCATCACCTGGAAATCCACCAAATTTTGTGTAGGTGAATCCTATTGGAACCGGACGAGGTGGAAGTAGCTGTTGCTGCTACCACTGTTGTTGTTGCTGTTGCCCACTCATGTTGGTACTGTTACTATTTCCTGAGTTCTGAGGATGTGCTTTCGGTTCTTCAAAGTCTGTATGATTAAACTGCTCTCCTTCCGGTTTGAAAATAGCGTTTAACCTCTTACAAATTTCTAATTCGAATAGCTTATCCTCTTCTGGAGTACCAAACGTAGGCAAACTTGCTCTGAACAGTGGTGTCCGAAATGAAGATTCACTGGGAAGTATAACACTGTCACTGGAAAATTGTAAATTTTCTGCAATCGGAACCGAACTACCACCGGAATTAGTGGAACTTTTCCCAATCCAGGTTAGTCTTTCACCTTTAATGACTTCTCTGGGTAAGACAACTCTATTCTCGGACTGATTCGAATCCTGACCAGACGTTCTTGCAGACTCAGAAGTTACTGTATCTTCTGCAGACTGCGCCGAAATTACACCGGAATCTACAGGAATCGCAAAATGTTCCACCGGAATGCTACCGGAATCACTACTAATAGGCTTCGCTTCTTCGACGACCAGACCTAATCGGTCTGCGCTTCTTCCTCCTGGGGGTGTCCTTCGTAAATTTGGTACCACCCAAGGCTGTCTGTACTTCGGATACGACTCACCGGATCGAGTAACCGACATATATCACCTTTACAATACTTTCATACTACTTCTACCTTACTGTCGCTTCACAATCTATGGATTCCTTCTCACAAACAATCTGCAACACTCTATTGCCACCTTCTGGTGCCACCTTCCCTCAACTATATTGCAACCCACCTTCCCACAGACGGTGCCAGTGTTAAACGCGGGTCTTGCCGTCAGAGACGCGTTAAACATCTATTCGAGTTCTTGGGAGTGGAAGGGGTCTGTTAAACAGAGGCCCTATGCTTGATTTTCCCAAATCAACTCACTCACATGACCGTAATCTAAATAAGACTCTTTCACAATCTATCGATTACACTCCAATTGATGCGTTCTAGACATAGAGCGCAGAACTATTCAGTACTGTAATCCAGAATTACATTGTCCAACTTAACGAGCTAACATAAGCACAAACTATTGTAAACAACAGAGACAAGAACAGTAACTCAATCTGTACCGTACAAGTGCAGATAATCAAACAGAATAGAAAGCCACAAAAATAACTCAGAGTTCTCAAACACACCACGGAAACTACACAGACTTCATCAACCAGACAAACAGTCTGGTGACTCCTCTGGTCGTCACCGAAGCGTCTTTTTCATTGATTTATAAAAAGTTTACAACATCTATGCAACAACCTTTCGGTTCATGTGGAATATAAAAAGAGTCAGACTTTACAATTGCCAATCTGGCGGCTTACAAATCTATGTAGAATACATGCTCATTAGACTTACCTTGATTTTCATGTTCATAAGTAAAAGTGAATCCTCTTGAGGTTGCTCATTTGTGCAATTGTTCTAGTCTCTCCTTCCTTTGTATCCTCCTTGATGGCTGTTGTAGTAGGAATTGTTGTTGTATCCAAAAGAGTTGTTGTACTGATCTCTTGAAGCTCCATAGCATCCTCTATTGTATCCTCATCCTATTTTATTACGTTGATTCTTGAAGCAATCCTCTGTGATGTGATTTTCTAGACCACATATGGCACAAAGTGATAAGATCTGAGCTGTCCCCTTGCCTTTTCTACCACCTCTACCTCTTCTTCTTAAACCTCTATCTCTACATAAAAAATTTTCTTGAAAGATACTTCCTTCAACATCAGATTTCCCACCTTTTCCTTTGTTGCCCTTCCCTTTGTTTTTATCTATATACATGGCATCTGTCTTATCTGTAAGTTCTTGCTTTAGAGTAATGATTTCGGCATCGCGCTGAGCAAGCACATTATCCTTTTCCTTTAATTGAGATTGAAGTCGTTGAAGTTGAACCTGCAGGGCATGGTTCTCTGCCTTGACCGCATTTGCTTCTTCCTGCAACGGAGCAATGTCGGCTTCCAGCACGTCTACTTTGCCTTGCAATTCCTGCCGGATATTCTCGATTGCTAGCTTCATTTGAAGTGGTAATTGTTGAGAAAATTGGATTAGGAGGTGACCCATAGATTCCAGTTCATTAAACATCGGAGTTGGAGGAGGAAGAGCAGGAAGTGGTTGGGATGAAGAGGCTGAAAACAGATGAGGGGAGGGTGGCGGAGAGTAGTCGGGAGAAGAGGATGGAGGAGTGGGTGTGTCGGGAACAATGGGCTCAACAGGGTTAATTGGTGGAGGAAGGGGGATAAGGTTATTCGGCATCATGAGTATTGGTGAGAATATGGGGTAGCCGGGAACGAGGAAGATCACCCTTAGTGACTTGTTTGATAACCACTACACATTCGCAGTGAATGCACCGGAAATAGAAGGAGGTGAAATTTACGGACTCACGAGAAGCGATATCTATCATCGAATAGAATGGGCGAGCAATACCATATGTGCGTTTCTGTAAATTCAAAGTGGCTACTAAAAACTGCAGAGCTGTACGCTCTGGTTCAGGTCTACACAAAATGGCATACTCATTAGATGAGTGCCGAGGGAATAATTCTTGCATGGTGGCCACGGAAAGAAGGGGACCATTCTCCAATCCTTCCCGAGGGAGGCGGAAAGCGTCAGCAAACGTAGCTACAGTAACAACAACACGAGATTGGAAACAAGCAATAGGCCAACACTGCTCTGTAGCAGGTGTGGCGGCTATGGCAAAAATGAGCTGCGCATGGAATGGTTGAAACTCCACTGAATGCCAAGGCAATTCAGCGAAAGCCAACAGACCACGGGTGCGCAAATACTCACTCACTTCTGGAGTGAGACCTGCACGGAAGGTTGCGACATTCACGAGGGCTTCCATGGCACACAAGTAAACACGAGAATACAGAATACACAGGGCACACAATCACACAAGCACAATAGCGATTATTAGTGGAAAGAACACGATTAAGTAAGAGCATGGATAACATCAGGCGGCAAAAACCCTAATCATCGTGCAGTATTGGCGAACAATCCTTCATGATTACGACATGCATGCATGATCAGAAATAGTAACACCGGGCGGCGATTAATCATAGTTAGATACCAAAAGGAGGAGATTACGGTCAGTGGTCAACCGAAATACGGGGATAAAAAGAAAAACAAGTGACACGCAAACAAGACTAAGTACACGTCATCGGGTATCAGACGGCTGGTGATATGAGCACAGCTTAGAACCATTTATCACTTTTGGAAGGAGAACACCTGTTAAGGTTGCCAACCGAAAAGTTGCTGGTTCCACTTGCTCAGCAATCCGGTATGGACCGAACCATCGTAATTTAAATTTTTTGACAGCGTGATTAGTTTTAGCATTATAGAATAAAACAAGTTGATCAACCATAAAGACAAGGGTTTTTAGAAAGCGGTCATGAGTACGGGCGTGATGAAGCTGAACTTCTTGAATAATCAGGAAACTTTCCCAGTGGTGTTCATCTAATGAGCGAAGCGCATCCAACCGAAATGGCAACGATTCTTCCGGCAGCAATTTCTGAGATAATGCAATGCGCAAACTTGGTACCACTACTTCCATTGGTGCAATAGCTTTGAGGCCATAAGCGAGTTTAAACAAAGTCATTCCAGTAGCCACTTTGTACGTGGTCCGATAAGCCCACAAAACTGCAGGTAAGAGCTGGTCCCAACATTCCGGACATTCCATGATCAATTTGCGAAGCATAGTCAACAGAGTCTTATTGGTACTTTCAGCCAGACCATTAGCACGTCGACAGTACGGTGAGCTGAATTTATGCATAATCTGAAAAGTTTGAGTCAGCACTTGCATTAAGTTGTTGGCAAAATGCGTTCCTTGGTCCGTCACGAGCTCCAGAGGTAATCCATAACGCGGGAAGACATCCTTCATCAAACATTTTACAACCGAAAAAGCTGTGGCAGACCGTAAAGCCCAAGCTTCCGCCCACCTAGTGGCATAATATGTACAAGTCAATATGTATCGATTGTTGGTGAGGGTCGCTGGTGGTGTTATTGGACCAATAAAATCTAGACTCCACTTCTGAAAGGGTTCCAAAGGTAAGATAGGTTGAAGGGAAAAGAAGTGTCGCTGCAAGGGTTGTCCAGACCGTTGACAGACATCACACTGCTGCACAAAATGAACCACATCTCTGTACATTGTAGGCCACCATAGCCCACTGTGCAGAATTTTTCGATGAGTAAGATCAGCTGCAAAGTATCCTCCAGAGGGTAATGAATGAGCCATAGCAATAACTGATTCTGCTTCATGTGGAGGAATGCATCTAAGGAAAACACCAGTATGATCTAAGTAATACAGCTGACCCACAATCAACCGGAACCGTCGACTGTAGACCGCAATTTTCTGCTGCAGAGCAGTGGGAGTATTAGGAGGGAGACAGCCGTTAGTGAGGAAAGTCAGTAACGTATAATAGTATGTATTAGCAACAGGAGGTTCGACAGAGTCTTCAGAAGTTGTCTCAGCAACGTAAATGGCCGGTATAGTGTCATCAACCCCTACCGGAGACTCACTGGAATCCAGGCAAGATAAAAAATCTGCCAAGGCATGTGCTGTGCCGGGTCGATGAATAACTTCATAATCGAACTCCTATAATAGTAAAATCCATCTGGCCAATCTACCACCTAAATGCTGTTGCCGAACCAAGTACACCAATGCAGCATGATCCACGTGGAAAGTAAATTTACGGCCCAGCAAGTAATGCCGGAACTTCTTCACGGAGTAAACCAATCCAAGACATTCTTGTTCTGTCACAGAGTAATTTTTCTCCACAGGAGCTAATCGGTGGCTCGCATAATACACAGGCCGAAACGATTTATCAATTTGTTGCATGAGGACACTACCAATCGCAATATCTGACGCATCCACGAAGACATGAAACGGTCTTTCCCAATCAGGTGGTTGCAGGATCGGGGCCTGCGTCAATAAGACCTTCAACCGATCAAATGCACTTTGGCACTCCTGAGTCCATTCATACTTCTGAGGAGCGCTGGTCATAAGTCAATTAAGTGGTGTCGCTAAATGAGCTAACCACCGTAAATGTCTGCCATGCCACCGAATTTGGCCAAGAAAGCGCATAACATCTTTCGGCGTCTTTGGGACTGGTGCCTCCAACATGACTGCTACTTTATCCGGATCTACCTGTATTCCTTGCTTAGAAATGATATGACCAAGCAGTTTGCCACACGAGGCCGCAGAAACTGATTTGGTAGGATTCAAACATAATCGGTACTCTCGGCACTTTTCAAAGAAGCACCGTAAATGGTACAGGTGCGTCGAAGTGGCTCCGAATAAGGAAAAATCATCCAAATATACTTGCATAAACGTGGTCAAGTAGGGTGAAAAGACTTCTTGCATACATCTTTGAAATGTACTCTGGGCGTCCGTAAACCGAACCACATTACGGTGCAAGCATAGACACCCCAGTTCGTGATAAAAGCTGTCTTCGATATGTCCTGTTCGGCCATCCTCACTTGATTATATCCACTGTAGCCATCTAGAAAGAATACATTTTGTGTCCTGCTACCCTATCGAGCATTGTGTCCAGAAAAGGGAGAGGGAACGGATCCGGTACGGTGGCTGCATTGAGTTTCCGGTAGTCGACACAAATACGCAACTGTTTATTTTTTTTGAGGACGATGACTATTCGAGATATCCACTCCGCATGCTCAATTGGCACAATAAATCCCACCTTCAATAAACGATCAAGTTCAACCTTCACCTGCGCCGCATAATTAGGATTCATTCTATAACTAGGTTGTTTGATAGGCCTCGCATCGGGTTTGAGTACCACTCTATGTTGATAAATCCGTGGGTCAAGGCCCTTCATGTCTCGGTAGTCCCAAGCGAAAACATCTGAGAATTCACAAAGAAGTTGTACCAAATCATCTTGGAATTTCTTTGCTAATCCTGCTTTAATTTTGACAGGCCTTGGGTTGACCGTGTCTCCCAAGTTGTACGTTACCAATTGATCTTCCGGTACGTAGAACTGCCATGGCTTTACCAAATCAGCAGCTGGCTGCAACAGTTGTTGTAAAGGTGCTGCATCCATAGTTATATCATCATCTGCTTCTACTTCTCTAGTCATTGGTACGACCGCACAAGCTGTCGGACTCCAGTTATTTGCTACAACCTGTAAATCGACAGTACCTAATGGAATAAGGTCCTTATTGGTCTTAAGAAAAGCCTCCTTCTCATCATCCGATAGCCCATCCAACATATGGACTGGCTCTGCTACATATGGCCATGCATGTAAATCACAGGGTTGCATAGCATCCAATGCAACTACATATTTCCAGTGATTATCTTTAAAAATTAACTCCTGAGCTGACCAATTCTGTCAACTTTGGCTTGCTTTAACCATGGTCGTCCGAAGAGTAAGTTGTAGTCAAGGCTGGATTCTGGTAAGTCTAGGACTAAAAAAGTCATTTGAAATGTGGTTCCCTGCAAGGTAATAGGAATATTACGTACTAGTCCCACCGGATGGACTCGGGATTGGTCTGCCATTCGCACAAAAAATTGTATGGGTTCAATTTGGGTCCAAACCAATTTCTTGTAGAGTGCGACTGTTGCAATATTCACACCAGACCCGCCATCAATTAAAACTTGGGTAATCTTCTGGTTTTTATACGAGACGGTGATCAGTGGGACTGAATGATCCACCGTAGAATCCATCTCGGATTGTACAGTCGCAGTCGTCGGACTACATGAAGATCCGGGACTAACCTGCTGTTGAAATTGCTGCCTTACACCCGGAACTAAGGCAAGCAACGGTCCCAAAGGGAGTGTGATTGAAGCCTTAGATAGAACGTCCCATACCTGATCTGGTTGGACTGTGGTTATCACCGATTCTGGTGGTGATTCTAATGTTGTTGGGGCAGAAGTCTGTTCATTCGATCTTGCTTGTGGCAGAGGGACCTGTGTTACCGGAATGGGATTAGGAAACACAGTCGGCTCCTTAGTTGTCCGTTGACTAGCCTTTGCAAACATCCGCTGCTCCTCACGAATTCCAGGCTCGAAAACTTCAGTTGCTGGTTGCAATTGTTTACCTGATCTTGTCTGAACTACGGCTGCTTGTGACTCAATTGGGGAAATATAGACCATGTTAGTCATCGGATTTTGCCGTTCCTTCTTCCTTTTGTCATACTATGCTGCTTCCTTGCAAAATCTATGGATATGACCAACCTCGCCACAAAAATGGCACCGAAGGGGTGGGAGAGAAGTGCCTTCCGCCGATGTACCTGCCTGCCATCGATTTTGATTAAAGTTGTTACTTCGCGGTCCTCGATAGTTCCTATATCCCTGCTGCTGGTTGGGTTGCAATTACGGGAGCACGTAATGGATGGCTGGCTAACCTCGTTCCTGTATTATAGCATTTACAGCCGCTCTACCCTGCACCTTTGCATTATATGCACATTTTCTATTGAGTATCATGTTGTGTTGCAGATGGCACAATACATCTGGTTGAGGGCACATCTAGAACTGGTGTGACCTGGGTTCTTGCACTTAGTACAATACACCTGTTTGGACGGATCATCAGCTATGTTCTTACTTGCTTTCAACCATTCCAGGTCCTCCGTGAAACCTCCAACTTTGTGCTCCAACTGTAAGGCCATCACAATTACAACGTACAATGTCATTCCGCCCACATAGCGAATGATCATGATTTGTCTTAACTGTGGATTCAGTCTGTTAATGAACCATTGTGTTATGACATCATCTGGCAGATTCGCATGTGCCGGAGGCAGCTGCCGCAAGTGGGTTCTAAACAATGTCGCATACTCCCGAACACTCTGGTGTGGTCTCTGTCGATTGTTCTGCAAATAGTCAAAGAATTCTGTAGGGTTCTTCTTCAACCGAAACCTCTGTAAGAATGCGTCTCTCACATCATCATAGTTACTGAAATGATTAATATCATATTCAGTCAACCACCTTGCTGCTTCATTAACCAATGTGGCTTGAAATACAATGGCCTTGTACATCGGATCCGGTGGATGATTCAACACTGCATAACTGATCTCGAATGTGCGAACATGTGCATCAGGATCACCTCCCAAAAATCCACCGAATTTTGTATATGTCACTCCGGTTGGAATCGATCGAAGTGGAATGATTGGTTGTGGCGGCTGCTGTTGCTGCTGCTGAAACTGCGGTTGTGGCAGTGGGGGTGTTTGCTGCTGTGACTGTGAACCACTCATGGTGCTATTGTGGATAGTATTGTTGTTATCTGTATGTTGAGGGGGTGTCTCTGGTCCTTCAGAATCTGTCTTATCAGCCTGCTCACTTTCCGGTTCAAAAAGTCGTTGAATCTCTTACTTAACTCCAAATCAAATAGCCTGTCCTTAGCTTTGGTATCGAAATTAGGTAGACTTGCCCCGAACAGTGGTGAGTGTAATAAGGGTCCACCAGGCAACACCACACTATCCCCGAAAAATTTCAAATTCCCACCAAATGGTACCGAACTTCCACCGGAACTTGTCGAACTTTCACCGCAATAGGTTACCCTTTCACCATAAACGGTCTCACTTGGTAACACAACTTTATCACCGAAAAAGGTCAAATTCTGACCAGATAGTGTCAGAATAACTCCGCACTGTGTCTCTGTACAACCAGACGTCACTGTACCTTCTCCAGGAAGTACCAGATTCACACCAGAATTCACCGGAATCTCATCATGCGTCACCGAACTAGCACCGGAATCACTACTGACTGGCTCTGATCCTTCTGCAACTGGGCTTAATTGGCCTACACTTCTACCACCCAAGGGTGTTCCTAATAAATTTGGAACTGCCCAAGGATGTTGATCTCTCCTATACTTCGGATAGGACTCACCGGAACGCGTAACCGGCATATATCACTTCTTCAACTAACGGGTACTATTCTCCACTGCTTGCCTTGCATACTGCTCTTCCCTTACTGATTATTCCATCTTCCCACAGACGGCACCAGTGTTAAAAAGGACTTCCATCAAGTTTCTTTTAATCTCATTTCGGGTTCTTGGGGATGGTTAGGGGTCTGACAGTGCAGAGGCCCTTTATGTAATTTTCCCAATTTAACTATTCAAGTAAGCAGTAAATATATTTTCAAGGCAACAACTTCCACTACCCAGTTACTATGTGTAGATTACGATTATCCGTACACAGTAACTTATTGCGTGAGTTAACAATCATACAGGCGCACAAACTTATTAATGTTGAGACAACGTTACTATATTAACAATGAATTACGACAATTCAACAAGACCAGAATAATAGTACTCAAGATATCTGCAAGTTTGCACACGATCTTCTCGGCACAGTCGCCCAGACAGAGTCTGGCAAACCCGTCTCTCTCATGCCGAAGAACCACCGTAATGCCTTTTCATTAATGGGTAAAAAGTTACAACTATTTGCTACGCCTTTTCGGTGCGTGCGACTATGGAAATAAAATTACATTATTCCCATCCGGCAGCCTAACATTGTTCACTACATCACTCCTAGGGGGGATTTGTTGATGTATTTAGGTAGTGATGTGTGTGAACACTCTAGGATCATCGGGGCACTTTTTTTCCTCTTTAGGAGGTTTTTTTCCTCCAGCTTGTATATATGCCTATTGCCCTAATGGGATACTTATCTTTGTACATTTGAGTGGTAATACATTCCGTATTGTGTGTTGTGCTCCAAGCTTCTTCTTCTTCATTGTGTTGTTCGCGTGCTTCTGCAGACGTCTAACTCCAACAACTCTTGCTTGTAGTCTCTACGATTCTACTTGGACGGCAGTGTTCCGCTCTTCCAGTCGTTGGTACTCTTGATGTAGTTGTGTTACACACTAAATTATTGTATTAAACGTATTATATACATTATGAAATGTAGGGGAGACGGATTGGAATGGAGGGGGAATGGGAATGGGGATGGGAATGGTGAATGAAGTGTCGAACAAAGAGGTGGGTGAAGGTGAAGGTGGTGGTTGGGGAATGGGGGATGGTGGAATCGTGAGAGGAGAGGGAGGTGCTATGGATGGTGAAATGTCCATGGGATCGGATAGTGTGGTGCGTGCGGGTGCTATCATGTATGTGGGTATGGTAGGTGAAGTGATTGTGGTGTTTATATATCGTGGTGTGAGTGTGATCCTAATATCTGTGTGCTATGGCTGCAAATGAAATCTTCCATGAACGAGATGTGATGAGGTGGGGTGATGGTTGCGACTGAGGTGTGGGGAAAGAGTGGGGAGGCGAATGGGAAGTAAGGATTGTGGGATAGAGGTATGTGTGAAGGGGGATAAGCAGGGAAACCGAGAATACCATTGGTTGACTGTGAGTATCCTACGATGCTAGGTAATAGTGGGTAGCCAATGATGGGTTCGACGAACAAAAATGGTGAAGTGAAAAGTGGGTTGGTAACAAGAGAGAAGAGGATGGCGAGGTTGGTTCATGAAAGGAGAAGGATGTGGATGAGGTTGGGGTTTGGGTCATGGTTGTGATTACTACAGTAGTTTGATAAGTGGTGGAAGGCAGGGATGGTGGAGGGTGTAGGGGTGAGATTGGTGATGTTTGTACAAATGTTTTTGTAGTAAGATCGATGGTGGTTGTGGATTCGATGGTTACTTCTGGTTCGGTTATCGGTATCTGTATGTTTTTGCCTACCCTTGGTAGTGTGTCAACTCCATGTTTATCATACCAGACTAACTAGCGGACTTTTGTGTGGATGGCGTCTTGGAATCCCAAAGATTCTGACATTAATTTGAGGGTGGTGATGAAATGCTAGTCCATACCTTCTTATGCTAACATTTGTTTGATCAAGGCTTGGCCTGAGAAAGTCTGTGCCTTTCTTGCGTGGCTTGGATCATTTCGAATAGCTTTTACAACTAGGTTGTGTATGTAGGAGCACCTATAAGTTATGGCACCTCAATTTCCTCCTCTTAATGTCTTCCTTCATAGTCGTCATCACCCTCTTCCGATTCTTCATTCTCATTATCATCTTCCTCATCCTCATCCTCATTGACTATGGTGACTGGTACTTGAGAGGTGGTGGCTACTTCCCTTAAAATTTTTTCAAAGTCTTCATTTGTGAGCTCTTCCAAAGCTGCTCCACCAGGGAACTTTAGGTCTATGGGAGCTGGTGGGAATATCAAGTTGGGGCCTTTGGTGCTGCGTCTTGGGAGTTGTAGTGTAAAAGGACATACGTGACAAGGTGTGGGGGTGATGTCTAGGGTTAATGTTGCTCCATAAGGTTGAGTACAAGGTACATGTACGGCTCCTCTCATCCTCTTTGAAGGGGGTACAGTTGATGTTCGGCCTTTGAATTGCTGCACTCTATTCCACATTAGGGCCCTCTGAATAGGAATGTTGTAAGCTAAACATCTATAAACAATTCTTGTCAAAGCTGTTGATATATTTAGGTAGTGATGTGCGTGAACACACTAGGATCACCGAAGCACTTTTTTCCCTCTTTAGGCGGTTTTTTTCCCCCGGCTTGTATATACGCCTATTGCCCTAATGGGCTACTTATCTTTGTAAGTTCTCTAGTAATACATTCAGTATTGTGTGTTGTGCTCCAAGCTTCTTCTCCTTCCTTGTGCTGTTCGCGTGCTTCCACAGATGTCTATGTCGAACAATTGGTATCAGAGGAGGTCATCGCTTCATCTAGGGTGTCGTCGACACTCCTCTGTTTGCAGTCTCAGAACCACATGAATCTTGGTGAGCATACTCAGCGTGTTTTCGAGATCAAAACAGCTTCGCTTTGTGGTGCCGAGATCAAAACAGCTCGTTTCAGCCTCCGAACGCACTATCATAGCGCTTGTGTAAGACATTTCATCTTTTTGTGCCAAAGGTATATACCAGTTTCTGTTTGCCAGTATAAGCATCTTGAAGTCTGCTGCAGGTCTAGTGGAATTCGTCTGGCAGTTCTGTTCAACTTTTTGAGATACAATCAATTTTCTCCATCAAGGTATTTTAGTCACCGGCCATGGCTGAAAGTATGTTGGTTGTTGAGGATAAGTTGGATGGTATCAACTACCCGTTATGGGCTTATATGATGCAACATGTGTTGGTTGCAAAAGGACTGTGGACCATTGTGCAGGGTGTCGAAAAACGTCCTATCATACCTACAAGTATTACAACTGCAGGTACTGAAGCTGATGCAGAAGGTGTCGAAGATGATGATATTCTGCATATTCCTGCTCGTGCTGTGGTTTCTGCTACACCTACTGTAGAGCAGATTCGCTGGGATGGTAGAGATGCCCAGACACATGCATTGATAGCTTTGTCTATCAAACGTGCCGTTATTCCTCACATTTGCTCTTGTAGAATAGCTAAGGATGCTTGGGATACACTTACCACATTGTACTAAGCTAGGAATGAGGCTCGTGTTGCTTACCTCCGAAAACAGTTGGAGAGTGAGCACATGAATGAAGGTGATTCTATGGACAGTTTCCTAACGAAGATCTTGTTGATGTGTAAAACACCACAAGAAATGAATTAATGTGACACTAGAACACCTATATGGTCACCATTAACTCATTTCCACTCAAACTTTGAGAAACGATAGTCGAAACCAAGAACTTTGCTTCTTCAGATTTTTCTAGTCACTAAAATGACATACCTTCAGTATTTTGCTAATTTCTCTTAGATCAAATATTATTTCTCCAAGATCTTTTATAGGCTAAAACTAGAAGAGTAGAGATTTCTAATAAGCTATGATATGCATGAAACAGATCTCTAGAACTCAAGTTATGGCCTTCACAAGATGACCCTGTATGACCTTCCAAAACTAGAAATTTTACCTGTTTTAGTAAATTTCGGTGTCTAAAAATAAAAATTCGATGCCTAGCATCGAATTGCAACCAAAGTCGATGCCGCGCATCGACTTTGAGCTTTTTCAACCTCTTTTTCTGCACCAGAAATAGAGGTTGAAATTTTGATTTTGAGGATTTTGATTAATTATGGTGGGAAATTTTGAAATTGAGGATTTTGTTGATAAGATATTGCTTGAACAGGATAATTAGGATTTTGATAAGGTAATTGATGTATTTGAGGAGCTTGGGGAGCAACATGTGGTACTTGAGGTGCAAGAGGAGCTTCCATAGTATACGATTGATGATTTTGAAAATTTTGATTTTGAGGATTTTGAAAAGCTATTTGAGAAGCTTGAGGATACATGTTATACATTTGAGGATTTTGCACATGAGGATGAGGATTTTGCATTGAAGGATTATGCATTGGAGGAACTTGATATGCTTGAGTAGGAGCTACTTGTGGATTTTGATTGGTAGCTATAACATGTTGATTAGGCTCTTGAAAAGACATTGGGTTCATTTGATTTTGTAAAGTTTTGGTGTAATTAGATTGTAAAGCATCTATAATCTTGGCCAAATTGGATTGTGTAGCAATAAGTCTTTCCATTTGCTTAGTGAGAATTTCCACTTGAGAGTGTTCAACTACACTTTTATTTGGCTCTACTTTAAAACCTTGAGTAGGCTCCATCATTTGAGGAATAGGAGTAGAGTCAAAAAGCATAGCATGGGATTGTTCTCTAACTTGCTCCTTAGTTTGTGGAAGGCTAGCTTGAGGAAGACTAGTTTGCTCATAAAGCATGGATTGTCTTTGATGTCTATGGGCTACAACCTCGACTACTTTACACACTTTTTGCCAATTGCCAGTAAGACCACAACGCTTATCCAGCTCTTCTAATCGCCGTTCAACTTCCTTATGAGTTTGAGGATGAAGAAGCTTAAGAAAATTGATCACAAGATCAGGTTCCAAAGTTATCTTATCCTCATCAGGAAGTTGTTCATAGCGTCTAATATACTCATTTTGTAAGTGAGTAATAGAGCTACTAGGCTTTGGGGAATTGACCCATCATAAGAATCCATCCCGATTATGTTGGCTATAATCTTCAAGATAGAATTCTTTGAGCATCTCCTTTCTAAAATCACTCCAAGGAATATTATCATATTGAGTGACACGGTTTTTGATAGAGCTATCAACAATTCATTCAAAGAATGATACCAAAAGATCTTCAGGAAGACCAAAAATCATAGCTTGCTCTTCAAACAAATCTAAGTAGCTTGTAATGTTGATGCCATTGAATTTTCCCTTCTCTCTCAACATAGAAGAGACTATTCTTTGGCCTTGTTTCTCAGCAATAAGGGATTTTAATTCTTCCTCCATCTTATGTGAATAAGCAAGTGATGCACGATGTTCTAGATCTCTCACAAATGCATTTACTTCACAAAGAAGATGTGCATGATATTGTGAGAAATACAGTGCAATAATCACGAATGATGATGATGATGTGATGATGATGAAAAATATTGAAACAAAAAATATGGATCACAACCTCCCAACAAGATCAGAAGCAAATGCCACGAAGCGTTTCACGTTGGGTTCAAATGTGGAGGTGATCGCAATCCGGGTGGATTGGGTCCGGTCGTGGCACATGCAGAGTGTATGAAGCTAGTGAGTGTTGGAAGGTTTATGTAATAAAAAATGTGAAGGTGAAGATGAAGTTAGGTATGGGGGGAAGAGATGTCATGATTTGATTAGAGAAAGGGAAACATATGAACACAAGATAATCGCATGAACATGAAAGATGAGGACAAAAGAAACCATTCACATGAATCAATTTGGAAAGGAAGAATGGTCCAAAAATATGGAGCTTCGTAAACACTTTCCAAATTTAATTTACATTCATAGGTTCTTTTGAATGGAATGAATGCATGATGAGAAAAAAAACTAAAACCACACACATGAATAAGTCTCGAAAGGAAGAATGTTCCAAGAATGGAGCTTATTATACACTCTCAAAACGAAAACATATGCATGGGTGTTTGAGGGTGGTATGGATGCACGTGGGTCATGATTTATGAATGAAAAGAAAACTATTCTCTCTACCTTAATGGATCATCCTCACTGGTTCAACGCAATATTGCGGAGCCTTCTCACACATAGAAAGAGATAGGAGACATGCAAAAACATATAAGAAACAAAGAGATAAGAGACATGAGACATGAATTAGAAGATATTGTTATGATAAAAATATACATGAATGTTGTGAAACGTCAATTTAAGCATTCTACTAGTCAAAGGTGGTCCGCACAACCCTCTCACTATGACAGTTCAACCGAATGTCACACGTAAGAGGATAGGTCCCACTTCATTGACCCTATGTCTTTCTAGGATCGTGGTGTTTCTAAAGAATTCTAAGACACATAAAACCAGCTCAAACTCACTCACACGCTCCACTGAGGGTAAGCAAAGAAAGAGAACCTAGGTTTATAAGTCTATCCTATAGAGGAAGTCTAAAATTGAATCTAGGAACTATGCTCTTACTAGCCCCCCTTGGATCCTTACACGCTCAACTGAGGGTGATCGTCTCAAGGAAACCATGTGCTAGCAAGGGCCCTATGGATGCCTAACAATGATGCTCTAGGAGTTTGGAGGGGGGTTTATATAGTTTTTTGAATGAATTTGGGCCCTTGGATCTAGAGAAATCAACTCTCAACCCTAAGATCAACTTCTTTTGATTACAACCATTGGATTTATCAAATGGATGGTTAGGATTGGTTCTTTATATGATATCTAGGGCAAAGGGGAGGAAAATGGGCGCCTTCATTCTCCACCATTGGATCTGGGGCTGATCTAGACTGTCGGATCAGTGCTGCCATCAATTTGGATAAGATAAGCCACTATTTTTGGAGAAACTTTGCATTATTGATCTTTGATCATCAAAAAAGGCTTATCCGGTGAAAAAACTCGTGGATCCTCCTTGCTTTATGCTTTAGTGCATCTCCACCCTTGAATATGAGCTCATCTTGACCGTACATCATGGTTCAATCATTGTTTGCCATGTGGCAGACCTTCAAGCCTTCAATTTTCTTATTCTAGGAAATTGCGGTGACCTTGAAAACTAGATTTTGTGCTCTTTGACCCTTCAAATATCCTTTGATGAAGATATAAATTTGTAGGGCTATGTTTTGAAAGGCCTCCTCCTTTAGGAATATGCAGAAAAAACTCCCATCTGAATCTCCCTTGTACAAGTTTGACTACATTTGGAAGCTTGCAAGGTGGCAATAAGGTGTTTACGAAGCTCTGATAGCCTTGAAACTTTGTACAAATATGTAGCCTCATATGATTTTTATACATGCCAAACCATATGGCTAACAAAAATTCCTATACAAGATTTTGTAGAGTCTAAGTGGAAAAATTACATTTTTTACAAAATGCACATGGCATATCAATGTGCTAGAAAATCCATTTTCATGTGAAATTCGAGCTATAGATTGCCTTTGATAAGCTTTACACGTATATTAATTTTCATGCGATTTGGAGACATTGAAATTTTTGCCCTAATTTCCAAAGTTTGACCAGCTTTGACCGTTACCCTAGATTTGCTTGATTTCTTCCAAAGTTTGCATGCGAACTCCCTTTGACATCCTTGATGCATCTTGGACTTCTCAGGGAATTCTGGCTACCTTCACGGAATGTGCTTCCTGTAGGCCTTCATGAGTGAGAGAGGAGAGAAAATCTCGACGACAGCGAATCTTTTCTGTGGATCTTCTTACCAAGTACATTTCGTAACCTTTTGTTATTCTTTCTATTTGTTGTTCATGTCGGAGAGAAAAAAAGAGAGATTAGTTTGCATGATGTTGAGAGAGAGAGAGAGAGAGAGAGAGAGAGAGAGAGAGAGAGAGAGAGAGAGAGAGAGAGATCTGTAGCACATCATCGATCTTCTCTGAAAAGCTTTTTTGAGCATCCCTTCAAAATCAAACTCTACAGAAGCACTTATGCTACTCATGGTGCATCTCCTTATGAAATCATGGAATTATGTAGAATATGATGGTAGAATAGAGGGCAAAGTGTTGTTGTCGACATGATAGAGCTTCTCTATAAGGATCTTTTGTCGACAAGAGTTTCTTCACTCTATCGAAGCTTCAGTCTTTTGCGCATCTCTTTTGCCAGCAGGAAGTCTCCCGTGGATTGCATGATGTGAAATCCTGTGATCTCTTACTTTTTGCTTGACATCTCTAGCCTCCCAATTCTCTCTGTTTGCAAATGCTCGGCACTTTCCTCCTTTCGATTTCGTCTGCGAAATAACAATCAACTTATTTTGTCAAATCCTCCATTTGCTACAAGACCTCAGACTGTCCAAGAACTTTGCCAGATTTCTTGTGTTCCAAGCGCGTGGGTTTGGAACTCCTAACATGCCAAACCTGCTGCTTCGCTGTATTTCAAGTTCAATGGTGCTTTTGAAATTCTCTGTAGACCTTTATTCTCTATGGAGACTGCTGGACTCGAAGCAGGACATGATGTCCTATTTGCGTAATCGAGATGGATTGAGAGAGAGAGAAACGACAGTTAGGTGCTTCTGCGCTTGAGGAAGCTAGATATGCAGATGACGGTGAAGATGTGCACCGAGGAGGAGAGAGAGAGAGAGAGTAACGAGTCCCATTTGCTCACTAATCCGATAAGGACCGAACCACCGTAATTTAAATTTACCAATAGGAGAATTACATGTAGACACAGAGAGGTTATTGTGTGTGTGTGTGTGTGTGTGAGAGAGAGAGAGAGAGAGAGAGAGAGAGAGAGAGAGAGAGAGAGAGAGAGAGAGAGAGAGAGAGAGAGAGAGAGAGAGAGAGAGAGAGAGAGAGAGAGAGAGAGAGAGAGAGAGAACCAATAGGAGAATTACATGTAGACACAGAGAGGTTATTGAGAGAGAGAGAGAGAGAGAGAGAGAGAGAGAGAGAGAGAGAGAGAGAGAGAGAGAGAGAGAGAGAGAGAGAGAGAGAGAGAGAGAGAGAGAGAGAGAGAGAGAGAGAAGCCCCGAGTGCAACGCACACACGTAGAGATCGGCTGCATTGGAAGTGCACAAAGGAGAGCACAATAGAAGATGGATGTCGATGTGCAAAGAGAGAGAGAGAGAGAGAGAGAGAGAGAGAGAGAGAGAGAGAGAGAGAGAGAGAGAGAGAGAGAGAGAGAGAGAGAGAGAGAGAGAGAGAGAGAGAGAGAGAGAGAGAGAGAGAGAGAGAGAGAGAGAGAGAGAGAGAAGCAAATTGGGATGTTGAAGGGCGTGAAGATAGGGCTGGCGACTCCGAGGAAGAAAGAGAGAGTCCAATCCCTGGCAGCAACATGTACGGGACATGTAATCTGGAAAGATCTTGCATTGTGGCTGAGTGCCACCGTTTGTCTATCTTTGCGGTAGTGTTGACCGCCGTTTAAATCAGCCTTGTAAACTCTTGTTCTTGTGGGATAAGGGGGTCCCATGGGTACTATGCCCTTTCTTGTACAGTTGCAAGTTCAAAGTTAAAGTCCGAGGGAGTAGGCTTCGGCCGAACTTCCTTAAAAAAAAAAAAAAAAAAAAAAAAGAAAGAGAGAGTCCGACGAGTAAGGGAGGTTGGACTTGGGTGAAAGTAGATGCCAATGATACTGCACTTGCAAAACTCGATGTGAATATCTATGAGGCCAATATAAAAGAAGAATTCATAGCTGACGATGCTTGGGAGATGAGTTTGCAAGGTTTTACACCTACAGGACTTGGATTTGGCTCTGAGACTCCCGAGAGTTGGAACCAAGTTGGGGGTGCCCCCTTGCAATTCGGCGCGAAAACCGGGGACAAGAAAGAACACAAGGTGGAAAATGATTTTGAGAAGCTTGTTGTATGTGCCATGAGCTTTAAAATTATGGTAAACTGAAAGATCCAACAAAGGAGAGTGTATTGCCTGATTTTGATTTTGAACGTACAATTGGTGCCCGCTTAGCAAGGGCACATGCTACAAAGAATATTGTTGTAATGGTGGTTGATTCATCAGATTTTGATGGTTCATTTCCTCAAAGAGCAGCTGCACTTCAATCTGAACTTGAGAAGAAACAAGGTGAGGTTTGGAAGAACAGTAAGGCTGGTAATGTGCCATGGCTTATTTTGTGTAGCTAACAAGAATGATCTCCTTCCAAAACAGATTTATCCTACTAGGTTAGATTCATGGATTAGGAGGCATGCTAGAGATGGTGGAGCACCAAGTCCTAGTGGAACTTTTCTTGTGAGCTGCGTGGAAAATCGGGGCATAAAGTCTGTGTTAGAATTCATAAAAAAAACTAGCTGGTCCCAAAGGTGAGGTCCGGGTAATTGGAGCTTAGAATGCAGGCAAATCATCTCTTATAAATGCATTGCCAAAAGTTGAGGGGGGCAACATTTCAAGAACTAAACGTGTGACTCCGAGGTTCAAAATTACCATTGCAATACAAATTCTTGAAAATTTATTTAGGCTACAAATCTACTCGTGCATAAAAATTCATAAGAACTCATTATAAAAGTGTTTGATTTCACTTACTAAGGGGAGAAAGAGTTAGAAAGAAACTATTTGGTTAAAGATCCAATTGATGCAAAGATGTGCCGACTTAATAAAATATATTGTGACTCCTGTAATTTTGCTTATCCAAACATACATACATATTGAAGTTCTAAATATGAAAGCAAGTATTTCTTATAATTTCGGCACGTAACATTGATTATATTTTTTTTTCACGCCTCGTGGATCTTTTCTGTGGATCTTCATACTAGGTTGTGGTTGATATATTATATGAAGTGATTGCGGATTTTTGAAGTAAAGAGAAGCAAAGTTATTGTCGTGAAGGCTTGAAGTAAAGCTTTGATCGAAGACCGTAAAGTGAAGACCGACCGCAAAGAGAAGACCAAAGGGAAGCTCGTGGACACCTTCTCGCACTGTAGGAGGAATTCTATACTGTATCACTGATCCACATTTAGCGGGATTCATTGTATTATTGAAAGGTATTCCTTGGATGACACTAGTTGTATTTTCATTGTATCATTGAGCATAGTCTGTTTATCTGGCGCATGGAGCCCAGTGATTTCTTTCCTAGCATTGTATTTTGATTTTTTATCCATGACGCTTACGAGCCTATGCACACGACCAAGTGCTTTCAAACTTTTCTCTTTTGAGGCGCGGGCCTATGAGAGGACGACCACCATACCAGGGCGAGGCACCCAGCATGTAGTCGCCACTCGCCAAATGGGGAGAACGACCCACACTAGGGCCTGATCCAACCCGGTGCCGCTCTTCCCTCCTTACCTCCTTCACGATACTTGAACCCGACGTGAGGCAAGGTGGTTGCCCTGTGATCCTTGACACGCCACCCACTCCTTGAGAAGAGAAAACAAGAACCTCGGTGTCAGACAGAGATATTTCAGGTACCAGCATTTTAAGTTCTTTGAATTTTTGCCATTGCTCCACACACTATAAAATAGAAAGACTGATTTTTTTGCCTGAGTCTGAGCATTCACAATCTGCACTGGCTTAGTCCATACGCATGTGCACTATTTTTATTCTTGCTTAGGCTAGGAACTTGATACCTTTGTAGCTTAGATAATTAGAAAAATATCATAGAAAGGAGAAAAACACATTGAAATTTTTGGGAATTAAAGAGAGAGCAGTTAGACCAGATTTGGCTTAGACCGAGAGCGTTTAGATTGGCCTCCACCTCTTGGCTCGTGACCCATCGAGGTTCTTCTCTGAGCTCTACTCTGAGCTAAGAGAGATAGTAGAGCCACTCATACTGGACCTCATTCTACGTTCTAGGTCAGAGCAGAGAAGAGAGATGGAGGAAGTATTTAAGGAATTAGTGATAGAGAAACAGGGGGCTTGTGTAGTCCAAGTGGTCTTAAGAGAGAAGGACAAGTTCACGGGACTTAATGTGGATGAATACCTAGATGTATTTGAGGATCAAGCATAGATCTATGGACTACCTAAAGATATGTTTACACATTACTTCACATGGGTAGTTTGAGGATCTATCCTAACATCTATATCAATGCATATAGCAAAGCCCTGGGCTGAATTCAAAAAGGAGCTTCATAAGTTATTTTACCTAGAAGATTTCTCACAACACAATAGACAAGGGTTCCTATGGTGGGTCAATGCCCCAAAGCCCACTGCATCCCTTACTCATATCTTAAATGAATTTATGAGAAGATACACCTAGTTACCAGAAGCCAATTTAGATTCATTAAAGCCTGACTTAGTCGTTTTATTTCTTAAGATCTTAAGTCCTGAAGACACGAATATGATCGAGAGAAGGATAGAAGAGCTTGGTAAGAGGTTTGGTTTGATAGAAGACTGGGCCATGGTTAGAAGAGAAGTGGAAGCAGTTGCCCAAATGAGGCAACAACAGGCTGTATTATATGATAGACCAGCACCAATAGCTCCACAACCACCTAGGGAGGCTCCTCTTCCAGCAATTCCTAACGTGCCTGCAACATCAGCTTCTGCTAATGTTGCATCCACTTCACGATCACCAATAGAGCTATAGCTTGAGATTCTTAGCAGACAAATAAAAAATCTTATCACAATGCAAGCCTCCATGTCTAAAGAAATGGCTAGCATACACAATAAAGTCTTTTCTATGGGGTATCAGGATCCCATTCCTCCTTAGGCGAGTACCAGTTATATTGACCCGATACAAAGAAACACTATGCCTATTCCGAACATGCAAGGTTACATAATGCCTCAACCTACACCTCTAGTGCAGCCTGTTGCTTAGCAGACACCTGCACCACCAATCCAGCCCAGATTTCAAAGAAACACCAGACCATTTGAAAGATGAGCAACTAGTGAGTTTGGAGGGGCAAAGAGATGTGTATGGTGCGACACACAAGAACATTTCTCGTATGTGTGCAAAGAGCTAAAGCAAGCCAAGGAACATCAGCTAGTAATAGATATAGATAAGAAACTCTGTGACTTCAAAACCCCCCTTCCTGTAACTGTGAATTGGGGAAAGGGGGGAATGAAGAAACTTTATGAGAATCTATCAGGCAACAACGCAAGCACATTGGCATCACAGTTAGAGCCAGTAGAAGAGGGAGATGAAGAAGCTATCGGAATTGCGAAAATGTTGTCCATGCTTTTCGGAAAAGATTTCCAAAAAACTTTATATGAAATGCTAATTCGCATATTGTTGCTACCCATGGGGATCGAACGAACTCGGGCATACTGACTTCGCTTTCACTATGTTTGAGCTAGACCAAGGCGCCCTTGTGCCATTTGCTGTACAAATGCAAGACCAGATATATATGTACTTATTTATGCCCATCGTCTTCAAGAAGAGTCTTCTAGAGAATAACTTATAGAGCTATAGCTTCAAGTTTTGGACTATGGGACATTGTTTCCAACAATCCCCCCTTCAATGTCACAATGGTACAAGGTTCAATAACCAGTAAAACTTCTGATGTTTGCAAATATCTCTTTACTGATTTCCACTAAATCTTGAGCTGACTGTGCATGAACCTGTATACTTGAGAAACTACAAACTGAATGTCATGTCGTGTATTACATAGATACATCAAGCAACCTATTGCTTGAATATATAGTGTAGCTTCAGATGGTTTTGAATCTGCTTCGGACTGTAATGAAACATTGACATCCATAGGTGTCTGCATAGGCTTAGAATCTATCATCCCAAACCTTTCCAATAATTTCTCAATGTACTTTTGCTGTGTCATATAGATACACTCATCTCTATATATGAAATCAATCCTGGGACTTGTGATAATCATATCACTTTTTAGTGCATCTTGAACACTAGTTGGTTCAATCTCAACTGAAGTAAAAGCTAAAACATTATGATTCTCAAAATGCTCAGCATGATTTTCCTTGTCTTCTTGTCTGACTTTTAGTTCTTCCAGTGTATTCCTATATACCACTGTCCTTCCATGTTTGATATAACCACTTTGGTGTATTCCTAAAAAGTGGTGATATATCTTCTGGTTCTTCAATATCTCTTTCTTTTGGAACTCTGGAACCTTCTCCAACCTCATAAGTTGGAACTTCAAGAGGCACTGACGATGGGCTAGGTACTGACATAGGTAATGAAATTCTCTCTTCACCTGTATCTCTTACATTTAGAGTAGGTTCATCACCCCCCTTGTATGGTTGAATGTAAGCATCCAAATTCCTTCTGAAAAATGCATAATTGTCTGCCTTTATGAAATCTGGAATCTCTTCCTTCTTTTCATAAATCTGACTTTTTTGCAACATATGCATTGCGTGAGAGTAGGATATCACCTACATCTAGAACATAGAATCTGTATCCATTGCTTTCAATTGCATAACCAATAAAGACCACTTTAATGGCTTTTACATCAACCTTACCACGATCCTTCTTCTCAATGTGAACATAAGCTGGGGAACCAAAAACTTTGAAATAACTCACATTGGGCTTCTTCCCATAATAAGATTCATAAGGTGTAATGACCTTCAAAGCTTTTGTGGAAGACCTATTTAGAATGTGATTAGCTGTATGTAGTGCATCAAACCAAAATTTGGGAGAAAGCCTTTTGGATGACATCATACTATGCATCATCTCAACAAGTATCCTATTCTTTCTCTCTGCAACACCATTATGTTCTAGAGTGTAAGCAATAGTGAGTTGATGATGTTGATGTATGAAACACCACAAGAAATGAATTAAGATGACACTAGAACACCTCTATGGTCACCATTAACTCATTGCCACTCCAAACTTTGAGAAATGATAGCCTAAAGTGAGAACTTTGCTTCTACAGAAATTCCTAGTCACTGAAATGACATACCTTCAGTATTTTGCTAATTTCTCCTAGCACAAGTATTATTTCTTGATGCAACTTTATAGGCTGAAACTAGAAGAGTAGAGCTTTCCAACAAGCTATCATATGCATCAAACGGAGCTCTAGAACTCAAGTTATGGCCCTCACAAGATGACCATGTATGACCTTCCAAAACTGGAAAACTTGCCTGTTTTAGTAAGAGCGCCTGTTTAAAATTAGAATTCGATGCCTAGCATCGACTTGCAACGAGAATTCGATGCCGGGCATCGACTTGGGATGTTTTTGGCCACTTTTCAGCAGGGATTCGATGCCGGGCATCGACTTCCCGCATAAAGTCTTGATCTTCTAGACACCAAAACTATAGGTGATTTCATGCACACTTAGAATATGACTTACCAACTGGAATTCGATGCCAGGCATCGAGTTGCTCCAACAACATCATGTTTTTCAAACACTTCAGTACTGAATGAAAAATATAAAAGAAAATATGACTTATCAACAGAGATTCGATGCCAGGCATCGAGTTGCTTGGAAAACTTGATCTTTGTAACTCATCACACAGTAGGTAATCATGGAGATGATGGAGAGAGGCTCATACACAGAACTTTACTCAGTTCTTCTCATAACTATAAAAAACTCAAAAGTTTTACAGATGCTTTCTCACTCAGAGAAGCCCGACTATACTCAGTCATACAAAAATGAGTTCTTCTCACTTTCTCATTGTCTTCCTCCTTCTTCTTCTCCTTCTCTCTATTCTCTCTCACCGCGTCAGTTGATACAAACTAACTTATAGATTTTCTCATTCCCGTAACTTTTGAAAAACTTCTAGAACTAAAGTGAACTAACTTTACAAGTATAATACATTTGTGAATTTGTCCCTTCACATAGGCATGGGGTTTTCTTCCTAAGATTTGACCTTCAAATATATGTCCAGTTAGTGATTGTTTCTCCAACAGCTCCCCCTCAATCACTAATTGACATTCCCTGTTTCTTCATATCTTCTTCTTTTCTTTTACTCCTGCCATGCTTTTGAATCTGCTGGTCTTCACACCATCCAAGCTCTTTGTCATTATGTCTGCTAACTGATCTTGAGTAGAAATGTACTCCACTTCAATCTCCTTCTCCATTACCTTTTCTCTGAGAAAATGATATTGTATCTCTATGTGCTTTGTCCTTGCATGAAATACTGGATTTGCTGCAAGATAAAGTGAACTCATATTATCTCCATGTATTGTAGGTGTACCTTGATCAATGCCTAAGCTCTTGAACAATGTCTGCATCCATATGACTTCCTTAGCTGCTTCCACAAGTCCTTTGTACTCTGCTTCAGTTGATGATAATGCTACTGTATGTTGTTTCTTTGAACACCAACTTACAAGCTTATCACCAATGTATATCATGTAACCATGAGTTGATCTTCTGTCATCCTGGTTACCTGCCCAATCTGAATCACTATAGGCTCTCAACTTCAAATCTGATGTAAAAGGATAATATAATCCTTCCTTTATAGTTCCTTTGATATATCTGAGAACTCTTTGACCTGCAATCCAATGTGGGTCCTTTGGACAATGCATGAATTGTGACAAAACTCCCACTGCATAACTAAGATCAGGTCTTGTTAGTGTAGCATAAATCAAACTACCCACAAGAGATTGATACTTCCTCATATCTTTGTAGTCTGCACCATCATATTTACTGAGCTTGTGATTAACTTCAAGTGGAGTTGAAGCTTCTCTGCAATTTTCCATATCAAACTTCTTCAACAAGTTCAGAAGATACCTTTCTTGTGACACATATATGCCATGATCTGTATAAGTAACTTCCATTCCAAGAAAGTATGATAACTTTCCTAGGTCACTGATCTTAAACTCTTTCTCAAGTAATCTCTTTACCTCCTTGATTCCTTCATCTGAAGTACCTGTGATTATAATGTCATCTACATAAATACAAATGTAGATTGTACCTTCCTCTGTTCTTTTGATAAGTAGACTTGAATCTGCTTTTGAACTTTGATATCCAAGATCATTGAGATACTTCACCAGTCTATAGTTCCAAGCTCTTGGAGCTTGCTTCAATCCATACAATGCTCTTCTCAACCTGCAAACAAAATTTGGATACCTGGAATCTATAAACCCTTGAGGTTGTTCCATGTATACCTCATCTGATATGTATCCATTCAAAAATGCATTCTTTATATCTAGTTGACTCAAAGTCCATCCTTTTGAAGCTGCAATAGCAATGATTGTCCTTATAGTTGACATCTTAGCTACGGGACTGAATGTCTCATCATAATCTATGCCATAGGTCTGGGCATAGCCTTTCACCACCAATCTAGCTTTGTATCTGGCTATACTTCCATCTGCAAGCTTCTTCACTTTATAAACCCATTTATTTCCAATTACTTTCTTACCATTTGGTTTAGGAACAAGTTCCCATGTCTTGTTCTCCTCTAGTGCATTAAACTCTTCCTTCATTGCTTCTTCCCATTGCTTCTTACCTTTAGCTTCATCATAGTTCTGAGGTTCTTCATCATCTTTGACCATATATGCATAGTTCTTCTGAGTTATGTAAGAAGTATCATAAGAATACCTTTCTGGTTGTCTTCTAGTCCTGCTTGACCTTCTTGGTTCACATTCTTCATAAGTTTCTGGATACACCTCTTCATCAAATATAGGAGCTTCTTCATTCATTCTTGTTAATCCACTTCTGGATGTACTTGCTTGCATATAGTCTTCATCTCTATTCACCTGCACAATTGATTTTCCTTTCTCACATCTTCTTACCTCTTCTTCAAATTCTTCAGCTGTATGACTTTGATCTGCATACCAACTTTTCTGTTCATCAAATGTAACATCTCTAGAAACAATAAATTGTTTTGTTAGAGGATTCCACAACCTGTAACCCATCTGCTTTTCATCATAACCAATGAACACATATTTTTCTGCCTTTGGTTCAAGTTTATGCCTAAGTTGTGATGGCACATAAGCATATGCAATTGATCCAAACACTCTACAATGATCTAGTGTTGGTTTCTTACCCCACCAAGCTTCATATGGAGTCATTCCATTCAGAGCTGCACATGGTAATCTATTCACAAGATATGTAGCTGTATTTACAGCCTCAGCCCAAAGATAATTTGGACAGTTCTTCTCCTTTAGCATAGCTCTAGCAAACTCAACCAAAGTCCTGTTCCTTCTTTTTGCTACACCATTTTGTTGTGGTGTATACCTGCAAGTTATTTCTCGCTTAATACCTGCATTCCAAAGATAATCATTGAACTGTTGGGAGAAATATTCTCCCCCTCCATCAGACCTCAGTCTCTTAAGCTTTTGACCTGTGACTCTCTCTGCATATGCATGAAAATGCTTGAAAGCTCCAAACACTTCTGATCTTTCCTTCAAAACATATAATGTTATCCATCTTGTAGCATCATCAATGAAAAGAACATAGTACCTTGAGCCACTGATAGATCCTTCTTTTGTTGGTCCCCATACATCTGTATGAATGAGCTCAAGTACTCCATCATGTTTGAAACCTTTCTTTTGAAATGGTAACCTGTGTGCTTTACCCATTTGACATGCTTCACATTTATAAACCATATGTTGACTTTGCACATTTGGTAATCCTAGTACAGACTGATTGGCAACCATAGCTTTAATTCCTCTTTCATTGAAATGACCTAATCTCTTATGCCAGAGATCAAGTTCTGTAATCACTGCTTCACCATGTGTGAGCAAAGCTTGACCAATGTTCCCTTGCACTCTTAAAGTAAAGAGTCTACCTTCTTTCTTACCAGAGACAATCTGATTATATCCATTCTCTGGATCTTCCACAAATACTCCTTCATTTGTAAACCTGACTTGAAAACCTTTTTCAACTATCTGTCCCACACTAATCAAGTTTTTAGGTATTGTAGGAACATATAAAACATTGGTTAGCAAATCTGCTCCACTCTTGCATTTCACTTTTCCAATTGAATGTACACTATGTCTGGTATTATCACCTGTTTGAACTGTGTGACTAGAAATGCCTTTTTCCAATTCTGACATCAATTCTATGTTTCCTGACAAATGATTAGAACATCCAGAGTCAATGTAGAATACCTTTAGATCTTCTTTATCTGATGTGTTGATTGAGTTCATCATCAATGATGTATGACTTTCATTCTGTGTGTCATTTGCATAGTTGTAGTAGGTGGTGTTGTAGGATTGATTCTGTCCCCAACTTCTTCCTCCACCTCTACCATAGCCTCCTCTTTGACTTTGTCTACCTCTTTGAAAATTACTTTGATATCTTCCACCTCGACCTCTGCTATTGTTGTTTTGATTCTGGTTTGATCCTTGTTGGTTGTGCCAACAGTCATGAGCCAAATGATTACTCAATCCACAGATCCAGCAAGCCTTTTTGTTGTTATTTTGATTACCTCTTCCTCTTCCAAAACCTCTTGCTCTTCCTCTGCCAGTGCCTTTACCTCTTGCATAATAAGCTTGAGAATTAGACTCCTCTTCATCCTTTGCTTTACCTTTATCTCCTTTCTTCTTGTTCTTCATGTACATTGCAGAACTTTGTCCTTTATCTCCATCTCCCTTCAAGTCTTGCTCATATGTGAGCATCAAACCAAGCAACTGGTTCAAATCTGGAACATAATGATTTAATGAAAGTTCTGTTGATAAGACAAAAGGTTTCCACCTTTCATCCCCTCTCAAACCTGCAAGTAGCTGAGCAATCAATCTGTGATCTTCAACATCTTCATCTATGGATCCAAGACTATCTGCAAGATCCTTCATCTTAGTGACATAATCACTAATGGTTTGACTTGGCTTCTTCTTGAATGTGGTAAACTCTGACCATAGACTTGCTTTCCGTGCTTTAGTAGTACTTTGGAAATGATACTCCAATGCATTCCATATATCTTCTGATGATTCCAATCCTCTGATGTGTGGTAGCAAATGATCTGAGATTGTATTGTAGATGTAGGCTTTTGCACTTGCATCCTTCTTCTGCCAATGCTTTAAAGCATCAAGTTCTTCTTTCTTTGGTCGGCTTTCATCTTCAAATACTGGCTTCTCTTCTTCACCTGTTACATATACCATGAGATCCTTACTCATAAGTAAGGCTTCCATTCTCATTACCCATGCGGGGTAATTATCTCTGTCCAGTTTGTCAATGGAGATATGATCTGCCATAGTTCTTTCCTTCTGCTGCAACCTGTGAGCTTAAAGGATAAAGGATAATACCTTTTGAAGTTCTTTGTGTATGAGGATACTTCGAAAGTAATCTTTTGATGCCTTGTGTCTTCAAATGCTTCACCTTTCAAATTTTAATGGAAAACTTTACAAAACTTCTCGTACCTTTGTCGTCTTCTGCTCTCGAGAATCTTTCTGCTCTAATACCACTTGTTGATGTATGAAACACCACAAGAAATGAATTAAGATGACACTAGAACACCTCTATGGTCACCATTAACTCATTGCCACTCCAAACTTTGAGAAATGATAGCCTAAAGTGAGAACTTTGCTTCTACAGAAATTCCTAGTCACCGAAATGACATACCTTCAGTATTTTGCTAATTTCTCCTAGCACAAGTATTATTTCTTGATGCAACTTTATAAGCTGAAACTAGAAGAGTAGAGCTTTCCAACAAGCTATCATATGCATCAAACGGAGCTCTAGAACTCAAGTTATGGCCCTCACAAGATGACCATGTATGACCTTCCAAAACTGGAAAACTTGCCTGTTTTAGTAAGAGCGCCTGTTTAAAATTAGAATTCGATGCCTAGCATCGACTTGCAACGAGAATTCGATGCCGGGCATCGACTTGGGATGTTTTTGGCCACTTTTCAGCAGGGATTCGATGCCGGGCATCGACTTCCCGCATAAAGTCTTGATCTTCTAGACACCAAAACTATAGGTGATTTCATGCACACTTAGAATATGACTTACCAACTGGAATTCGATGCCAGGCATCGAGTTGCTCCAACAACATCATGTTTTTCAAACACTTCAGTACTGAATGAAAAATATAAAAGAAAATATGACTTATCAACAGAGATTCGATGCCAGGCATCGAGTTGCTTGGAAAACTTGATCTTTGTAACTCATCACACAGTAGGTAATCATGGAGATGATGGAGAGAGGCTCATACACAGAACTTTACTCAGTTCTTCTCATAACTATAAAAAACTCAAAAGTTTTACAGATGCTTTCTCACTCAGAGAAGCCCGACTATACTCAGTCATACAAAAATGAGTTCTTCTCACTTTCTCATTGTCTTCCTCCTTCTTCTTCTCCTTCTCTCTATTCTCTCTCACCGCGTCAGTTGATACAAACTAACTTATATAGATTTTCTCATTCCCGTAACTTTTGAAAAACTTCTAGAACTAAAGTGAACTAACTTTACAAGTATAATACATTTGTGAATTTGTCCCTTCACATAGGCATGGGGTTTTCTTCCTAAGATTTGACCTTCAAATATATGTCCAGTTAGTGATTGTTTCTCCAACAGATGAGAGATACCTTTGTCTTCAAGAAAAGACTTAAAGTCTAGTACTCTCCTCCTCTATCACTTCTCAAAATCTGGATCTTTGACTGACTTTCATTTTCAACCATAGCTAAGAATTTCTTGAAAGTAGGAAAAACCACTGACTTCACTTTAAGATCGTAAATCCATGAATATCTCGAAAAATCATCTATGAACATAACAAAGTACCTGTAACCTTGTATAGAATCTGTTCTCATTGGATCATTGACATCTGAATGTATGATCTGCAACTTCCTTGTGGCTGTGATATTTCCATGCTTCTTGAAAGGTAGTTTGTGAAGCTTTCCTTCAAGACATCCTTCACATGATTCTGCATCATTTGGTAAAGCAAAAGTAGGCAAACTCTCCACCATACCTTGATCTTTGATATGCTTGAGAGCTGTGTAACTGATATGAACAAATCTAGCATGCCATAACTTCATGAAGTAGACAATGCTCTTCATCAGGTGAGAGGATCGAACATGAATCATTCTGAAAAACTACTTTATAACCATCTTTATTTTTGGAACATAAAGAACATTGGAAATTGTGAAATTTCCATATGCTCTTGGATTAATTTGCACTTCTCCAACACCAACAACATCCAAATCATGACCATCTGCAATGGTCACTCTTCTACTTGAAGAGTTTTAAAGGGAAGAAAATACCTTTCTACAACCTGTCATATGCTTAGTACCTCGAGAATAAAAAATCCAAGGATTATCTAAGATTGCATTTAACGTTGCCTAATGAAAAGCTATCTCTTCAATAGTAGCACATGCATATGAATCTCCCTTTGAAGATTTAGGCTTTGGATCATCTTCAACACTATTACCTGATGCTGTCTTCTTCTCATTGAAAATCCTTACTTTGCATTCTGCTATGAAATGACTTGGTTTTTTTACAGTAATGGCATACTCCTTTCTTTGAATCAGATGTAGTCCAACACTTTTCTTTGGGTGTAGAGGAAACATTAGGGGTAGATCTGGAAAACATAGGATTATAAGACTTACTTTCCTTCTTGGATTGCTGACTCTTATGCTCCTTTTTTGTCTCCTTCTTCTTCTTACCCTTCGATGATGATAACATGGCTTCGTCATTCTCTTCCATACCCTTTTGTTGATCTTCATCTTGAAGTAATAGGAACTGTAGCTCTTCAAATGAAATTTCGTTATCTCTTGTAGAGAGAGATAAAGAAGTAACAAAAGCACGATATGAGGATGGAAGTGAGTTTAGAATCATGTTTACCATCTCCTCATCTAAAATGTTGACTCCAACATTCAATAACTGATCTTGTAAATCTTTAAGCTTCAAAATATGTATATGAACTAATTCACCAACTTTCATCCTTGTGTTGGTTAGTTGTCTCCTTAGATGAGCTTTCCTAGGAGGCTTTCTACTTTGATAGAGATTCTCTAACTCCAACCAAGCTTGAGGAGAGGTTCTACAAGGCCTGATCTGGGGTATAATATGCCCCTTGACTCCCATAGCAATATATGAAAGTGCTAGTGCATCCCTTGAATCCCATCTAGATTGCTCTTTTGTAGGAAGTAGTCTAGTAGTAGTACATACTCCTGATGATGAAAGAGTTTCTTCTTCTTCACTAACCTCCTGTTGAGTAGAAATAGGAACATGGGGTCTTCTAGAAGATGAAGTAGCCTCTTCTTTGACTTGTCTTGGCCTTTAATAAGTGCCATTGACAATACTCCATAAGTCCTTTGTTACTAACAGATTCATCAACATAAAACTCCACATTGAATAATTAGACATGCCCTCAAGCTTGTCTTCATTCTCAAGTCTATAATCACTCATCTTGTTAAGGGTGTATATCGACTATGCTCTGATACCAAATGTTGGTATTCTAAGGTCTGAATACCATATGTTGGAAGTGGTATTGGGTGACAATAACAATAAATCACAGGTTTATAGGATCTTCCAACAAATGAACCTTAATATACACACCTTAAGACTAAAATATAGATGAGTGAGAGATAGAGAGAGAATAGACGAGATTTCAAGTGTAACAGTAAGCTACAAGGCTCACCTACACTAAATTATGTATGGATGTCAAATTACAATGTGTGTATATGATACAAACTGACAATATCTGTATCTAGGCAGAAATAGGAACTAGATACAAGAGATTGTGTGCCTAAGACGTATGAAGAGTGTGTGCATGAGAATATGGAAGATAAGAACAATTTAGAACTATTGTACAACAAACCCAAATTCTGATCAACCTAAATAAAAAACGAGTGACCTAGCAAGTAAGAACGGAAATAAACTTGCTACTCACAGTAAATCAACAATTCATGTTGATGGTAAGCTGACAAAATCTCCTCCAAATAATCACCAAGATGTAGACCACAACTCCTCCAAGAGTGTGAGAACTCCACCTCCAAGGTGGCCTCCAAAATCTCCTCCAAGTTCTCCTTGAGTAGCTTGAGAAGATTGCTTGAGTGATTGAGTGATCATGAACAATGAACTTGGCCTTCAATTTATAGCTTATGAGCCCCAAGACAAAAGCTAATTTGAAAAGCAATAACACAAAAGTCATTGCCATCGATAAAACAAAAGCTATCGGAATCACGAAAACATTGTCCATGCTTTTCGAAAAAGATTTCCAAAAAACTTTATATGAAAAGCTAATTCGCATGCTATTGCTGCCCACGAGGATTGAAGTCGGGCATATTGACTTCACTTTCACTATGTTTGAGCTAGACCAAGGCGCCCTTGTGCCATTTGCTGTACAAATGCAAGACCGGATATATGTAGTTATTTGCGCCCATCGTCTTCAAGAAGGGTCTTCTAGAGAATAACTTATAGAGCTATAACTTCAAGTTTTGGAATATGGGACATTGTTTCCAACAATTATATGATCAGTTTAGGTGGCCAATAGATAAAGATCATGGATGGAGGATGAGGATGACAGATAATGGCTCTGGAGCTCTGCTACAGAGTGCAACAAAAGATGGACGTCGATATGGAGAGAGAGAGAGAGAGAGAGAGAGAGAGAGAGAGAGAGAGAGAGAGAGAGAGAGAGAGAGAGAGAGAGAGAGAGAGAGAGAGAGAGAGAGAGAGAGAGAGAGAGAGAGAGAGAGAGAGAGAGAGAGAGAGAGAGAGAGAGAGAGAGAGAGAGAGAGAGAGAGAGAGAGAGAGAGAGAGAGAGAGAGAGAGAGAGAGAGAGAGAGAGAGAGAGAGAGAGAGAGAGAGAGAGAGAGAGAGATTGATCTGCACTATAGCGGGATTCATTGTATTATTGAGAGCTATTCATTGGATGACACTAGTTGTATTTTCATTGTATCATTGAGCATAGTCTGTTTATCTAGTGCATTGAGCGCAGTGATTTCTGTTTCTTATCGTTGTATTTTGATTTTTCATCCACGACGCTTACGAGCATATGCACACGATCGAGCACTTTTGAGTTTTTCTCTTTTGAGGCGCAGGGCTACGAGACAATGACCACCATACTAGGGCAAGGCACCGAGCATGTAGATGCTGCTCGCTGAACAGGGAGAACGACTGTTGTAGAGCAAAGAGAGCACAAGACAGAGAAAAAGAAGGGCCCCAAATTTTTTTCGATTTGGACACCTTATTTATGTATCATAATCATTCTGTAATATATTTTCCATTGTAAATGCACTAGAGGAGTCCTCTAGGTGCACCCCCACAGAAGATTAGTAGTTTACCCGTGTAAATTAGTAGGAAATTAGCCTTTTAGTGAATAAAGTGCCGGTCTCTTATGTGAAAGGACCATTTTTATGGCACATGTATATAAGTCAATTTGTGACTCTTTGTAAAGACTTTTTGCCATTGTGAGAATCAAGAGCACAGAATTTCGAATTTGTGTTTTCTCCTCTCTGTATCTTCTTCTTTGTGAGATTGTATGCATGTGTGTTGCTTGGAAAGAGTGTTAGGAAGTGTTGTCTATCCATGAAAGCGTTTGTTTGCTGTGGTTAAGGTGTGTGTGAAGTGTAGGAAGTGCTGAAGTGTAGGAAGGTCATTCCCATGACTCAGTATTTTGCTCATAACTTGAAGTAGAAGCGTCAGAATTGAGTGAAAATACCGCCATTGAATGCGTCTTCTCGAGAGCTTTGAAACGCATATGCTATTCACTATATTTGGAGCTCGGAGTTGAGAGAAAAGGTCAATTTACTATTGGCTGCTGCACCAAGTATCGTTACACCATGACTGACAGTTAAACCTTGTTTGGTTTAGTCTTTGACTTGTTTGCACACTTTGAGTAACTCATTTGCATTGATCGTCATTTGAATGCATGTCTTCATACACTCGGCTAGGTTTTGATACTCATCGGATTGATAATTAAAGCGTGAATCCCCACTATATGCACTTGAGGGGGATTGAGGTATAGTCTCTTTCTCCACAAGTCCCTAAGTTGGTTCTTAGGTACACACGTTTTTTGGCGTCATTGCCGGGGAGTGTCGAATCAAACCGAGGCATTCGTGTGATGGTAAGTAGCTTTTTGCATTGAAGGGAGAGGAGGAGTAGTGATTTTCTCTTCTTTGGTAAGTCACATTCATCCGCACTTACTACTTCTCACTCTTGAAGTGTGTGTAGTGAGTTATTAGTCTAGGGAAGTGAGTGGAGTGAGTAGAGTAGGAGGAGTAAGGGAGTAGGTTAAGTAATTAGAGTAGCTTTCAGTCTTTGTCTTGTTGTTTTTTTCAGTAAGTAGGAAAATTCAAAAGTATAAAAGCCAAAAATGTCATTTTGTAAGTCACTTGTCTCTTGAACAAGTATCGTGAGAGGCGGCTATCGAGTATCGTGAGCAAATTCCGGGCTGTTTGAGCTGCACAGAGCAAGTTAGTGTGGTTAAAGGGTTGAAGGAGAGTACCTAGGGTAAGCACATGTATCATTCTCTCATCCTTATCACATAAATTAAGCATTTCAGAAAAAACGATCTGCGTGAGGTATCGTGAAGGCCACGCCGGGGTAGAGAAGAAGTATTCTTCTGATTCAGGCTAAGAGGGGAGGGTAAATGTACTCTGAGAACATGTATATGAACCCAAAATAAAAAAAAAACACTGGCAAAAAACTGAAAAGTGTCAAGTATCGTGTTCTCTCGTGGTCAAGTATCACGATACCTGACAAGTATCGTGATCTCCTGTGGTTGAGTATCGCGATACTTCCCAAGTATCGAGTATCGTGTGATCCCTGATTGCGATACTTCCCTAGTATCGAGTATCGTGTGATCCCTGATCGCGATACTTCCCAAGTATCGAGTATCATGTGATCCCTAATCGCGATACTTCCCAAGTATCGAGTATCGTGTAATCCCTGATCGCGATACTTCCCAAGTATCGAGTATCGTGTGATCCGTGATCACGATACCTCGCAAGTATCGTGTATCGTGTGTATTCAAGTATCGTGTATCGTGTGTATTCAAGTATCGTGTATCGTGTGTATTCAAGTATCGTGTATCGTGTGTATTCAAGTATCATGTATCGTGTGTATTCAAGTATCGTGTATCGTGTATTGCAAGATCCTGATCACGATACTTGTCAAGTACCGTGTATCGAGTATCGTGTTTCTTCAGGTATCGAGTATCGTCTTTATGCAAGTGTCGTATATCATCTCGGGTAGATATCGTGTATCGTCTGATTCAAAGGTCGAGTATCATGTTCACCAAGTATCGAGTATCGTGAACTTTTTTGGGGTCAAGTATCGTGACCTGAGGTTTCATAATCAGTCCTTTCCCAATCAAATTTTCTAGGATTCTGACCACTAGTGAAGAACTCTAGAAGCAGGAGGTTGGCAAGGGTAATCAGAATTTTAAAGTGAATGAACCTGAGATCTGGCAGAACCCTAGGAAGCCGAAGAAGTGTGATCTCTTCTGTAGGAAGCGTAGTCGAACCAAGTAGCCATTCACATTATTCTGAAACCTCTAGTGAGTCAGAAGAAGAAATTCCTATGGCTTTAGAGGATATGCAAAACACTGTACCAATGATTGGCATGATGTCAATTATTGAGGGAGAATATCGGACATCTTTAGAATATGTGACCACCAATCAACTTGAAGTACCCATATACCTAGATGGACTAAACAGATCAGTGGCCAGACTGAAGAAAGCTTCAGATGCTTACATAGTGCCTAGGCCAGCAGTTAAGTATGCAGGAGGATTTTATATGGATAAAAGAGATATCTAGTATGTTGTCACATAACACCCCGAAAACATCAATGAGCTTGGGGAAGGGAACACTGCTCATAACCTTAATGAAGAAGGAGATGAAGTGCAAGTGACCACACCTAGAGGGAGATCTACTGTTGCTAGGATATGGAGAGGAGACCTAGTTCCTCAAGATGACTCCTTGATGGATGTGTACTTGATCAATGGAATGGAGAATCTCCTTAGAGCCCACTCTTCATTATGGGAAGCAGCCCCTACATTAGGAAAAAAGGTGAACCCTGGATGGGCCTTTTAGCTCAAGGAGTGATTAGTGATGGACCAATCAGAAGAGGGTGGTGGCCACAGTCTATACCCTATAAAATACTAGGCTGAAGGGGGAAGAGGGGACAAGATTCCTCTATGTTCAGGGTTGTCTTCTACAGAGAGAAGAAATCTCGTAATCAGGCTGGGCCCAAAAATTCAAAATTTTTTAAAAGTTGTAAAACTCATCATAATACCATTAAATGACTTCCATATCACTTTTCAGGGTCAAAAGTGCTATTTTTGACTTCTAATTCAAAATCCGTGCATGTTTGTGGACTAAAAAAGTGACTTTTTTCAAAATGACTCAAAAAACTCTATTTTCCCTCTTCAAACTCCCATTTTCATACCCAAAACCCAAAAAGTCATATTTTTCACCTCTATTCCCTCCATACCATACAACAGAAGCATTGTTTCTCCTCCTACCATTCTCCCAACTTCTGCAGCAATGACAACAACTCTTACTCTCATGGGAAGCTCCAGAGCTCGTAGGAGACCAAAGGACGAAGTTCACACAATGACGTGCCACAACATCAAAACAATGGAAGGAAGTTGGCTACCACAAGAGTTTTGCAAAGGTGCATGGGTGTACATGCAGCCATCTGGACTTGGTCCTCATCGTGTTCGAGATCGTGGAAATTTGGATCCTCATTGGAAAGGTAAGCTCTTAGGCTTCAAGCAGCAAACACATGGTGGGATGGTTGCTATTGTACAACATGTCTTCATAGTTTCAACCATGAAGTTAGAAAACTCCAATAGAATTAGATATCCAATCCATTGTGAGTATTTCTATTTTCTCAATGCTTCATGGTGTTAAATGTCTTAATTACTCATCTCATATGTTTTTCATTGCTACAGTCATATTTCCTTCTAGTTTAGTGGAAGAGCAACCACTTCATAGTCTCACAGGAACTTTCAAAGCATTACATGCAGACATTGGGGCATTAGTGTTTCCAGATGTACCTCCTGCTAAACTTATTCGTGAAAGGATCTTCTTTTACACTCACAAATACATTGTTCCTTCCACAGATGGTGAATATGGAAGGTTGGAGATTATCAAAGTTGACTCTCTTCTTAGTTTAGAGTGGCCAAAACCTGATTTTTGGTCCATATCATCTTTCAAGCGTAAGATGGTGATGGACATACATAACTCTTTGAAATTCACACGAGTATCTAGATCAATAGGTCTTCATTGGACTCTACCAATCCATTGCTTTGTTTTCATATTTCAAGGCATTCCTTTTGTAGAAACTCCTACAATGTTCCTATGTAAAGATATTACATACGAAGCAGTAGAAGGATTGTTAGGGGAAAACTGGGGTTATGTAGAAGGATTGTCAAAAGGGGATAGATATCGTTGTAGAATTGGTGACACAGGTATAGGGTTTCGCTATTTAAAACATCGCACCTCATTGTACATCAGATTTTATTATGATCGTTGGATGTGTAAACTAGGAGAGTGGATACCTTTGCAAAGCTCGGAGGGATCTTTAGCTTCATTTGAAATTAATGTGAAGTTACCAAACAATGATATGGAGGTGGTTTTAGTTAATCAACATGGAACTTGGCCAACTTGAGAGAGCACTTACTTATCATGGGATATGACGATCTTCATGATTTCAAATTTCGAATACGAGGGAACAAGGTAAGAGTTGTATTCCATATATACATATAGATATATATATATATATATATATATATCTTATTCTATCACTATTGTTCATGATTTGAAAATGTTTTACTCTTTTATGAATTGTCCACAGATTGGAAAGAGATTGGAAGACAAAATCAAGGTTCTTGCAGATTGGAGCATGGATGGAACTGACATTTCATTGTCATAACTCTTTTTTGTAAAGATACTGTGAAACCTGTAAACAAACCTATTTTTGCAATGAAAAATTTTTCACATTTGCTTCAAGGATATTTTGGCCACATTCTACTTGTATCTGTACATTCTCAAGGTTTTTCTTGAAAGAGCATTCTTATTGTTTATTTCCTTTGATGTGATCTCAAATGTCAAAGTTTTCCTTTTCAAGACTCTTATGTTTTAATTTAAAGAAAAGTTACTTCTATGAAAAAGTGGGACCCATCACTTAAAAATTCTAGAAAAGTTATAAATAGGAGTCCTCTCTCCTCATTTCTCACTTTTGCAACCACATTGAGTGTTAGAACAGTCTGCATTTGCAAGCTATGGCTTCCACCTCTGTACCTACTAAGAGTGCACGCCACAAGTTTCTAGAATTTTTGGAGGATTCAGATTATAAAGGTCAACATGACCTATATGATCTTCTCTCCAAGGTTCCTGACCTCCATGGAACCGTGCAAATGAATGCCGATGCTTTGGAGGAGCTACTTCAATATATGCAAGTTCATATATTGCGTTTCTCCATTGAAATACCACCATATGATGGAACTTGGGTTCCATGTGACCTTCTCACCTACATTCACAAAGGTGATGAGGCTTTTGCAAAACGATTGAAACGGTTCCAGGCAATTGCAGAGGAAGCAGGGCACCTTCTTGATGAAACTGTGCCACTTATAAGGAAATTGAATAGGAAACGCAAGATGGGTGCAAAATATCTTTCATTCATTGCTGCCACAATTTTCTTTGTGAATGAGGAACCAGAACCAATTCCTCATGAGATCCCTCATCTTCTTACAGGTGGTTTTGTCGAGGATAAAAAGGAACCACCTCAAGAACCCTTGAATCTCCTATTAGAGAGAGAAGCTATTGAGAAAACTTATCCTCTTGGTGTGGATGATAAGTTGAAAGAAGTGCCTAAGCCATCCACCTCTTCGGAGCCAGAAGCAACTATTCCAGAGGTGGAGATTGAAACTTTTTCAGTGGTTCTTGTCGAGGGACAAGAATATTTGTTTTTAAATGATGTAGAGAAGGCATTTGGGCTACGGCTTGATGAATGCCTAAGTTTGTTTTGTACTTTGTCAGAGTGTCCTTTGGATAGTACCTCTGAGTTGTTGGAGAAAAAGTGTTTGCCATTTGGTGACTCAGTCGCCGACACAATAAAATTGGTTTGCAGTGACATACTCACAAGTGAACATGAACATATCACAGAAGAACAATTTAATAATGCACAAGAAAGGATATTGGAATCAAAAATTCCCGCCTCACCAGTAATCGAGCAGAGTGGGATGTCCCACTCCAGCATTAATTTACAACTTCAAGAGAGAGGAGAAGAAGAAGATAGAGTTCAGGATGTAAGTATCTTCAATTCATGTCATTCATTCTTACAAACACATGCAACTACTAATCATAAAACTTTGTGCAGGAGGTGATTGAAGTCGACAAGTTTGCAGCAAGGAGCGGAGGTGATCGAGTGGCTCGTGGAGGTGGCTCATCCCTTGCAAACTACATTGGGAAACTTCCCAAAGACCATTTTGTAATTATCCATAAAGAGTTCAGTCCTCAGGGCCACTTCATGACATGGTGTCTAAAGGCCTTAAGTAAATTGCTTTGTTTATCAACCATTACACAGGGGAGTAATTGTATCTTTTTAGTTAAGAAATCCCTTGTAACTACAACCTTAGGTTCCAACTTCCATGGAAAGGTCTTAGGCCAAATAGGTATATCTCTAGGTCTAGGTGTTAGAAATGTTGATCAAATAGCAAACTCAATTTTGACTTACACCCTACCCATGGCTTTGGAGCGTCGAAAGAGAGTCATTGAGAAACTCAAAGCCAATTGATGTAAACAATTGAATTAATATCAAATTTTCACTTTGCTTTATTTACATTTGTCTCAAGTATTTCTTTTTCAGTATATTATCTAAAATTCTTTTGGACCTGCATGTGATGTATTGATGTCATGTAGGGCATTGGGAGGACCTTTAGTTTCATTCTTTTGGACTCTTGATCATTGGGTATGGCCTCCATTAGGTCTTCTAGGGCATTGGGAGGCCAAATAAGGCCCTGCCACAGAAACACGGGAGAAGGCCCTGCAAACATTTTGCAGGGCCTTCTCCCGCGTTTCTGTGGCAGGGCCTTATTTGGCCTCCCAATGTCCTAGAAGACCTTAAATGGGAGAAAGAAGGTCCAAAAGAATGAAACTAAAGATCCTGACATGCCCAAGGTTACCTTACATGAGACTGAACCTTCACTAGATGGATATTTTCAAGAATGCAAATGTTCTAAGTTTAAAAATGCTCTGCTCATATGTTTCAAAGGTATAGGGAGGTCAAAATTTGTTCATATTAACTACCCCTGAACTAGCTTTACTAGTCATGATCCCTCTTTCATATCTCAAAGGTTTTGTAGGGCATTAGGAGGCCAAATAAGGCCTTGCCACAGAAACGCGGGAGAAGGCCCTGCAAAGGTTTTGCAGGGCCTTCTCCCGCGTTTCTGTGGCAGGGCCTTATTTGGCCTCCCAATGCCCTACAAGACCTACATGACCTTAAATAAAAAAGAAATTTCAGTACAGGGATATTATCACTAGATCAAAATGACAAGATAAGAAAACAATCATTCATATATGAGAGATTATCACAAGAAAACACATGGAAATGTAAAATGACTGCTCATGTTTCATTCTAAATAATGAGATTATAAATGGAATAGAGGAAAAGTGCTAATGTTCATTGAAAATGGCAATATTTACAAAAAATCTCTTGTCCATAGAGATCAGTTACAAAACTTAGCTACGATCACCCCTAATTCTCCTAGCTAACTGTATGTCCTTCGGTTGTATAGTGACTCGCTTAGCATGGATGGCGCACAGGTTGGAATCCTCTAGCATTGATATCAAAAATGCTTCAGCTGCCTCTTGTAAAGCTTCTAAAGCTAGAGCTTGGATCCTTAACCCTGCACAATACCTTTGTAACTCTTCTTTAACCACCCTTGCAAAGGGTCTTCTAGGTATGAGAAGCTCAGCTGTCTTTTGATAGTGCCTTATCTCTGCAAATGCCTTCGTATATCTTCTTCTTCGTTGTGGTGCTCTAGCTTGTGGTGGTGGTGGTCTTCGTTGGACATTTTCTTGTGGTCTTGGTTGGGGTGGTCTACGACGAGGTTGAAAGAATTTCTTCTTCCGTTGCACGCGTCTTGAGCTTTCTCCTTGTTCAGGATGTTGCTGGCTTTGCTCTCTCTCTTGATCATTGGGTATGGCCCCCTGATTTGATGGTAGTGTCTTTCCCGCTACAGTAACCCTATGATTTATAGGTATTTCTTCGTTACCCCATGGTGGCAATGTTTGACTCTCCTCACTTGATTGTGAACGTTGTTGAGACACATCCTCATGCGATTCATCAAAATCATCATCAGAAACTACCTGTCTATGAGCACGCTCCTTCACCCTTGTCTTTTTTGGTCTCTTTGGTGATGGAGGCTCATCATATGATGATGGTGGTGATTGGGGTTGATTTACGGCCTTTTCCCTGGATTGCCCATGTTCCACTTGTTCATGCAACTGTTCACTCCCAGAGGTATGGCCACCACCTGTTTCGCGATGGGATGCAGAGCGCGAGACACTACGTCGCCTTTTGTGGTGATTCATCCATGGTGGCTTCTGAGTGCCTTGCACATAGCTAGGAAAGTTAATGGGATCCTTCCTTGCAGTTTGCTTTGTTCGTGCCATCCTCTATAGTGCTAGAATGTTGAAATGAGACAATGAGTCTCCTTTTATAATGTTTCACTTAAAAAGGTTCTGTTCACATCTGAATGGACAAAAAATAGTTTAAAAATTAAAAATTACCTGAAAAAATTGCAAACAAGAGATTAGTGTGTAGCAAACCTTATGAATTATTCAGAAAATGCCATGAATGTATTAAATGACTTCACTTCCATGATGAACCCTATCGTGTTCTTGTAGCCCGCCATTGAGCATGACGTAAAGGTCCCAATGATGACTTCCATTTTTCACTAGCTAAGTTGTGTTGATTAAATCTTGCAAGTTTTGCAACTTTCGACTCCTTGGCTCGTTCCATTGCATATGTCCTTGAAAATGCAGTACGATAAAACCAATTAAACATCTCTTCCATATAGTTTGATTGCATTGCACCACCACCATGTCGTGTGTTCTTGAAGTAAACACCTCTAGCCTTGTAATGTGACTTCTCCATTCCTTGTGTACTAAAAATCTCCAATGAACCATATCGATGCATAAAAAATGCTCCATGTGCAAATGAAATATGCTGAAATGATATAAGTACATATAACACAATCTTATCAACAAGAAAATTGAAAAAATAAGAAAACTTACAATGTAATGTGTAATATTGCTCTCTCCCCAAGATAGGATGAAACACTTTGCAAAATCCATTAATGTAACTTGAAACAACTGAGGGTCATTTTTGTTGGAGCTATTAAGACTCATTAAACCTACCAACTTATCTAAGCATGACCAAACCTTCTTTCGCCTATTACTAAGGTCAATTTGAGAATCATTATCAGTGGTGATCATGCACAAGTCTTTCCATAGCTCCCTGCATTCATTTTTCTTAGGGCTTACACCTGTTCTGAAAAATTTTCTTGCCTTCTTCCCTGTCATTGACACTTGTTGCAAACTATTTTGCGATTCACCAGGTTTTTTGACAACTAGAGTTACATTACCACCATGACAACCAATCGAATTAAGCAACTCTTCCAATTTTTTGATTGCTTGTACAGATTTATCAATTGGCTTCATGGAAAATGCATATTCTATGTGGAGCTTCAATAATCTATCAAATATTCTCATGAAAGCATGCAATGTGCAAAAGTGAACATTAACTAATGGAAATGGAATAATGGGATTCCAATCTTTATCTAATGTGTCACGGTTAGGTATTTCTAACATTGGACACCTTAACAAAGGTCTATCCCATTCCGTGGAAGTAGGTGCATCTATGTATTCATCTAAGCTAGATAGTACTTTTTGTTGTCCCTTTGTTACTTTGTAGCCTCGAGTACAAAATGGACATGGATAACGAGCAGATGCACCTTGCTTGCAACCTAACATGCATTTGATAGTTTTTAAATCCCCACCCAAGTGCCAATCTATCTCAAAATCACCAAAGTTTTCTATGTGGAGCTTTGCACCATGAATTTGAGAAAGTATTACTTTAGTGATCCATGGGGTCCTACTAAAAATCCATGAAAGAACATCATTGGATTCTTTAGGTACTTCAATAGCACCTAACCACCATATTTCTTTCTCGGATTGAACACTATATGTAGACTTAGAGCTAGAGTTACAACTTTCATCAGATATGGCATTTCTCATAGCTTCATTCATGAGTGTCAAACTCAATCTCTCCATTCGTCGTCCCTTTATAATCTGGCATTCATCTAACTTCAATATAAATTGTAATTTGGTATTACAATCTGCATAAATTAGCAAAATCTTTATAACATCAAAATACAATGTATATCAAGGTAACAATAGTGCACATACCTGGTATAGTAGATTTGTAAAATTGAACCATTGCCTGTTGAAGCCTCTCCAAATCCACGAATATGTTGTTGTACTTTGTGTAAGGAAATCCATTTCCAACTGCGCTTTTCAAATCTTTTTTGGATGTAGATAAATGATAAATAGACATAGGCATAATATCCTCTATATATAAGTAGTTTCCAAGAATACTAGTTATATCTTCATTAGACATTGACTTCTTTAGCGATACCTTGTAAGGAGATGGAAACATATTCTGTAAAATACCTTCTCTTTCTAATGAATGCTTCAAAAGGTTGTACAATGCACTGTATCCTTTAGTACTAATTCCTGCTTCATCACATACCATCTGCACGTCTCTAGGAGTGATAATATCTTGTAACTTTTTTGTGAAATCTTTAATCACTTTCTTCTTGATAAGGTTTCCTATCCGTGACTCCAAAATACTAACCACCTGCTTGTTGGTCAAACAAGAATTTAATAACTTGAATTGATCCTCTGTTGTTGATGATGCATTAACATCTTCAACGAATGACCTACATAACAAGAAAAAAAAAATATATATATATACATATAAAAGTCTTCCAAAAAGAGAAACAAATACAAGCCAAACCTTATTGCAAAAACTCGTCGTTTGCGTGCTCCACCACCAATTGAAAGAGAGTCAAAGGATGTTAATGATCGTCTCCTACGTCGCATCCCAAGTGGAGTCTCTCTCAAGTGTTGGACAGTGTTTTTAAATGTCTCAATTGTTCTCTCCTTTTCTTCCATATGCTTTTCAAGCTCTGCAAGCTTTTCTTTTAAAGATATGATTGTGCTTTCAAAAGTGACCAACCTTGTATGATTTAGTTGATATTGTTGAATCCAATACTTAGTAATGGCAGTTGAATGTGTAGATAATCGTTGACAATAACCTAAGAGCCCAGCTTTACCGGCACCGATGAACTGAAGTAAAGTTGAGAGGTTATGGAATGTTGGATGGTAAGAAGACATTGGATCAGGAGGGTATAATGAACCATGAGTCCAAAGATCAATATTCTTTTCTCCAGCTTCACGACGCTCATTTTGAGAGTTCACATCATTGTTGCATTGTGTATTTGGAGCAAACTCTCTGGGCACACGAACATGGATACTTGTTGATGCTGGGGCATGAGGACGTCCTAATGTGAGGTTTGTAATAGGTGTCAACACCATCTTTTCCAACAATTAAACAATACTGAGAAAGAGACCAGAAATTTGTTTGGAAGAGATGCTAGAGCATGATTTTCTCAAGAAAAGTTTGTTTTCTTGGATGAGGATGGGTCACAGTGTGTTTTTCCACTGAGAATAGCCAAAAATGTTGAAATTTTGAAAAAGTCATTTTTTGGGTGAAGAGTAGTTACGGATTTGATGATGTGGCACTCTACTTTTGGAGGGATTTTAAAAATATTGCTTTTTCAAAAGGAAAAATAAAAACTAAACTCAAAAAAGGTCACTTCTGACATATATATTAAAAAATGAGCCCTTTCAAGTAAATAAACACTGAAATTGAGACTTAAAAAAAAAAATCATTTTTTTATTCCCATACATGCTCGAGCTTGATGATGTGGAAAGTAGATTCCCTTTCTCTCTCTCTCTAAAAGAAGAGAGAGAGGAGCCTAGTAAGCCTTAAAAAAAGCCTACTCCAGCCTACTAAAAAGTGCCCTATTAAATGCACTTTGTCCCCTTAGACAACAGCAGAATGAGGCTTAATCCCTGGAAATTAGGGATCCTTACAAGGCCCATGCAGGGTTCACCCTTTTTCCTAATGCCAGTAACTATCTATGAGTTACAAGATCCTGACTTCCCCACCATCATCAATATCTGGACAAAAACCAGAGAAGGTATTGGCCCCTAATAGAGTCAGAAAGAGCCGGGTTGAAATATCAGAACATTCTAGTGTCCCCCCTAGGGATCAAGCCACTACTTCACAAAACCCACATGGAACCTCTCAGAATAATTCATTCCAATAGTCAGGACAAACACAACAAACACATATTCCGATCAGACCACACGTACAGTTTGCTATGCCTGCAAATAACCCCCACTATCGGCCTCAACCACCTGTTGACCCATGGAATGGAATTCCTGCCCCAGTTAGACCACCGGTAGCAAGAGGACCTGGTATACCCCTTGGAAGACCAGTTTTCCCTGTAATGCCTAGACCGCCTGAAGTAGGAAGAAGATTAAGGCCAATTCAAGTGGCCAAATGCATGAGAAATCACTATGATGGCTCTAGTGAACCTTACAATCATATAGCTGAATTCAACCAAGTAATCAGAGCCGAACAAGTAGAAGATTTTTTGATCCAATATGAATCTTTTGGTCTAACTTTGACAGACACAGCTTTAGCTTGGTTCCAGCCATTAGATCCTAACAATTTTTCAAAATATGGAACAAGTCTATCAAGAAATGATTGAGGAATTCACTAAGTCTGGAATTAAAAACAACTCGTCATCGTTGATTCATAGCTTTAAGCAAGCTCCTACAGAATCAGTGAGATTGGTAGCAAGAAGATTCAAGCAGTATGTGGATAGATGCTCTATTGAAGAGAGACCCACTCAAAACAAGATGGTGTCATTATTTTTGGAAGGATTACTGAATGGATCATTAAGATCTTTGGTATACGTGAACAGAGTTCAAACCTTGCAAGAATGTATTGACCTAGAAGACAATCTAGCGGAGGATCTGAAAATACCTCAAGGTAGTATCAAAAGTGAAGATTCAGGTAGCAGCACATCAAACCCTTAGAACAATGTAGAGGAAATAGCCGACTTAGTAGCAAAGAAGTTGAACATTCAAGGACAGAGGAACTACCCCAACAACCCAATGAGAGTGCCCATGCTTAGAAGATGTATGCATTGTGGAGGTGAACATCCTTCTCATTTGTGCACTAGGGGAGTAGTCCCACCACCTGCCTATGCTTACAATAGACCACCCGTTCCAGGCCCTTTACAATATTGCAGCATAGAACAAAAATACACAAATCATAGCTCGGAAAATTGTCCTTACAATAGGCAATCAAGACCTGCACAACCTGTCATGAGACCTTATGGATACCCTCAGAGAGAACTAGGAGGAGAAGCCTTCAGATATCCCACATATCAGCAGCAGGCACCTGTACCACGACCATATGGTTATCAAAGTTATAATCAACCACAACCAGTGCTAGGACAACAACCACCCCATCCTCAGAATGTTGTCCCAGTAAAAATGGCTCAACCTGAAGAAAATCTAGAGAGAGCAATAGTCCCAGCCACACCATTGCCTAGTAATGAACCGTATGCCTCATCTTATGACCATAGTCAAGGAAACTATCCCAGTTATGAGAGCTCTATGATAGAATATGGACAAACGTACGAACCATATGCATATGGCATGGAAGCACCGGATAGTTCCTACAGATATGAGCAGGACTATGTGTCATTGATGTACACAGCCCCTAGGGCATCCATACCCCCCCGACCCATGAACAGACCGCATGTACCTAGAGGACCATGTTATAGATGCGGAGGTGATCATTATATTAGAGAATGTACACTAACAAACCCACCACCACCACAGCGAGTCTGGGAAGGATATTGTAGTGATTGTGGTAAAGAACACCTTTTCAGAGATTGCCCCAAGAACCCCAACAAAGTTAACTCTAACGTGCAGATTAACGTGATAGAAGTGATAGAATCATCAAGAAGTGATAAGGAGTACACTGTACCATTGAAAGCAATAACCAGAGCCAAAGCTAGAGAGACCCCAGACAAAACTGAAGAAAATGATCAAGGTGACAGAGAAGTGAACATACCTACACCTCAAATAGTTGAAGACTCGGAAGAGCCTGAGAAAAGTGCTGTAAGCAAATGAACACAAAGATGGAAAAACCGTAGAGATTGGATAAAGGAAAAGAAATTACTACAAAAGAAGGAAAATGAGAAGAGCGAACAAAATCTAAAAGAGAAACAAGAAGAGGAAGAAGAAAATCGGAAAGGAAAGTAAAAAAAAGAAGAGGTAGGATCAGTTTTAGCAGATCCCATGCTTGAAGAATTAGCCATGTGGATTCAGGCGTACAAGGCACGAATAAGAGCAGGGCCTACCATCGAACAACATGAAAGAGAATATCGTAGAGGTGATCTAGAGAAGGAAAGGTTGGAGATATGCAAAAAATTAATTGAAATGGCTCAACAGACCTTAGAAAAACCTGTCCTTCGACTACCTAGTTCACGAATTCCTGAAAAAGAATTCCAAGAGTGTGTCATCCCGAAGGACCCCGAGAAAACTGAAGCAAGTGAGACACATAATGGGAAGTGTTGTGAGGATACAAGGGAAGGCCTCATTGTTCCCGAAGTAGAAGGGAAATGGCCTAAAGATTTGTGGGCAAGAGTCCAAGAAGACCGGTGGAAGAAAGTGGAAGGAATAGACCCACCCTTTGAGGAGCTAGAAGCAGAAGGGGAAATTGAAGACTCCATACCTGAACTGAATTCAGAAGAAATAATACCAATTGATCCAAGTAACAAAGAAAATGATAGTGTAAAGGTTTTGCCAAATTACACAGGAGAGTACGAACATAATTCAGAATTATACCGCATTCCCTCAATGAGAAAAAAAGAACTGAACCCATCTGTCCAAACATCGGATATCATACAACACCTTAGAAAGGTAAAAATCCCTTGCACTCTGACATTGGAAGAACTGTTAAAGGTCAAACCACATTTGAAGGAGAAATTAACCAGTCAATTGGAGATCAAGGCGAAAGAGAAGGAGATGCCTGATGAAGTGAACACAGTAAAAATCCCAGTCGATAAGGTTGGAGATTTTAGTGAGGGACATGAAGGAAACACGTGCCTTCCAATTACCTATAGAGGTTACACAACTAAAGCCATCTTAGACTCTGGAGCTGGAGTAGGAATTGCTACTAGAGAAATCTGGGAGAAATGGGGAAAACCAGCTCTAAGACCAACACGCATGAAGATACAAATGGCATATGGACACACTCAAAGACCCTTGGGATTATTGGAATGGGTAATTTTTACCACTTGCAGAGTTGAATTCGAGCACACCTTAGCGATATGTCAATTTGAAAGGCCTAGCAATTATGAAATGATACTTGGAAGACCATTCATGAGACAGCTCAAGGTTGTGCAAGATTGGGGAAAAGACGTAGTATAGCTACAGCATGAAGGAACCACCACAAGAATAAATCTCCACACATATACATATCAAGATGTTCCCCCCTTACAATGCAATCAGATTCATAAGGAGGAAGATAATCAGTCGATTCATAGTATAGGTTCAAGTGATCAATCATGGATGAACGAAGACACTCATCTATGGATATGCCAAACTGCGAAAAAGGAAGAGGATAGGAGGAAAGGATGGCAGCAAAGGCAAGGAGTTGATAGATTAGTACAAGATCTAGCTTATATGCCTCAAATATTCTTAGATGAAGAATTTGAACCTCATGGTTGGATGGAGATTTTAGCCACCCTCGATGTGTGTGTAAATGAAGAAGTGATAACCATGAATGAATGCATTGATGAGGAAGGATATGACGTTAGTCTATATGTGGTAGTTCTTCAAGAGGCTGAAGAAGGGGAAGTGATAGAAAAGGAATGGAAGGAGGATTACGAGAGCATTGAAATGGAGCAAGAGCGAATGGAAATAGAAAGTGGAAATCTAGAAGTAAGTGCCATAACTAATGAAATAAATCAAGAACCAACACAGGAAGAGGAGCTTGGATTAGAAAAAGCAAAAATTGACGAAGAAAACAAGCCTCAAGACCAATTTGAAGTGCCCGCCCACTTCAAAAAATATGAAGTAGAAGAGAGAAGAATTGCTATTCAAATGCCAAAACGAGAAGCACAGCCAGGAATAGCATATGACAATAAAGAGAAGACCAAGAAAATAGTAGTAACCCTAGAGAAAGGAGAAGAACGATGTACTTTTATAGGATAGGATGTCTCAATGGAGGAAGAACAAGAGTTAATACGACTCATAAGGGAATACAGGGATGTCTTTGCCTGGACATATAAGGATTTGAAAGGAGTAGATCCATCTATATGTGCACATAGAATCCCTATGACATCTGAAGCTAAACCTTCCAAACAAAGACCATACACATATAACGATGTTTACTCAGCAAAGATAAGGAAGAGATAGATAAGTTGTTAGATGCTGGGTTCATATATGAGATTGAACACACAGAATGGGTGTCACCTTTGGTGGTCGTACCGAAAAAGAATGGTAAGTTAAGAGTATGCATAAATCGGAAAAAAGTAAATGCTGCTACCATAAGAGACAGTTACCCATTACCCATCACGGATCATCCGTTGGAAAGAGTGGCAGGGAAAGAAGTTTACAGTTTTTTGGACGGCTTTTCATGTTATAATCAGGTAGCCATTGCTCCTGAGGACCAGCATAAAATAGCCTTTGCAACTGAATGAGGAGTGTATGCCTTTAGGGTCATGCCTTTCGGCCTAACCAATGCCCCAGCCACTTTCCAAATATTGATGTGCCATGTATTCAAAGAGTTCTTGAGAAAGAGTATGGAGGTATACGTGGATGATTTATGCACTTATTCAGCTATACGATCAGAGCACATCCCTGAACTAGGAAAGATCTTTGACCAATGTCGACAATATAGAGTATGCCTCAACCCAGAACAATGTGTCTTCATGGTTCGACAAGGAAAGATATTAGGACATATTGTCTCTAAAAACGGAATTTCAAGTGATGAAGACAAAATCAAAGTGATCCTGGATTTGCCAAGACCAAAGACTGCTAAAGAAGTGCAAGCATTTATGGGACATTGCGGTTACTACCGAAGATTTATACATATGTATGCCATAATTGCTAGACCTCTCTATGCATTATTGACTCAGTTTAACTGGATTGAAGAATGTGAGAAAGCCTTTAATGAATTAAAGAGTCGATTGAGTTCAACACCAATCCTCCGAGTACCCAATTGGAATAAGCCGTTTCATATTCACGTGGATGCTTCCAAGTTTGCCATTGGGTGCATCCTAGCTCAACCCGCAGATGCAGGAAAGTTAGATCACCCTATAGCCTATGCCAGTAGACAATTAAATCAAGCAGAACGCAATTATACCACGACTGAAAGAGAAGGCCTAGGAATGGTGTATGTAGTAAAGAAGTTTCGACACTACTTATTGGCAAACAAATTCAAATTCTTCATTGATCATCAAGCCCTACTGTACTTAGTCAATAAGCCTTGTAATACGAAACGACTAGTACGATGGTTTTTATTGTTGATGGAATTTGATTTTGAGGTAGTAGTCAAGAAAGGAAATACCCACATAAGAGCGGATCACCTATCAAGAATGACACATGGAGAACCACCCATAGGAGTACCTGATGATCTGCCAGACAAGTACCTGTTCAACCTCGAAGTATGTCCCCAATGGGCAGAAAAGTAGATCCCAATACTCACTCATGGACCTAAAGATGGGATCACACCAAACCGAACCCAAGACCTATGGAAGGCTAAAAACCTTCATATCATTGTTGAAAGTTTGTACCACCAAGACTCAAGTGGATTACTCATGAGATGCGTAGAAGAAGAGGAACAAGAAATGTGGCTTCAAAAAGCACATGTAAATCAATGGAAAACTCATCTAAATGCAAACGGAACATGGCAAACACTGAGGAGATTGGGCATATATTGGCCAACCATGCAGAGGGATGCGCATAACTATGTATCAGCTTGCCCAACCTGTCAAGAACGGAATCCCGAAGAGAACTCCACTCTATGCTACTCCACTGTAGCACCAAGATGGAGCATGCCTCTGGTGAAGTTCTTAAAGACCCAAGAGTACCCAGAAGGAGCCACTTTAGCAAGAAAACAAGCACTTGTAGAACAAAGCAAGGACTATACTCTTATAGGAAAACAACTCTTTAAATGAGGAAGAGATAGTCATTTGCGAGTGTGCATTCATGAAGACGAGTATCTTGCTGTTTTAGAGATGGCACATACAAGAGCTGCAGGAGGACATTTCTCTGCAGATAAAACAGCAAAAATGATTCTCTTTGCTGGAATGTGGTGGCCAACTCTACATCAAGATGCAGCAACATATGTGCAAAGATGTGATACATGTCAACGAACGAAATATCCAATTAGAAGAGATGAAATGCCTCTGAAACCCATGATGAGTGCAAGAGCTTTCACAAAATGGGGAATAGACTTCATAGGACCTATTAGCCCACCAGCTAAAGGATCCCATGCCGAATACATAATTGTAGCCACATACTATCTGACCAAATGGGTTGAAGCCAAAGCAAGCAAGAAAAATGACGCAAGAACTACGGCCAAGTTTCTCTTCGAGAACGTTTTCACTAGATTTGGACTACCAATAGAAATTGTGAGTGATAGAGGTACGCATTTTGTGAATGAAGTGATAGAAGCCTTACTGAACGAATTCTTGGTAATTCATAAGAAATCAGCCCCTTATCACCCACAAGCCAATGGACAAGCCGAAAGTTCAAATAAAATCTTATGCACAGTTCTTACTAAAATTGTGAACAAGGGTAGATCTGATTGGGATAAACAATTACATCATGCTTTATGGGCATTCCGAGTAGCTTATAAGACTGCCATAGGAACTACTCCTTTTAACTTAGTGTATGGACAAAATGCTATTTTGCCAATTGATTTCTTAATGCCCACTCTCAGAATAGCTACAACTTATGAGTGGACAGGACATGAACTCTCAGCTCAATTGGATCAAATAGAGAAGTTACATGAAACTAGGTTACAAGCAGTAGCAGGGATTTATGCTGCTAAAAGGCGACAGAAAGCATATTTTGATGCTCATATTAAAGATAAAAATTTGAAGGAAGGAGATTTACTTTTGGTATATACCTTGAAACAACACGCTAAGAAATTGCAGAAAAGAGGATATGGCCCATTAATCATCAATCGCATATCCACCAGCGGAGCCATCAATTTAGCAACTCTAGATGGAGAAGTATTGGCAAATTACATCAGTGGATGTCGAGTAAAAAAATATTTAGAGCCACTGACTGAAGAAATGATGTCACGACTGATAACGGGTAAAAATAGACATCTAGAGGAAGAAAGAATACGAGAGGATGCCAAACAAGAAGCGCTAGAGCGGATCAAGAAACGAAAAGAGTGGTTGAGAGAGAGAGATGAGAGATATAGCCTAGGAAAGGAACTCATCCCAATGGCTAATTTTAGAGCCACTGAAAACCTAGGTCAACAAAGGACACAACCATATTTGAATTTGGGAGCCGGAAAAAAAGAATACCACTTAGTGGATGCTCTCATTGACACAGGAGCCGCTATAAGCTGCATCAAATTTTCATTGACTCGAAAGCTCAAGGAAGAATTACGTCCATCAAAGGCACAGCTGATTGGAATAGGAGGAAAGATCACCAAGTGTATAGGAGAGATTATCTTACCTCTACACTTATGAAACAACACTATGGAACAAAAACTCTTAGTATGTCACGATCAGGAATTATTGGAAGAGCTCGTGTTAGGTCAAGACTGGATATACGAATATGAAGTAACTATTAAATTGGCCTTAGGATACATCTCGGCCAAGATAGGACATCGTGAAGTATTCAGCATGCTAGACGAACGACCAATCAAAGCCACAAGTATATAACCAAAAACTCACTCAAAGGAACCTAGTGATGAATGTATGTTTACTAGCACTATGGAAAAACCTTCATCGAGTACTTCATGTGAGGATACACTGAATTCTGTTTGCACACCATCTTCTAATCTAGCAAGTCACAAGAGTATCATTCTATCTGAAAACAGCCTTAACGAAGAACCACGCACAAGAGAGACTCGTTCTCCAGGTAATCACAAGTCAACACCTATTAGAACATACCCCATTCCTTACACTCAACAAGCCTGGATAAGGAAGGACCAAGTGGCTGCATATCTTCAATAAGAGAAACATTATTGACATCAAAACGACCCATCGAACAAGCGAGTAAATCACTTTGGACACTGAGGTCCACACCGAATTGCTAGAATATGGATTCCAAAGAAAGTGGTAGCCGCCCAACCAGCCCGCACACAAATATGGATTCCGAAGTCATGTCCTCAAATGACAATCATAAAAAAGGATGAACCAATGCTCAAGGAGCATCAATATGATCTAAAGGCAAAACGACAGAAGCGAAAATGTTACAAGATAGAGAAGGAGTCTACATGTGCTTCAAAAAACATTCCAAGATTCAAAAAGTAGATAAAGTAGATGTACAACATGAGAAGCACCGCATTCACCAGGAATGTTGGGAACACAATTTCTCCCAACAGAATAAAGTAGATTTGGATGCCGAAAGACAAGACAAGTTGTATGCATCAACCAAGTAATTCAAGTTGCACACATATGGAGTTACCAGAATCCAAAGTATGCATGATAGGGCCACATTACAAGGCCACACATTCGGCACAATATTCTTCTATTTGAGGATAGTGAAGCACATTTTCCTCTTGGGAAATAGGAGAGCACTTGTACATAATCTAACAAAAATTACCAAAAAAAAAAAAATAATCGCTTCGGCTATGAACTAAATTTTCTGTTTTTCTTTCAGACAAAAACATAAAAATACCTAAAAATAGGAAAAAATCCCACGTATTACCTTTCTCACACCCATGGGGAAGGGACGACACCATTCACGCGGAGCAATGTCAATCTTATGAAAGACAAATGAAGGAGGATTTCTGATACTATCTTGCCACTAATTCATACTCTATATTGAGTGCAGATGGCATCTACTAATTCCGAAGCGACGCAAGAGGAAGAGGTCCAACTTCTTCCATTGGAATCAATAACAAAAGCAAGAGGCCATTGGTTTTTGGATGACCAACCAGTATCGGATCTCATTTTCATGGCCACTATCAAAATCATGGACATGGATCACTACTTCCCTATCATGTCGCAAGATTTCAAGACTATCGTACAAGGATTACCGCGCATGACAGATGTCTGGACACAAGCAGGAATGGATGCGTTTCTCAGACTACCTATTTATCTACCAGATTTCCAGAGATGTATGCAAGTAATGAATACACTTCAGCCTGCATCGAATAAGATATCAGTCACAGAGGCACGAGTACTGGATAAAGTTGGTGCCTGGAAGACAATTCAATTCACTCATGAGCTGATTAACAAGGCTTTTGGATGGAATCAAGAGGGAATCACGAATTTCAAAGATGAATGTCATGATCTGAAAAAGCGATCCTATTTGGAAATCAACAGAACTGATATTGAAGAGGCTGTTCGCTTAGTGCACCAGCACTTTTGTTTTCCAAGTATGCATAGATATACAACACCTCAAAAGATCGTGGTGCAACTTCTCTCACATGTTATGAGGCAAGTTGGAAATCAAGTCAACATGACTCCATATGTCCAAGAACGCCTATTTGAAGCAAAGAAGAAGTGGGGTCAGAAAAAATTTCTGAATGGTAGTTCGGCCTTGACCCTACTTATTTATGAGGCACTAGATATGAAGAACTGTTTGCGCTTGATGCCCACCTCAACTGAGATGGCCAAATATGTAAAGTCAGCAACTGTTCCAAAGAAAAAGAAAATGGTCATCGCTGTTGAAGAAGTAGGAACGAGCTCAAAGACACCTATGAGAGGAACAAAGCGCCTTAGGGAGGAAGAAGCCCAGGCTACACCCCAATCAAAGAGGACACACACATTGCCAAAGATTCCTGGGACCCAACAACCAATTACTACGAGAGATCTCTCTGCAGCCCTGGAAGAAACGCACCAGTATATGCGGGGGCAAATAAATTTGAATATTCAAGGTCACCATTACAGACAGGCAAGCCAGGAAAAGAAACAGAAGGATAAAACAACTCGTCAAGTACCTTCCAGATACAAAGAAATAGGGTTGGAGGAATCAAGCTCTAATGAGGAATCAAGCCCTGAGAAGGACACCCTGGATACGGATATACAAACAGAAACACACAATGAGGATTGGACAGAGATCGATCAAGTCGAAGTCACACCTGACAACCAACAGGCACAAGTAAAGAACATAGAAGAGGATCCAACTTCATATTAGGCAGCCCCATGACACTACATTACACGTGGCACAAGGGAAAGATGTAACAACAGGAGCACAACCTAATATTCCTACCACATGGTTAAATGTGGATGTTACTCACTTAAAACCTGTTGTCAAGCAAATGATCCAGACGGCCATGGATACACAACAACAGATGATGGATGCAGATGCAGATTAGGACAAGGCCATGAGGGAAAAGAATCAGTTTCAAATTATGAGTGAACAACTATCTGCACAACTCATCCAGGCCCAGAAAGAAATTGCAACCAAAGAAACAGAGTTGCACGCGGTCAAAACACAATGTGATACATTGATGAACCAGCATCATCAGCTACAAACACAATTGACGGAATTAGAAAGACAGCATGAAGCCAGTGAAGCAGATAAGGAGAGGATAAAAGCTAGAAGCAACTTTCTCGAAACACAACTGAAAGTATACATGGAAGAAAACGATAATTTACGAAACCGAAATAAAGAACTGATGAAGTCATTGCTATATGACCAACCTATAGAAAAACAAGAGACAACAGATATTGACCAAAAAGAAGTAAGCGCTCAAATTGAGAAATATGCAGATTTGCTGAAACAAGAGCAAGCATTGAGAGAAGAATGGGAACGTAAGTACACTCAAGAAACATATGAGCTAAAAAAGAAGTTGAATACAGCCTATGGAAAACTTGCAGCGAGTTATAGTGAAAATATGGATCATGTAGCAGAGATTGGTAATAAGTTACTAGCTACCAAGGAAGCACTACGGGCAGCAATGCAAGAAGTAAAAGAGAAGTCTGAGCGCTTAACCCAATTAAAGACCAAAGCAGAAGAAAAAGTATCAATCGGGACACCAATAGAGCCGACAAAAGAAAATCCTACTGACGAGGTAGAGGTACGTCCTCTATCTCCCCCGATTTATAATTCTCCAATAAAAGAGCAGATGGCGGAACCACATGATGATCATCCAATGCCATACACTGCAGAAATAGGTGAAAGGGAACGGGCACTATTGGTGTCCCGGTTGACAGAAAATTTTGAAAATGAAGTCATCAAAGTTATGAAAGAAGCAAAGATTAAAGGTAAAGATTTGGAGACGATCATGAAGCCTTTCAATATTCCTTACGGATTATTGAAAGAGAAAACTAGACAATACATAAAGAGAATCACACAGAAAAATCCAGACGAACAATTGCAGTTCAAAAATGACACATTCAACTATACGCAAGAAGAATTTGAAGCAGCACAGCCTGTTTGGAGAAGAAAATTTTTGGAGAAACATCCTACATTACACGTGCACTGGCAAGCAGCACCTTACTTATTACAGGTAAATCCTTCTTTTTGTCCAACACCACGGCGAAGAGAAGCAAGAGAATTTTTGGAAATGCAAAAGACTGATGTGATCCATAAACAGTGGCTAAACTATCCACTACTTCCAATTCCACCACATAACTATCTACCTACGGAGGATTACATGATTAAAACCATTGAATTTTGGCTGCAGAATTATGCAACAGTACCTGATTTAACTATCAAGATGACCAATAAAATACTCAGTATGATACTTACAGTGTTAAAGGTCTTCAAACACCCGGCATATACATTTTTGAACTTCATTGGCATTAATCAAGGCACATATATTCTTGTTTTTGACTTGTCTGTTATGCCTAGCCGACCAACAATAATGGCGTATTATTCTAGGTTGATGTTTTTGCCGAGTACCTATATGCAAACGTTCGAAGAAGCGTTTTTCACAGGATTTTTTGAAATCGATTCAGAAATTTTCTTAAAAATGTCATCCAACTTGAAGGTCAGATTAGTGGCATATGAGCTAAGCTTCTTCGCCAATCATAGACAACCACCACATGACGGTGTAAAAGCAGAACAATGGAAGCAACTAATGATACGTGAAGCCAATCTGCTTAATGAAATAGAGCAAAAAGTCTATAGAACATACTCCCTCGACTCTCAAAGCCTTTCGGGGACGACAGAGTTCAGGAGGGGGGCAGTGTTGAGGGAGAATCAAGCAAAAAGAAGAAAAGAAGAAGACAACGAAAGAAGCTTCACTGAAAAGATCATATCCGAAGATACATCTCTGCAAGAAGCCCCACAGGGGCGCAACACCCATCTCTGCACAGAGCCCCGCAGGGGCACACATCAAGGAAAAGCACGTAGGTGGAAGGAGGAACCAGGGCCAGGAAAGTATCCATGAAGAAGTGCAAGAAGATATCCAACGGTTCCGAAACCACAAGAGGGTGCTTCAACCTCTTGATCTTTGGAAGGTCCAGATCGAAGGCTGAAGGATCACATCCTCATACCTTCCACTAGTGGCGTGCATGGCAACTCGACTTATTAGGCAAGACAAATGCATCAGGCCCAGAGGATGTAAAACAAGAATCAAGAAGAGGCCATCAAAACTGAACACCTATTTGACAAACAGGCAGAACTGACCAAGGGTTCCAGGCGATGAAAAGAAAAGAACAAGCAGTACAAATGCATCAGGTCGAGAGGATGTAAAAGAAAAAAATCAAGAACAGGGCCATTAAAACGGAATGCCAGTCCAACCAGTAGGCAGAACTGACCAAGGGATGCGTGTATTCAGACCTCCTAAACAAGGGAAAGACAAGAAGTAAAGCCTGTCAAGGGATGACATAGACAAAGAGGGGGAGAGTGTTGCAAAGCAAAGAGAGCACAAGACAGAGAAAAAGAAGGGCCCCAAAATTTTTCCGATTTGGACACCTTATTTTTGTATCATAATCATTTTGTAATATATTTTCCGTTGTAAATGCACTAGAGGAGTCCTCTAGGTGCACCCCCACAGAAGATTAGTAGTTTACCGTGTAAATTAGTAGGAAATTAGTCTTTTAGTGAATAAAGTGCCGGTCTCTTATGTGAAAGGACGATTTTTAGGGCACATGTATATAAGTCAATTTGTGACTCTTTGTAAAGACTTTTTGCCATTGTGAGAATCAAGAGCACAGAATTTCGAATTTGTGTCTTCTCCTCTCTGTATCTTCTTCTTTGTGAGCTTGTATGCATGTGTGTTTCTTGGAAAGAGTGTTAGGAAGTGTTTTCTATCCATGAAAGCGTTTGTTTGCTGTGGTTAAGGTGTGTGTGAAGTGTAGGAAGTGCTGAAGTGTAGGAAGGTCATTCCTACGACTCAGTATTTTGCTCATAACTTGAAGTAAAAGTGTCAGAATTGAGTGAAAATACCACCATTGGATGCGTCTTCTCGAGAGCTTCGAAAGGCATATACTATTTGCTATATTTAGAGCTAGACAAAAGCTCAATTTACTGTTGGCTGCTGCACCAAGTATCGTGACACCATGATTGACAGTTGAACCTTGTTTGGTTTAGTCTTTGCCTTGTTTGCACTCTTTGAGTAACTCATTTGCATTGATTGTCATTTGAATGCATTTCTTCATACACTCGGCTAGGTTTTGATACTCATCAGATTGATAATTAAAGCGTGAATCCCCACTATATGCACTTGAGGGGGATTGAGGTATAGTCTCTTTCTCCACAAGTCCCTAAGTTGGTTCTTAGGTACACAACGACCCACACCGGGGCCGGATCCAACCCCGTGCTACTCTTCCCTCCTTACCTCCTTCCTGAAAGCAGTTTTGATCCACCTAGACCTAAAGAAATCTACTTCTTAGGTTTAGGTTGACTGCATAATCATAGATCTAGTCTTGACCCAAGATAAGATGTTTTGTAAGATCCTCACCTTGATACACTAGCCCTTGAGTGTCATTCAAACATCGTGAATGTAGAGGGGAAGCTTCACCTCGCCCATGCAAGGGGTTTCCACACCTCTCAATCCTATAAGATATGCTTCTATGGGATTGAATTTTAATTGCAATTCTTGACAATAAGAAAAGCGTACTGCACTAGTGGCTACTCTTGAGTCAATCAAGGCTCTTACCGTTCTAGCACTCTCTCTTTGTCCTACTTCTAGGGTCACAAAGGGATGTCAATCAACTATTCTATGGGAACGTACACTTGATGCTTCACAGATGGCCATGTGATATCTTGGAGCTTCACAAGTGTCTGACCTAGGCTAATCTCTACCCTGTCTTCTCAATTTCACTTGTCGGATGCGCTCTAAGGCTTCTGCCTGTGCTTATTCTCGAACTCATTTTTCTTCTTCCTTATGTTTCTTTGTACTTTGAGTCGCCTAATCATTTCCTCTATGAGGGGTTCTTTATATAATTTCACTTTGCATCCTCTGATGTAACTAGGTAGGATATCGTCTTCTAGAGTAGTTAATCAAACTGCTCCACACGTTGAGATCCTATTGATGATCCTAGGTCCATAGCCTCTCTTCTCCAATTTTCGTGCATGTTCTTTTAGCATGTATACCAAGACTAAGTCTCCTGCTTTCAAGCCCTTATCTTTCACATGTGCATTGAATTATGCCTTTTTCCTTTTCTTAGCTGCATAAATTCCTACTACTGCTTTCAATCTTGTTTCACCTAAGCGTTCCAGAGCAAAGATTCTAGATGAGAGCTCATGGCCATTCCATTGATGCTCTTGTGCTACTTTCAATGTAGGTATCAAGAAATCTAATGGTAGCACTGCATTTTGGCCAAATACCATATGAAAGGGTGTGGCTTAGAGCATCGTTTTATAGGCAACTCTGTATGCCCAAACAACATGGTGTAACTGTTTGTTCCAATCAGAGCGTTTATTATTCACCAATTTTGTCAATACATTACATAGTACCTTATTCGTGCTTTTGGCCTATCCATTGGCTTGTGGGTGATATGGAGCCGACTTCTTGTGAACAACCATGAATTCTTGTAACAAGTATTCAATGACCTCGTTCAAGAAGTGGGTGCCAGGATCACTCGGCAATTCTATTAGAAATCCCTGTCTTTTAAATACATCCTCAAATAGGAACTTAGCTATGGTTTGTGCATCATTTTTTCTTGTTGCCTTCACTTCCACCCATTTAGTCAGATAATCAGTTGCACAATGATATATTCAGCAAGTGAACTCTTAGCTAGGGGATTAATAGGACCAAAAATTCTATTCCCCCTTGGAGAATGCACGTCCACCTATCATAGGTTTCAAAGGCATCTAATCTTCTCATATCGGGTACTGAGTTCGTTGACAAATATCACATCGTTTCACATAGGTATGTGCATCCATGTGAAGTTTTGGCCACCAAAGACCTGCAAATAGTATAGCTCTAATCACCCTATCTGGTCCAAAGTGTCCTCCAGCTACATCTTGATGAGCTATTTCTAATATCTTAAGATACTCACTCTCATGGACACACAACCTATGATATCCATCTTTTCCTCGTTTGTATAGATTATCACCTATGATTGTGTAAACTTGTGCTTCTTGTTCTAAACTCCATCGTCTAGCCAATATCATCTCTTGAGGGAATGTTTTTGTCCTCAAAAAAATTACCAATGGTTCACTCCAATATGGTACTAAATACACTTGATATAGCATAGCATGTTCCACATGTGTTCTAATAGTACAGGTTGGGCATTCCTTGCATAACGTATGGACATATGCTTCCATAGTTGGCCAATATACCCCTAACCTTTGCAAATTTTGTAAATTTCGATGTTTGGAGTGATGTTGTTGCAGTGCACCTACATGTGCTAGTTGCAACCACTTTGCATGTTTGTAGGACTCTCCTGAAGTTAGTCTGGAAATGTGATCTGCCCTAAGGTGAGTCCTACCTTTCCTAACCACAACTTCAAAGTCATATTCCATTAGTAAGGAACCATCTCACTAATCGGCCTGTATTGCAAGGTTTGTTCACTAGATATACTAGTGCTTGATGATCTGTAAAAACTTTAAGCTTATTTGCGAGAAAATAATGTCTAAACTTCTTAACTGCATATACCATGCCTAATCCTCCTCTTTCTATAGTGATGTAATTCTGTTCAGCTGCATCCAATTGTCTACTGGCATACGCAATTGGAAGATCCATATTACCTTCACCAGTATGTTGTGCTAGTACACACCCAATTGCATAATTGGATGCATCCACATGAACATGGAAGGGCTTGTTCAAATTTGGTGTAGTCAAGATTCGTGCTGAACATAATTGTCACTTAAGCTTGTTAAAGAAGTTTTCACATTCATCCATCCACTCAAAGTTAATCAAGAGGGAGTACAAAGGCTTCACAATGATTACATACATGTGAATAAAACATCTATAATAGCTGCAATGTCCCATGAAAGCTCGTACTTCCTTGGCATTCTTGGGCCTAAATAGCTCTACAATAGCTCCAACTTTCTCCTCGTCTGTGGATATGCCATTCTTTGACACTATGTGTCTTAGAATCTTGCCTTGTCTGACCATAAAAACACACTTTTCTGGGTTCAGATAGACCTGATATTCTCTACATTAGTCAAAGATTTGTCTGAGTTCAGGTATATGTGTCTCTATAATGTTGGAATGAGCACAAAGATCATGAACATAGACTTCCAAGTTCTTTCTCAAGAACTCTTTGAACACATGACACATCAGCCTCTGAAAGGTAGCCCGTGCATTGGTGAGACCGAATGGCATTACCCTAAAAGCAAATATGCCCCACTCTGTGGCAAAATCCATCTTATGCTGATCTTCTCGAGCAATGGCCACTTGATATAACCAGAGAATCCATCAAGAAAGCTGTACACTTCCTTGCTTGCTACCCTTTCTAATAGATGCTCAGTGATAGGAAGCGGATAACTATCTTGAATAGTGACTGTGTTAACCTTATTTAAGTTAATGCTTACACATAGCTTGCCATTCTTTTTGGGCACCACTACAATAGGGGACACCCATTCAGTGTGTTCAATTTCATAAATGAATCCTGCTTCTACCATTCTATCTATCTCTTCCTTGATCTCGGAAACATAATTGTCATTATATGTATATGGCTTTTGCTTAGAGGGTTTGGCATTTGAGGTCATGGGAATCATATGTGAGCATATGTCAGGGTCTAATCCTTTTAGGTCCTTATAACTCCATGCAAAAACATCTTTGTATTCTCTTAATAAGGCTACCAACTCTTGTTCCTCATCCTCTGTTATATCATGTCCTATGTAAGTGCATCGCTCTTCACCTTCCTCTATGGTCACAATGATTTTCTTTGTGGTTTCTTTGTTATCATAGGCCTCTCCTGTGAGTGCTTCAAATTTAGGCATCCTTATCATGACTCTCCGATCTTCTATCTTGCACTTCTTGAAAGTTTCAGGGACCTCAAACAAAGATTCTTCCTTTTCTGGTGAGGTTTCTCTCTTCTTCCTCTTCTTGCCTTCACTCTTGGTAGTCACTTGTGTAGTTAACCTCACATCATTCATAAGATCTTCGTGTCCTTGAGGGTGAGCTTCTACTTCATACAAGAATTCTTCTTTCGATGCAAAAAAGGGATCCATAATAATTGACTCCAGATCTGAGTCGCTCTCTTGTTCAATTTCTTCTGTGCTAGGCTTGCACTCTTCAATAACTGAATCATATATAATTGGCTCTATCATGAAGACTGAAATGTCATAGCCATCTTCATCGCAATGGGGTGTCCATTGTTCTTCATTCATAGCTACATCCATTGTTGCTAGGATTTTTGCCCAACCATGAGGTTCAAATTCTTCGTCTAGAAATACTACAGGTTCATAGGCTAGGTCTTGAATTGATCTATGAGTTTCCTTCACACCTACCTCTCTGGTTTTTTCTCTTTTCTCTTCTTCTGCAATTTGTCACATCCATAAGTGTCTTCGTGCATCCATGAGGATCCTGATCCTATGGAATACATCGATTCTGTATCATCTGTAGATCTATGGATGGGATTCCACTGTATGTGGGGCATGTCTCTATGAGATTAGTCCTTGAGACTGACTTTGGTTGTAACACCTAAGTTTTGCAAATACAAGGAATTGGTTCCCCAATCTTGTACTACTTGCAACTATCTCATCAATGGTCTTCCCAAAATCATCTCATAGGCCTGATTTTTGTTGAAGTCACATATAGGAAAAGTATGCTCGAACTCTACACCACAAGTAGTGAGAGTTATCCCTTTGAGTAGCCCTAAAGGTCTCTCTATGTGACCATCGTCCATTTGTAGTTTCATTCTTGTTGGCCTGAGTGCTGGTTTGCCCCAATGCTTTCATAGGGAAGTGGTAGCAATAGAAACTCATGCACCTGAGTCCAAAATAGCCTTGGTGGTGTAACCTTGATGAGTTATTGGAAGATAGGTGTTTCCTTCTTCTCCTTCACTCATGTCTCCTATCTTCTCCAAGGGTATTTCTAGCATTGTTCGATGTGATCCTACCTGGGAAATGAGGTTTTGCTACTTCTGGCACTTGATTGGCTACACGTTCAATAATTCTGGCTTGACCTTGAGTAGCTACTCTAAAGTGAGATTGCACGACACTTTAGTGTTCTTTACTACCTCTGTGTTCTTAGGTGTGACCAAGTCTTTGTTCCTTATCATGACCATGGGTGTTCTCATATAGCTCTGTGACCATGGGTGTCCTTACCTCTGTGAAATGGGATAGTTCCTGCAAGGAATTAGACTCAAAGTCTAATCTCTCACTAGATTGGGCATCCTCTTGTTCTCCATAAATAGAAGGAATGTCTTGTGGGAATTGGTCATGTAGGTCATCCACAAGTTCAATGGGTGGAGGATTTTCACTTTCTTTTGCCCATTTCTCTTCTTGAATCTCTCTTAGAAATTCTTGGGAATACTGTTTCATAGAAGAAGAGGTGCCTGGTTCAATGGAGTTAGGCACATAAGATTCCTTGGGAGGAATGCTCATTCTTTCATTTGCCTTGTCCTTACACTGGGATGTGGCTTCTTGTCTAGATTTTGCAATTAAGCTCTCCAATCTTTCTAATAGTCCATCAAAATGCAACTATGTTTGGCTGAACTAGAGTAATTGAAGAGGCGACTAGCTTCAAACATGGTTTGATCCACCATCTTAGCACAAAGCTTTGTTCTTTCTAACTCTAGATCAGCTCTAGGGTAACATTTCTCATGATCTGATACGTTTGGTCCTTCTTGGATTCTAGCTTGATAGGCTTTAAGCATCATGTCCAGATCTTCGGGAGTGGGATATGCTAAGACCGGTCCTACTCTAGGTGGTGGTGGGATTGTATGAGGTGGATTAGAAGGTGATGGGGATGATGGTGGTGGTATGAAAGAGTGCATTTGAGATGTGAGTTCAACTATTTTGGCTTTTGTTTATTTTAAGCTTTCCTCAAGTTTTCTCATCTTCTTAGACCATTTCCTTTCATTCGCTCATGGCTATCCTTCCAAGATTTTGTTCTTTTCTTGGTTATACTCTCAGTCTCACTAACCTTTGAACTCTTTTCCTGAACTAAGCCTTGATTTTGTTGTTATGCCTGAGCTCTTGTGACCACTTGCACTGGGGTAGTGGAAGTCATACTTCTAGTAGAATATACCACTAACCTAATCACATTGATAGGAGTGATCTTTGGCCCATTGTTTGGGTTCTTCGGGCAGTCTCATAAGAGGTGCTCTTTCCCACAATCTTGACAAAACCCTTGAATTGTCACTGATTGGGGCTGCATTGGTGTATGTTGGCGAAAAACTTCGGCTCTAACGCCTATTGTTGCGGAAATACTTTCACCCTGAAGGTGAGTTTCGCGACAAGGCTTGAACTCTGTCAGGCCTGCGGAAAATGCCGCGCCACCGAAATAGAATGCTAAACTAGAGTGATTCAGAATACCTCTGTAATCAACAGTAGCTCAGCCTAATTATCGTCGCTTTAACTGTGTTATTCTGCGATACAAGTTCCACCGGAACTTCACCAGACTGTTACTGGACTGACACCGTAATCGTGCCGGAACGTCACCGAAATAAACTTAGTTCTGTTCGTAATTGCTTCAGATGAACTTATGTGAAGTAAGGAAGTAGTGTGTGAGCTTCCTTCACCGAATGAACTTCCTTCTGGAAACTTCACAGTTCTGAAGTGCTACTTTTCGGTTAACTTTTGTACTGTGTGTACATCTTCATTCCACCGGAAACTGTGATCAGCTTAAAGTAGAGGCGTCTAGCTACAAGATGAGCTATCTCTCATACAAAGCTTCGAACTCTGCTATGAGTTATACTTCGTTGTTCTACCGGAAAATCCTGATTTCTGAGAAACTGTAACTGACCGAGAATTACTAAAATATGTTTTACTGAGTAAACTGTTATTCACCTAAACATGCGTTTACAGAGAAGGTACTGAAGCACGTTTATTAACGAGTCGTGATAGTTAACGATAAACTAAGCTTCCTACCGTAATACGAAATAACTTCAGATTCTTCACAAGTAAAGATTGCACGCAGACATCCACATGAACATGTGTTTTCGATTAGAGAAGATGTGTACAAGTAAGCTTGGCCTCTTCTTGCTCAAGTTACAGAAACTCTCCTACAGTGAGTAGTTTCTTATTACCATCTCTCTTCAGATGAAAAGACTCGACACTTCAGGCTTGTGTTATTCATCTGTACATACGCGATCTATGGCGTCTTCTGAGAACTTCTAAATCTCTCTTCACTCATACGCGATCTATGGCGTCTTCTCTCAGTCTCTCGTTCTCCTCTGTGTATCATCTACGATTCTCTCTCCGTGTATATCTGCGTCGCGTTCTTCAAATCTTGCTGTATATATATATACAATTTCTTTGGCGCTCCTCTGCCCTGTCATTCTTCAATTCGCGTTATGCGTGCCTTACGCACCCGCCGCGGTTAATTGCTCTGTTATGCGCACACCGCGCACTAACTTCGCATACTGTACACCTGTGCATAGATTTTTCGGAAGATTCTGGTTCTCTTTGTTTGTTGCGTCAAATTCGTGAGTGTTTCCTTAACAGTGCAGATAAAGGACAATCACGAATGAAGTGATCATATTGGCATCTGTAGCACAATCCTCTAGGTGTTTGGCGTCTGATCTATCTAGGTTGGGGCCTAGAATTAGGATTTTCATACATGACATTAGTGTATTCAGGCTCCCACTAGATTCACTAGGGTCTTTATAATAGTAAGTTTCATTATGCTCATGTGACTACATATAGTAAGCCTATGGACTATCAAATATGAGTTGAGTCAAAACTGTGATCATTTGGATCACTCTCTGAAAGCAGAGGTGATACTGGCACTAAAGCTCTATTTAAGTTTTCTTTACTAGCTGCATACTTCATTAGAATCACATTGGCTTGAGTTGGAGGCTGCTGAGCTAGCATAGGCTGAGGTCTTTGTTGGGCCTGGTCGGGTTGCTGATAGGGTTGCTTGGGCCTACAATATTGCTGTGGGTACTGGTTTTGGTATCTCCCTTGTTATGGATATGGCTATGGATAATTTTGTTTAGCCGCTTGCTTGTTATAAGGGCAGTCTTGTGTGGTGTGGTCAGTGTACCTCCTTTCTATGCTATAGTATTGGTGCTTGAGCCATAATCAGACACACATTAGCCATATGGTCTCCGCCATAGGTATATCATCACCTTACTAGGGCAAATCTAGGTATATGTTTGATAGAGACTCCTAATTTTTGAGCTACCTTCTTTGCAAGTTTCTTGATACAATTCTTCATGGACTTAACCAATCATGTAGGACTCAAGGTTCTAGTTTGTTGTTTGGGCCTCGACAGGGGAAATTCGTCTGCGTTTCTTTGATTTTGTGGGTCTCTATGTCTCTCGTTTTCCACTCTATTTGCCTCTCTTCTTGTTCTTTCTCTGCCTATTGGGTTAGCAAAGCTTACTTCGAGCCTATCTCTACTCTTGTCCCTTTTAGTTCCATGAGTTTGGGATGTTCCAACTCCTTGGTGACCATAAGAGACATTGGATCTTGGTTGGGGAAAAACAAATCCACCCTTCCAAGTGTAGGCGTGCCTAGCATGCTCCGAGACCACAAACACCCTCTCTAAAGTATTGTCTAAGTAGGTCACTTTGCCTAGGGTATCAAGATCTTTGAATTCATATATGGTAAGCATTCCCACTTCATTAGGATGGTAGGGTTGATACCTCCAAAAAGCCTGGTCCGTCTCTTGGTTTAGGAGCAAATCTATGCTCTTATTGTCCTAGGGAACTCACTCTCGAGTGACTATTCTAGTCAAGATTGATTTGCCTCGAGGGGTCTTTGGTTCTTGTCCTAAGTTCCCTTGCTCTATGTCACATATTTCAGCCTCCAAGATAATATTGCCAAATTCATCTCTCCTATCTAGTTGGTTGGTGACCACATACATGGTCCCTTCTTTATCTATGTATGCACCATTTTCGAATTTGATGACTGGATGTTGTAGTCCAATGGGTTGATCTAAGTTTTTAATCTAGACAACAGATCTTCTTAGACTATCCTCATAGATGTGAGTACCTAATTTGGCTTTTCTAGATATGCCACTCTTGAACTACCTACAATTCTTTCCATGCTATATGACATCTCAGAATCACTCATTCCTGAACTTATAGCATATGGGTAATCACTCAACTGCCATAGGACAATCACCCTTTTCAAAGGCTAAAAATTGAGATTTTAGATGCATTATTCCTGAATAATAAGTAGCCACGGCACTTACAAAAACTATGAGAAATTCGATTGTAAGAAAGCTCAAGTTAAGTTCAAATTCAACCCATGAACCCCAACAAATTGTCTGGTGAAAGTGTTATATTGTGGTTGAGATTTGGAACTTTAATTAACTCCAACACATTGTAGAATCTTAAGTAAACCTTATAAGCCCAAGAATTGCAAGAAATCCTCAATTTTGAAATCCACAATTGCCTCAATAGAGCAATCACTTGGGGAACAAGGGTTAATTTTTATGATTGTTTTGAATTTCTTGACACCCAAGAGCGTAGAATAGCTTATAAGAAGTAGTGGATCAATTTGAGCAGTCAAGAATCTATCAATAAGAGACCATGATTGCTCTTAGAACAATCATTTATGGCAAGAAGGTGATTTTTAAACCCATTTTCTGGTTGTTGCTAGTCTCAAAGCTCTGTGGAAATCTGTAGATTCCATTGGCAATGGGAAAGTAGAGAAAAGCCCATAATGTCATAACACGATTGCTTTAATAAAGGGCAATTGTCTAAAAAATTTTAGTGAATTTTGAGCCTCATTTGGACTTTTTGCTAGGCTAACAGCTCTATGGACTAGTTTCCTACCTTTTGGTAAAGGAAAAGAAAAGGAAAATGCTAAAATTTGAGACCATGATTGCCCTGGCCGAGGGCATTCTAGGGAAGTCATCCTATGCCAACTAAGTTATACATTCAAGGGGTGCAATCTAGAAGCTTTATATAACTTAAGGGAGGCATAAATCATTGAAGAAGGCACCCGAAATCTCTTTGCTATTGCTTAACTTACAGAGAGAATTTCTCTAAGCCCTATATCAATTTATTGCTACAAGTTAGTCAACCTTCTTCTATGATGGGCGGTGGTGGCATCGAAGTTGACTCTAGAATTGTGTGCATTTGTTTAGATGATGAAGTGGTATCTATCACTGTCCCTTCTCAAATTCTCTTTAAGCCTCTCATCATGGGCTTTGAGCTTGTCCTAGCTTCTTCTACAATCATCACACCATGCTTCTTCTTTGGGATGGTGGTTGATTTCACATATTTGGCCATTTCCACTATTGATGGCATGTCTCTCAAGCGATCACTAATATTCAATGCGTGATATATTAATATGGTCAAAGCTTTACTACCATTCAGAAATTTCTTGTTTCCCCACTATTTCTTTGCTTCGAACAACTGCTCTTGCACATATGGAGTCAAGTTTATCTGATTTTCGATTTGCTTCACTGCATGGGAGAGTAATTGAACCACAATCTTTTGTAGTGCTATATGTCGGTCGATATTAGGAAAGCGGAAGTGTTGATGAACTAGTCTTACTACTTCTTCTATGTCCAATCTATTGATATCCAAGAACATATGCTTTTTAGCTTCATGGCTTTCATCCTTTAGATCTATGACTCCATCTTTTGTCCATCCAAAAGCTTCCTTTATCAGCTCATGGGTAAATCAAATTGTTTGCAAGTCTCCTCGTAGACTCATGACTTTGGCTTCTAGTATAGATGTCATATCAAGGGCAGGGTGAGAGTATTCATCACTTGCATGCACCTCTTGAAGTCTGGTTTGTAAATTGGAAGTTGTAAATATCCTTCAATACAAGATTTTGTCCATGTATCTATAATTCTTGGTAATTCATGTAGTACTCTAAAAGCATGAATCCACTCCCATCGTTGCCTCCACTCCACCACCCGCACGGTGGGTACATGCCCGTTTGATGGATTCTTCTCCATCCCTAGAGTCACCCCCGTCGACTGGTGTCACTCGGCCTCTTCCATCTCCAGCCATCTCCATTGAGTCTACCTCCACATCCCCTCCTCGCCACACCCCTCTGGCTTCTCCCACTTACCCCCAGCCTATCCGAGCCCCCCACCCACCAACCTCGCCCCCTTCCATCCTTGATAGCCTCGCTGATGATCCCCCCTTCCTAGGTCTTCTTCGCGATGCGAGCCTCGTCGCGAGCGATGGAGCCGATGCTGCACGCCTTTCCCTTGACTCAGTCTCTGTGAAAGCTACACTCCACCAACAGTATGCTTTGACGATCGAGCATATTTGTGCTTCAACAGTCGCACAGTGGCAGACATCTCAGGCTACCTTGCGGACCCTTCAACAGGAGAGAGACAGGTTCCAAGATGAGGCTGATGTTGCAACTCGAGCTCTTTTGGAGATACGACAGTGTGCGTCATTGGGCATATGTGATAGTCATGCGTGTAGGTTGGTCTGACGGGAGCATGATCACTTGCACAGGTATAGGAGTAGGATTGTTGCTTGGACTGAGGAGGCCGCTATCATTCCACCCACCTCCCCAGACTTGCCTCCGCTTCATAGCGATGCTCCACCTATGGCAGGGTCTCCTTCTCCGACGGCGCACCAGCCAGACCCTGCTCCCTAGTATATTTCCCCTAGGATCTCAGTGTTGATGCTTGTAGACATCTTTTGTCTCCACTTGCCTCATTTTGTTTGTAGAGGCTCCGCATCCCAGGATTGCCCTTAGTTCTCTTCTTGGTTTACATGCCATTCATTGGCACTTCCTGTACTTACTGCATAGTCAGAACTTTCATTGTATTTTCCTGCTCTTATATATGAGATTTTGGTTTTTTGTTATTTGTGCCTCATATGGTTGTTTACTGGTTGCTTCTGTTCCATTGGCATGTGTACTGGTTATTCTCTGTGTTGTTGTGAATTTTCACTTTTTCCCAACCCCAATAGTTTCACAATACTCCACCATTCCCCTCTTCTATCCACTTCTTCTTGCCCCAATTCTTCACACTGCCCCAATTCTTCACATGGTCCCTTCCCCACCCTCCCTCACCTGCCTTCATCCCTATTCCACTTACTTGCTCTGGACATTCCCCAACTCCATCACCCTACCTTTACGATTCTGCCGAGCCCCATTCTACCCCTCCCTATCCTCTCAATCTAAGCCCCCTCAGTCCTCCCTTCCCCCCCTTCCTACCGTCCATTTGCCATCTTTTAATTTTCGGCACAACAAAACCACTTTTGGTTCTTCTCTAGTGTTTGTTCAATACTCCTCCTGGTGGACTTGGTTGCTGCTGAAGTGTCCTTTTGAAGATTTTGTAGCATAGATATCATGGTGTTCTATCTGCTCAGAGTTTTGGATGTAGCTCTTCGGGACAGAGAGCACATTAGTTGGTGGGCAACTGTTGAGCCCTTAAAAGTCATATTGGTCAAAGTCAATTGCAATCAAAGTCAACCATAATCAAAATCAAAAGGTCAAAGTCAAAACCGATCAAAGTCAACATGTTCAAGGTCAAAGGTAAACATGGGAAAAGTCAAAGAGTTCAAACTTCAGGTGTCAAAGTGCACAGGTAATGCACAATTAATTGGTTCACAAAGGGTAAAATTGCAGAAAGTTGGTTGCAGGTTGCAGAGGTATTTCTGTAATTTCTCTAAGGTTCAAAGTGTTTTTAAAATGTTTTGGAAGGTTCAGTTGAACCCTCTCTTAGGTGCACATTTGAAGAATTAGAAGGCAAAATGTGAAGTGGCAGCGGACACAGAAGTGAAAGTATGGGCCCCCAATTAAAATTTTTGTTTTAGTTTAAAGCCACTACAGGACAAAACAGGGATTCGTTGGCTGCCCACTTTAGGAGACAATCTTGGGACATCAAAGGGAGTACCAAGATACTCTAGCAGTTAGGAGGGAGCATACGTGGACCGACACTCAAATCAAGGCAAGGCATTATTCTTGAGGGACTAAGCAAGGTGAGCATAGTCTAGACTAAGCAAGAGAGAGAAGTGCAAGAGACACACAATGTGCGATGCAGATAAGTGAAGTGCAAGGTGTGCATGAAGAGTGACTAAGAGGTGTGTAGAGAAGTGCAAAGCTTACACCCAAAGATCCCAAGGTCCCATTGAAGCTATGCGCATGCCAATAGAAGGTGTCCATCCCTCCCCCTTATTGGAAGCTTGGTGCAAGGTGTGCTCAAGTGCAGGCTTGGAGAAGGTGGAGGTCTGGTGCAGAGAAGGCCGACAGCAACAAGACCCTTGGGTATTTTGTATTTTGTGATTATGCACTCTGTGGGATTTCGCACAGAAGCATTGGATTGTATTGTGCATCACCATTGTATTTGTCTTCTTATAATCAATCGGAGGCATCTGTTGGAAAACAATGTCCTAATTGGTTCAATTAACCACAGTTTACAGCATGTATAGCAGTTGAATTCATGCCTTGTACAAGCAAAAGCGACGGGCGCCATGGATAGGCGAAGATACTCTTATCCAAATCACCTGAGCTCAAGCCCCCAGATCGGCAGTGCGAAAACAATAAACGTTTTCTCATGCTTTTCAAACAATAGCACAAGCGAAGACCAACGGACGGAGAATTCTCGAATGATTTTCCGATTGAGTTTTTTTTTCAAGAGCGTTTAAACTTACGAAAGCTTTTGGGAGTGCTTTATTATCAGCTTTTCAGAGTACTCAAACACTATATAACAAGAGCCTCATGCTCATTGTATTTATCCTTCACCTAGGATCAACACAAGCTTTCTAGAGCTTGGACCTCAGTAGAGGTGGTGTTTCTTCTAGCACATGGGGCAGCCATGGTGCTAACTTGAAGCATGTTGAGGAGCAGCTATGGAGTTCTTCTTGGTGATTCTTCTTGGAGAAGATGAAGGGTGTGCTCACACTCTAGCTCATGGAGAGGAGGTTATCTCTTGTTCATGGCAAGAAGACTTGGTCATTAGCAGCTTGATGGTGAGGATCGCCCATCTACATGATGTATTTGAAGATCATCTTCTACAAGAAGATGTTAGGTTGAAGATTGTCTTCTACAAAGAAGATATCGGGCTACTTCAAAGACATTAGATGGAGATTAACATAAGATTCACATCTTATGTTAAGTATTCAGGTACATATTCTCTTTATGCACACAGGTACTACTTGAAGTTTATGGAGGCTGTGGCATTCATATCAGGAGGAGTCCTATTCGGCATAGGTACAAGAGAAACAGTACGTATATGCTTTATGCATATTTTATGAGGTGTTTGAGAAGGTGTGTTCACATGAGTTTGAGGATTTCCGTTCACACTGATCCTTCCTCTTTCAGTCACTCATATTCACTCTTCTATAACCTATAAGGTCACACATCTCATGTATATTCAGATTACTGCCCATACATCTGAATATGTTTGTTACATTGTACATTCACTCACTCATCTATTTCTCATCACATAGAGTGGTTGAGAGTTTTGCTCCCACATTGTACATTGAACATTGGTATATATGATACTATGAGTAAGCGATGGCTTACGTAACACCTTACACATGTTGTCTATTCTTTCTCTATCTTTGTCTCATCATTTGTATGATTAAGTTGTGGTATGTTCATGTTTTGTCAATATGGAAGATTGCTGGTATTAATGTTGTATATACTGGACCTATGGAACCATGGACCTGTGACATGAGCCTAAGGGCCTACCTCACTTCCAACAACATCTAGTGTGTATCTTTCTTCTTATCTTTCCCTTTTCTCCTACAAACACTCAAATCCCTTTTTGAAAAAGAATCCCCCAACAAGTTACTAACACTAATCTTATTTGTAGGCCACCTTAGAGGCTTAGTGTTTCTCAGCATGAGGAGGTTGAGAGGCAATTGCAGGATTATTTAGATAAGGCCTTCATTAAACATAGTAATTCACCTTGGGCATCGCCAATGCTCCTAGTTAAAAAGAAAGATGGCTCTATGAGGCTATGTATAGACTATAGAGCACTTAATAAGGTAACTATCAAAAATAAGTTTCCAATGCCTAGATTGGAAGATCTATTTGATCAGTTGCATCAAGCTAGGTATTTTACCAAGCTTGATCTTAGATCAGGATATCATCAGATTAGGATTAGGGCAACGGATGTCCCTAAGAGTGCATTTAGGACTAGATATGGGCACTATGAATTTTTGTTGATGCCCTTTGGTCTCACCAATGCTCCTGCCACTTTCATGAAGCTCATGAATAGTGTTGTATGGCCTTATCTAGGACACTTTGTAGTAGATTTTTGGATGACATTTTGATCTATATTGCATCAGAAGAGGAGCACTTGGAACACTTAAAGAAGGTATTTCAAGTGCTAAGGGAAAATTCACTCTTTGCTAAGGAGTCAAAGTGTGAATTTTTCGAAATAGAGGTTAGATACATTGGGCATATAGTCTCCCAGGATGGAATCCAGATGGATCCTAGTGAGGGCTATCATGCAATGGCCACATCCAAGGAACTTGGAAGAGCTGCAGATCTTCCTAGGTTTATCAGGTTTCTATCATAGGTTTATTAAGAATTATGCCAAAATTGCTATCCCGATGATGGAAGAGCTTAAAGGGAAAGGGAAAGCCTTTCATTGGGGATACGAACAGAAGCAAAGTATGGAGAAATTGAAAGTAGCAATTGCTACAGCTCCACTTTTACATATAGCAGATCCCAATAAACCCTTCGTGGTTGACACTGATGCTAGTGATTTTGCCAGAGGAGCAGTACTAGTCCAAGATGGTTGACCAGTAGCTTTTGAGAGTAAGAAACTAGAAACGGCTCAGAAGAATTACTCCGTCTATGAGAAGGAGTTGTATGCAATTGTCCATGCTTTGAAGAAGTGGCATCATTATTTATATGGTGCCAAAGTTACAATGGTGTTTGATCAAGAGAGCATTAAGTGGCTCTCTAATCAAACAGACCTTAAAGGTCGGAAGGCCCGATGGGTAGAGACCCTTCAGGAGTTTGATTATGAGCTTAGGTATAGGAAGGGAAAGTTTAATGTAGTGGCTGATTCACTTAGTCGCATGCCTATGCTCAATGGATTGAGTTTTACTCAGATCACTAGTGAGCTACTTGAGTCCATTAGAGGGAAATGTAGGCTTGATCCTGCATATTCCAAGATTTGGGAAGCCATAGAGAATGGGGATCATGATATACGGGTTTCCAGTGAGGAAGGAGTATCAATGGGTACCCAAGAAGGGTTCAAGTGGAAGAATTATAGTGTCCATGATGGATATCTGTTATATAAAGGTAAGGTGTGTGTCCCTAGAGATTCTAAGATGAGACGGCATATTTTGTACGAGTGTCATGACTCACCTAGTGTGGGACACCCAGGAGTTAACAAGACTTATGATCTTATTAAGAAGCAGTTTTATTGGCCTGGACTTCATAAGGACATCCTAGAGTATGTGCTTAAGTGCACCAAATGCCATGTCAACAAAGCTGAGAGATTGAGAATTGGAGGACTACTCCACCCATTGGATATTCCTCATGGGAAGTGGGAGAGTATCTCCATGGACTTTATTGTGGATAGGTTAACCAAAATGGCTAGGTTTATTCCGACATGTACTATAGTGAAGACACCAGAGTTGGCTAGACTCTTTGTAGAGAACCTATACCGGTTATATGATCTTCCTTTAGACATAGTTTCTGATCGGGGTAGGAAGTTTACTAGCCACTTTTGGAGAGCGATCTTCAAAAGGATGGATATGAAAATTAGCATGAGTACAGCCAAGCATCGACAGTTGGATGTGCAAACAGAGAGGGTTAACCAAATCCTAGAGGATATGCTCCAAGCATATGTGAATGAAAGGCAAACTAATTGGGAAGAGTACTTACCTATAGTAGAGTTTTCATATAATAGTGCCAAGCACTCTTCCACTGGGCATAGTCCATTTATGCTTATGTATGGGTTTCAGCCAAGAGCTCCTTATGCAATAGGCTTGCAGAAGGAGAAGGTTCAAGCTGCAAAGGACTTCTTGGAAGAGATGAACGATATGCTTAGGCTTGCTAAGGTAGCATTAAGAGAGCTCAGTATAGGGCTAGAGCCTATGCGGACCCTCAAAGGAGAGACATCAACTTTGAGGTAGGAGAGCAGGTCTATCTTAGAGTTCCATTTAGGTTTGAAACCATGAACACGAGACCCTATCCAAAACTATCTCCTAGGTATTGTGGACCTTTCCAAATACTTAAGAGAATAGGAAAGATGGCTTAACAGCTCCAACTTCCAGAAAATAGTCAAATCCATCCAGTTTTTCATGTTAGCCGACTTAAGAAAAGGTTGGGTGAATGTGACAACCTCATTCCAGATAGTGAGGTTGTAGAGCCTATTTCTATTCAATATATTCCACATGAGCCTGAGAGCATACTATGCACTTGAGATAAATGGACGAGAAGTCACTTGTATAAAGAGTGTATAGTAAAATGGAAAGATAGTTCAGAAGATAGTGCCACATGGGAGCGAGTTAGCACCCTTCAGAGACGGTTTCCTAGTTTTAGATTACCTCCCCAAAGGATACAGGGAAACAACATGGAGATATGACCAGGTACATGAAGTACATGGGGATATAGTGGGAGTACTACTTCTCTTATTTCTCTCTTTCTATTAGACCTTCCAATCCCATTTTTGAGGACATAAATGGAACTAAGGGGAAGGAAATGTTATGTGGAGAACTCTTAGGGGAGAGGTATGAACTACCTCTTATCCTTTATTAGATGGGCTCACACATGAGTGCCAAGTGGCACTCATGTGAGTAGCCACATGAGAGAATCCATTGTTGGAAGAGAGATCAAAGTGGAAGCAGTACGTGGCTAAGAGGATCATTATGAGGATGTATGCTCCATGAGCTCTTCGAGAGTTTAGCTGGCGGATCATCATCTTCTTCATCAATCAGAGTGTAGAGGAACCTCCCCAAAAGTGAGGGGGTCACTGGAAGACAAGGACATCATACTTTTGAAATGGTTGTATCTAGCCATCTGCTCGTTAGAAAGGTGGAAGAGACATTTCTGCATCCCACAATTGCTTCCAATCGCTTGCTTTCATTTGGCGTTGTGCTTGCCGGGCAATTTGCCCTTCACATAAAACATATCCATCAAGCAGATATCTATGATGTCCTTCATAGAAAGTTTTTTAAAGTGCTCTGGAGTAGCATGCTTCCAGTCGTGGTTTGCATAGGGGACATACATCTCCACGTGTTGGAGGCATGTCATTGCCATCTGGTAGAATCTGATCTTTCAAAAGCATGCAAGGGATAAGCAATTACAATGATATTATTGAATGAACTTATTTTGATACAGCAATGAAAGTTTATTTCAAATCTACTTACCTGAACAATTTAGAGACACTACTATCTGATCATCCATAAATGGATTGAAGATTGAGCATCACAAGTGATGCACATAGTACAAATTTCTTTGCCCTGATGTATAGTGGTAAACGAGCTAGCCTTTGCATGTTCTGGTGTTCTTCTTCGACTTCTAATCGTGGAAATTCTATCATGTCCATGGAACCCACGATATCTTCTCCACCATCGTGATCTTCTTCCATCTCATAAAATGCCTCGAGTATTTCTTCCATGTGTTCATTCTGTGTAATGCTATCAGTACCTTGTACTTCTACCTCCCTCTTTGTTCTCTTCTTTCCATGAGAGGTAGATAGTGCAACTTCATTTGGGTCGACTTGCTCACCAGGGGAACCATGCAAATGGTAGCAAAGGTTTTGTTGTTTTATCAAAGGGTCAATATTCTCTAACATGTGCAGTACAAATCCATTGTTTTCGAAAAATTTGACACTTGCACTAAGTGCAAGGACATGCCATTCTCTCCTCTAGATCCAAAGATGCCATCTGATATCATGTGGAGATGTTAGGACATTTAATGTATGATACATTAAATTATATATTCTAATTTATTTTCCTTATCTCTCTCTCTCTCTCTCTCTCTCTCTCTCTCTCTCTCTATATATATATATATATATATATATATATATATATATATATATATATATATATATATATATATATATATATATATTATATACTAATATTAAACATAAAATCCTCTTTTTATATATTTAATTTAATTAGAAAATCCTAGCTCTTTTCATATTTATTTGTCTATACTAAAATCTTATTTTTTATATATTTGATTATATATTCTAAGTTTTTCCTACTTTTTACATATATTTTATTATATATATTAATATTAAACATAAAACTTTGTTTTTTAATATTTAATTATATATATTTAATTTAATTCAAAGCCCCTAATTTCTTATATATTTGTACATATGTGTTTGTATGTAAAAACCCTAAAATTATATATATATATATTTATATATGTGTTAAAAAACCTAAATATCATAAAGATCTATTTTTTATATTAATTATATATATTTATTTTAATTGAAAAACCTAATTTCTTATATATTTAATTATACATCATACATTTTGTTATATATTCTAATTTTTCCTACTTTTTATTTGATTATATATATTCATATTAAACCTAAAACTTTTTTAAATGTTTACTTATATTTATTTATTTTCATTAAAAACCCTAATTTCTTATATATTTAATTATACATAATACATTTGATTATATATTCTAATTTTTTTCCTAATTTTTATTTGAATATATATATATATTGATATTAATCGTAAAGTTTATTTTTTTAATATTTATTTAAATTTATTTATTTGATTATGTATATATATGTCTATGTGTATATGCATTATGTGTGTATATGTGTATATATGTTTATGCATGTGTAAAAACCCTAAAACCCCAATCCTAAAGGCCTAGACCTAAAACATGTATATGTGTGCATGGATGTGTATATATATATGTGTATGTGTATATGTGTATGCATGTGTAAAAACCCTAAAACCCTAATCCTAAAGACTTAGACCTAAAACATGTATATGTGTGCATGCTTGTGTATATATATGTATATGTGCATATGTATTATGTGTGTATATGTGTATATATATGTATGCATGTGTAAAAACCCTAAAACCCTAATCCTAAAGAACTAGACCTAAAACATGTATATGTGTGTCTTGTGTATATATATGTGTATGTATATATGTATTATGTGTGTATAAATGTATATATGTGTATGCATGTGTAAAAGCCCTAAACCCTATTCCTAAAAACCTAGATCTAAAGCATGTATATGTGTGTATGCATGTATATATATATATATATATATATATATATATATATATATATATATATATATATATATATATATATATATATATATATATATATATATATATATATATATATATATATATATATATATATATATATATATGTGTGTGTGTGTGTGTGTATGTATTATGTGTGTATATGTGTATGCCTGTGTATAAACCCTAAAACCCTAATCCTAAAGACCTAGACCTAAAACATGTTTATGTGTGTATGCATGTGTATATACATGTGTATGTGTATATGTATTATGTGTGAATATGTGTATGTGTGTAAAAACCCTAAAACCCTATTCCTAAAGACCTAGACCTAAAACATGTATATGTGTGCATGTGTGTATGTATGTGTGTATGCATATGTGTATGTATGTAAAACCTTAAAACCCTAATCCTAAAGACCTAGACCTAAAACATGTAAATGTGTGTATGCATCTGTATGCATGTGTATATATGTATATGTATGTAAAAGCCAAAAGCCCTAATCCTAAAACCCTAACCCTAAAACATGTATATGTGTGTATGTGTGTATGTATATGTGACATGTGTGTATTTGTATGTGTGTGTATGCATGTGTGTCTATATGTGTGTATGAATATGTGTGTAGGTATATGTGTGTATGCATTTGTGTGTGTATGTATGTATGTATGCATATGCATGTGTGTATGTATGAGTGTGTGTACATGTGTTTATGCATGCATGCATATCCATGAATATGCATGTGTGTATGTATTATGTATGTGATGTGTGTGTCTATGTGTGTATGTATATATGTGTGTATGTGTGAAAAAGTGTGTGTATGAATATGTGTGTGTGTATGTATATGTGTCTCTCTTATGTGTGTATGCATGTGAGAGTGTATGTGTATGCATATGTCTATGTATGTGTGTGTACACATGTGTGTATGTGTATGCATGTGAGAGTATGTAATATATGCATATGTATGTGTATGTATATATGTATGTATGTGTGTGTATGTATGTTTGTGTATGTATGTGTGTGTATGTATGTGTGTATATGTATATGTGTGTATGTATGTATGCATATGTATGTGTATACATATGTGTAAATGTGTTTGTATGTATGCATGCATGCATATACATGAGTATGTGTGTGTGTATGTATCTCTCTCTCTCTTTCTCTCTCTTTCATCTCTCTCTCTATCTCTCTCTCTTTCTCTCTCTCTATCTCTCTCTCTATCTCTCTCTCTCTATATATATTTCTATTTCTAATAAAGAACAAAACAACACTTACATCTATGTGTGTGTGTATGTATCTCTATATTTCTCATTCTCTCTCTCTCTCATTCTCTTTCTCTTTCCTCTCTCTCTCTCACTCTCTTTCTCTCTCTCTCTCTCTCTCTCTCTCTCTTTCATCTCTCTATCTCTCTCTCTATCTCCATTTCTAATAGAGAACAAAAGAATCGCTTACATCGATGTAATTCTTGGGATCATTGTCGTCAAAGCCCAATCAACATCATCTCTCGTCAAATTCCAAAGAATCGATGCCAAAAAGCTCTTGCAAAACCAAAGAGAAGAGAAATTAGAAAAGAGAAAACATAGAGAAAGAGAAAGGGTGAAAGAGTATGTGCATCACTTACCAAGATGCAAGATCTAGAGAGAGAGATGTGTGTGTAGAGAGAGAGAGATTTGTGTGTGTCTGCACAAGATAATCACAATGCAGGTGGACGAGCACAATGTGCATGCATGCACAAACTCGACACTAGTAGTACATAGTTCAAAACAGTGGAAAATGTCAACTTTTTTCTCTCTAGTCGGGTTATGTTAACACACACCAATGGTACATCCATTGGTATAGGCATCAGCATAGGTGTCGATATTAGCACCAACATTTTGAGGAATTTACCAGCACTTATACCAATGCTTATGCCGGCACCTATACTGGCACATATACCGATGCCTATACTGGTGCCACTATTTTTCAAGCATATACGTGCAAAAAATTTTTAACAGTTATACTGATGGTCAAGTGACCATTGATATGAATAACATGGTCTTTGCACGTAGTCAAAGATATCAAGATCTAAACATAGATCAAGTTGTATATCAAGTTTTTAGAAAACTTTCGCAAGAAAACTTCATTGGCATGCCTCTCTTTCTCACACCTAATAGGAAACTCATCTTGGATTTTACCATATCCTAAGAAAGCTCAATGATGAGAGTAAGAAGGTGTCATCAAGGTGTCACCAACTCCATAGTGTGCTTGTTATAGTACAAAACGAGATAAGTTTCAATCAATCTTCATCTATATATTGCATTGACATTCACATCAAACTATGAATAGTGAAAAAATATGACTTGTGCATGAGCCATTGATACAGATAAACATTGCATGAAAAACAAGATTTTCATCTTGTGTTTTTATTCAGCACATATACTTGTCTTTATATTCTTTGAATCATTTCTCTATGCAATTTATCCATAAATTTTTCAAAAGGAAGCTCGACCAAAGCCTACTCTCCCATGCTTGAATTAATTAATAAAAAAACAATTATACATTGAATGGGTTTAGTGCTCTTGGGATCCTCCATATCCCACATAGGAGGGGTATAATGGCCCAAAGCCACAATAGCTAAGATGGACCAAAACTACTAGGGTACCTCATATACCTATGATTCAACGGGTGAAAAATGTTTTAAAGAGAGTTGTTGAGAAGTTTAATATTTTTTTCGTCCCATTTATGAGTGACCCACATGCTTTTAATAGTGTTGTTTTCCAAGACAAACATCCTATGGTGTCTGAAAGGTGGAGATGGTTTACAATTACATTTTTTTTACCTAGCAAGTAGAGGGATTTTTCAATTGAAAAAGCTTTTAGATGGCCATCAAAGTTGATTGCACATCTTTCTTTCCATACCTTTTAGAGTGTTTCTCCTCTGATGGCATTCCACAAAGCAAAAGGGTAGCCAATTTTTTCTCCAAGTTAACACTTGTTTCCAATTGATTTTCCTTAGTAAGCTCAAAATCTTGGTGAGAGACCACAAGATTTGTTAGCTTGTATGGCACAAGAAGAGATGGCCAATGTCCTCTCTTCCTGGAATGCAAAACTTACACCAGTGAGGGGACCCATATATTTTATTAGCTTTGGCATTGGTCCAGATTTCATGATGGAGGATTTTCCACATAAGAATTGATTTTTTGTTCTCAATGAGAGGATGCCCCCTGCACACAAGTTGCCATCTAATGTTGGACGATTTCTAACACCATCTCCTAATAAGGGAGATGTGCCAGTCAAGATGCTTATGGAACCTTAGAATTTTATCCAATTTATTACCGTTGGTGCATCTTAGCCCTTCAATCTGAGGTAGGTCATTCCCAAGAATGAGACAAATCTATGAGTTGTCCTAAGAGTTGATTCTGTGTCTCAGATGGCACCAATCATCAAAGTCAAGCATCCTAATAGGATCTATGTCCTCAAATCTTATCCAATGACCTCTATCATGGTTCCAAAGATGTTTCTGTTGGAGACCTTTTAATCTCCAAAGGTTTGATCTACACTGACTTAAGAACACTTCTATGTCAGCTATAAACCAAACTTTACACAAACAATGTTCCTTTTTTACCAAAACTTCAAGCAACACTTCTCTGAGTGAAGAAGTGTCAATTTCAGAAAGTCTGCTTCAGATATCAACTTCTTTACCTGCACAAATCTTCAAATTTCTTCAAGTAAATGATGCACAAGTATTAGCAATACCTTTGCGCAATCATACTAGCCATTAGTTCTCAAAACTAATCACCAAAAGTTTAATTTGATCATTAAGATCAAATACATGTCAGAAAATGACTCTCAGAAGTTGCGCCTTCGACATAGTCAACTTCTTAACTTGATTTCTCCCAATCTTGAACCCGTTTTGCTAAATGCTTTTAGCCATAGCTTCCTCATCTTCTAACTTAAATTTTAAGTGCTCACTCATCAAAAACTTTACAGTATACACTCAGATCTGCTCAAAATACTGAGACGGAAAAGTGCGCTACTTTCAGGCTTCAGTTCTCACATTCTACATATGAATGTTCCTAATGATCATTCTCACAGTAGGAGAGGAATTAGATTCTGAAACTCTAAACATAGCTTCATTAGCTTCTCAATTAGATGTGTACAAAAGGATTTCTGATCCACATGATCAGACAGAGAGCACTCAGAGAAAAACCCGTCGCTATTTTCTGGGAAAAACCTCTCTACACACCTTCCTCAAAATTGTCATCTACAAAATGACTCTATTACTTTCTCTCATACATTTCTTGTCATAATTATCTTATATATACACGACTTTGGACTCATCTCGCGTCTATGACTCTATTCCTTATCATACTAAGGATTTAACTATGGTAGCTTACAAGATTCTTCACTTATATGTACATATGTGTACAAGACAACACTCTGACTTCTTCTTCATTTTTTCAAATGTCTTCCTTTGCTTCATTCTGACCATAAGCATTCTCCAAGATCTGTATAATCACCAATTTGTGATTGGTTTGCTCCAACAGCTCCCCCTCAATCACTAATTGTGATTATTCCATTCTTCTTCACTCCTGCCATCTCCTTGAATCTCTGTAGCTTAGGTCCATCCAAGCTCTTTGTCATCATATCTGCCACTTGTTCTTTTGTTGGAGTATACATTACTTCAATCTCTTTATCAAGTACCTTTTCCCTCAAGAAATGATACTGAATCTCTATATGCTTAGTCCTGGCATGAAAAACAGGGTTAGCTGCCAAATACAAAGAACTCATATTGTCTCCAAAGATTATTGGAATACTATGATCAATCTCAAAACTTTTCATCAAAGTCTTCAACCATATGACTTCTTTTGCAGCTTCTACCATTCCCTTATACTCAGCTTCTGTAGATGATAAAGCAATTGTATGTTGCTTCTTTGAACACCAAGATACTAGCTTATCTCCAACATAACATAGATATCCATGAGTAGACCTTCTATCATCTGAGTCACCTGCCCAATCTGCATCACTAAACACTTTGATTCTTGTGTCAGAAGTGAAACCATAGTACAAACCTTCACTTAGGGTTCCTTTGATATATCTGAGTACCCTTTGGGCTGCAATCCAATGAGTCTTCTTTGGACAATGCATGAATTGTGACAACACACCTACTGCATATGATATATCTGGCCTTGTCAAGGTAGCATAGATTAGACTACCTACCAAACTCTGATATTTCTTCATGTCATTGAACTCTTCACCTCCATACCTGCTTAATTTATGATTTACCTCCAATGGTGTAGTTGAGGTCCTGCAATCTTCCATGTTAAACTTGGCTAGAAGATTCTTCAAGTATCTCTCTTGTGAAACATATACTCCATGTTGAGTATACACAATCTGCATTCCTAGAAAATAAGATAAGTTTCCCAAGTCACTTATCTTAAACTCCTTCTCTATTTGCTTCTTGAGTTCATTGATTCCTTGAGCATCTGTTCCTGTAACAATAATATCATCAACATAAATGCACATGTAAATATATCCATTTTCACTTGCCTTCACTAGCAAGCTACTATCTGCCTTTGATGCTTGAAATCCACATTCATTCAAGAACTTGACCAATCTGTAATTCCAAGCTCTTGGAGCTTGCTTCAACCCATATAAAGCTCTCTTGAGCTTACACACATAATCTGATCCAATTGATTCCATGAAACCTTCTGGTTGCTCCATATATACTTCATCTGCAATATAACCATTAAGAAATGCATTTTTCACATCCAATTGTGATAATTTCCATCCTTTACAAGCAGCAATAGCAATCAATGTCCTAATTGTAGACATCTTAGCAACAGGACTAAAGGTTTCATCATAATCTACCCCATAAGTTTGGGCATAACCTTTGACCACAAGTCTAGCCTTATATCTAGACACCTTACCATCTGCAAACCTCTTTGTTTTATATACCCACTTGCATCCAATGACTTTCTGATTCTTTGGTCTTGGTACTAATTCCCAAGTTTCATTTTCAAGTAGAGCATCATACTCTTCTTGCATTGCCTTCTCCCAATTCTGTTTACCTTTGGCTTCTTCATAAGTGGTTGGATCTTCTTCTGTTTTCACAATGTAGGCATAATCTTTTGTTGTTAGGAAAGATGTATCATAGCTATACCTTATAGGCTCTTTCCTTTCCCTTGTAGATCTCCTGATTTCTGCACTTCTTGAAGTTTCAGCCTCATTTGATTCTGGATCAAATCTTGGCCCTTCTTCTACATGATCCTGCACTCTACATCTAGAGTCAACTTCATCAACAATTTCTTCACATACTTTTACCTTTGCCTTTCCTTTCCTTTGAATTTCTTCAACACCTGTATACTCATTTGGTGATCCTGTATACCACATATTTTGCTCATCAAATGTCACATCTTTAGTAACAAGAAATTGCTTTGTGGATGGACTCCACAACCTGTAACCCATTTGTCTATCATCATATCCAATAAACACATACTTCTCTGCTTTTGGTTCTAGCTTATGTCTTAATTGTGAAGGAACAAAGGCATATGCAATACATCCAAATACTTTACAATGATCAAGACTAGGTTTCTTACCCCACCATGCTTCATAAGGGGTTCCTCCATCCAAAGCTTTGCAAGGCAACCTATTCACAAGGTATGTTGCAGCGTTAATAGCTTCTGCCCATAAGTAATTTGGACAATTCTTTTCCTTCATCATGGCTCTTGCAAATTCTACAAGAGTCCTATTCCTCCTTTCTGCTACTCCATTTTGTTGAGGGGAGTACCTGCAAGTCACTTCTCTTTTGATACCTGCATTCCACAAATAATCATCAAACTCTTTTGAGAAATACTCTCCCCCTCCATCTGATCTTAATCTCTTTAGCTTTTGTCCTGTGATCCTTTCTGCATAAGCATGAAAGTGTTTGAATGTTTTAAAGACTTCTGATTTGTCCTTGATTACATACAAAGTAATCCACCTGGTTGCATCATCAACAAACAACACATAATATCTGGATCCATTTATGCTATAGTCCCTTGAGGGACCCCATACATCTGTATGAACCAATTCAAGCATATTTGAATACTTGTACCCTGATTTGTTATAAGAACTTTTATGTGCTTTACCTAATTGACAAGCTTCACACTTGTACACCATATGTTGCCCTTCAATGTTTGGCAATCCAAGCACCACCTGATTCTTTGACATCTCCTTTATAGCTCTCTCATTGAAATGACCTAGCCTTTTATGCCATAGGTCTAATTCAGATACCTTTTGACCTCCATAGGTAAACAATGCATGTCCCACATTACCTTGGACCTTGAGAGTGAACAATCTTCCTTCCTTTTTACCTGCAATTATGGTTCTATATCCCTGATTTGGATCTTGTACATAGACACCATCATTTGTGAATCTTACCTCATATCCTTTCTCCACAATTTGCCCTACACTTATCAAATTTTTAGGAATAGTAGGAACATAAAGTACCTTACTCAGAAGTGTACTTCCACTCTTTGTCTTCACTGATCCAATGCTTTCCACCTTGTGTTTGGTATTGTCACCTGTTTGAACTGTATGTCCATTCATCCTTGCTTCCATATCAGTCATCAAGGATAGATTCCCACTCAGATGGTTGCTACACCCTGAGTCAATATAAAACACTCTTTGATCTTCTCCCATTGATTCATGAGTTGCATTCAAGATAAGAGTCATGTCATCCTTCTGATCTGATGCATAATTGTAATAATTATTGTTGTAGGACTGAGATTGGAAGTTTCTTCCACTTCCTCTACCATATGATGTCCTACCACCTCTTCCTCTGAAATTACCTCTTTGGTTTCGGCCTCCTCTACCTCTTTGACTATAATTCTGATTGTTGTATCCTCCACTTTGATTATTGTACCAACAATCATTTGCCAAATGATTTGTTCTGCCACAAATCCAACAAGCTTTAGCATTATCTTTGTTCTTACCTCCTCTTCCTTTACCTCTGAAATTTGTCTTCCCTTTTGTGAAGTTGGCTTGATTTGAATTCCCTTCATCATCATTTGATTGCTTTCCCTTGCCATTCTTTTTCTTGTCTTTGGAGTACATAGCTTGACTTGTACTTCTATCATTGTCTCCTTTAAGATCCTGCTCAAAGGTTAGCATGTGTCCTAGCAATTGATTAAGGTCAGGAGTAAAGTGATCAAGTGACAACTCTATGGACAAGATAAAAGGCTTCCACTTCTCATCTCCTCTTAGACCTGTAAGTATTTGTCTTACCAACTTTTCTTCTTCAATATCTTCATCCACTGCTCCCAAGCTATCTGCAATATCTTTCATTCTTGCCACATAATCTGAAATTGATTGGGAGCTCTTCTTCTTAAAGGTTGTGAACTCAGCCCATAGTGAGGACTTCCTTGACTTAGTTGTATTTTGGAAATGCTCTTCCAAGGCATTCCAAACATCTGTGGCACTTTCTAAACCTCTGATGTGAGGTAGAAGGTAATCATTTACAGCCATGTAGATGATACTCCTTGCTTGAGCATCCTTTCTCATCCAAGTCTTCAACATTGCAAGTTCTTCCCTAGTAGGAATACTTGGATCTGCAAACTCTGGTTTTTCTTCATCTCCTGTAATAAATGCTATAAGGTCTTTGCTCATGAGGTGTGCTTCCATCCTCATGGACCATGCTGGATAGTTCTCCCTATCTAGCTTATCAATTTGCAAGCTTTCTCCCATCCTTGACTTTTTGTATCTGCAATTACTATGGTTTATGAAGAGAAAGTGTACCTTTGATATATTCTTTGTCCTTCTTGATTCTTTCGAACTTGTACTATGAACTTCTGCAAGTTATCTTCAATAATTTGTCCTTATCCTCCTTTGATTTGGAAGATCTTCAATATCTGCACCAGTCGGAACTTCGATTATCTTTTCTTCTCTTGTACTTCACCTTTTGCTCTGATACCACTGTTGGAGACCTTTTAATCTCCAAAGGTTTGATCTACACTGACTTAAGAACACTTCTATGTCAGCTATAAACCAAACTTTACACAAACAATGTTCCTTTTTTACCAAAACTTCAAGCAACACTTCTCTGAGTGAAGAAGTGTCAATTTCAGAAAGTCTGCTTCAGATATCAACTTCTTTACCTGCACAAATCTTCAAATTTCTTCAAGTAAATGATGCACAAGTATTAGCAATACCTTTGCGCAATCATACTAGCCATTAGTTCTCAAAACTAATCACCAAAAGTTTAATTTGATCATTAAGATCAAATACATGTCAGAAAATGACTCTCAGAAGTTGCGCCTTCGACATAGTCAACTTCTTAACTTGATTTCTCCCAATCTGGAACCCGTTTTGCTAAATGCTTTTAGCCATAGCTTCCTCATCTTCTAACTTAAATTTTAAGTGCTCACTCATCAAAAACTTTACAGTATACACTCAGATCTGCTCAAAATACTGAGACGGAAAAGTGCGCTACTTTCAGGCTTCAGTTCTCACATTCTACATATGAATGTTCCTAATGATCATTCTCACAGTAGGAGAGGAATTAGATTCTGAAACTCTAAACATAGCTTCATTAGCTTCTCAATTAGATGTGTACAAAAGGATTTCTGATCCACATGATCAGACAGAGAGCACTCAGAGAAAAACCCGTCGCTATTTTCTGGGAAAAACCTCTCTACACACCTTCCTCAAAATTGTCATCTACAAAATGACTCTATTACTTTCTCTCATACATTTCTTGTCATAATTATCTTATATATACACGACTTTGGACTCATCTCGCGTCTATGACTCTATTCCTTATCATACTAAGGATTTAACTATGGTAGCTTACAAGATTCTTCACTTATATGTACATATGTGTACAAGACAACACTCTGACTTCTTCTTCATTTTTTCAAATGTCTTCCTTTGCTTCATTCTGACCATAAGCATTCTCCAAGATCTGTATAATCACCAATTTGTGATTGGTTTGCTCCAACAGTTTCCACTTCCTAAAACTTTTATTCCATATCTTCTTTTCTCTTTAGATGTTCTCTGATTCAACTTCTTTGATTCCCTTAATAAGAAACCAAATAGAATCATTTTGCCTAATCCGGACTGCCCATTTCTAATCTTCATTAACCTTGATATACGGTTTCATCTTGTTCCAAATCCTCCATATGAAGCAAACAAGGCCAAAACCTTTCAGAGTCACTAGACACCGATCAACATCAAGGTGAGCAGATCTAGATCTTTCCACCTAGGGATTCCCTAGAGCAAAAGAGAGGATTTGTCTCTAAGAATTAGTTTTGACCAAGAAGCTTTGAGATTGCATCATTCTTTTTTCTTGCAAGAATTAGTTTCCACCTAGGGATTCCCTAGGGCAAAAGAGAAGATTTGTCTCTAAGAATTAGTTTTGACCAAGAAGCTTTGGCATTGCATCATTCTTTTTTCTTTCCACCTAGGGATTCCCTAGAGCAAAAGAGAGGACTTGTCTCTAAGAATTAGTTTTGACCAAGAAGCTTTTTTTCTAAAACTAATTCTTAGAGAGGATTTGTCTCTAAGAATTAGTTTTGACCAAGAAGCTTTTTTCAACCACTTGGAAACCAATTTATCTGCCATACCTCCCTCATCTAGAATTCTCAATCCACCATAATATTTATGGTTAGCACACAAGGCCCTCTTGATCTTGGGCATGCCTCTCCTATTGGGATCGCTGTTCTAGAGAAAATTTCTACAAGTAGTTTCAACCTTTGCTAATTCTTTGTCTTTTGATCTCCAACATGCAAAAAAGAAAAATGATAGATGAAATAAGGAATGTGTTGATCACCATAGGACACCTTGCCATGTTGAGTTGCATGCCCTTCCAATAGAGAAATTTAGTATCCAACTTTTTAGAACCCAATTCCAACACTAGCCCATGTAAAATTCAAAACCCATCAGGATATTGAGGAACGAAAAATATGATCACTGTGTATTTCTTTGCATGCCTGGTTAGTCGAGAATTGTGGTGAGAACCCAAAAATGGCCTTGAAAGCATCTTTGGAGTGATTTATTTTAGATCTAAATGCAGCACAGAAAACATTTTGACATTGATAGAAGGTGTTGATACTATTAAGGTCATTATGCACTAAAGCATTCATGTCATCTACAAAGAGTCTCATTAGCATCTGGTTCTGACTATGAGGGAGATGAAGGCCTTGGATCTATCCTAAAAGGGCATGATGGTTAACCAAGAAGCTAAGGCCATCCGTGGCTATGGCAAAAAGAAGGGAATGTAGAGGACAACCTTGTCTAATATAGCATTTTAAACTAATTTCCTAAGAGTGTTGATCATTGATATTAATTCAAGCTGAGGCATTCCCTAAAAGTATAGAGATCATGTTGATGAATTTAGGTCTGCAACCTTTGTCTTTTAGGGATTGTAGAGTGAAATCCCACTCTAAACGATCATATGCTTTGTCAAAATTGATCTTGATTAAGAGGATATCTTGGAAGATTCCTTAGTAAACTCCATGACTTCCCACACATTAATAATAGCCTCCAAGATGGATCTACCCTATATGAATCCCTTTTATCCTCACTGATCCATGAGCATAGATGGAAGGTAATGCAGTTTGTGAGAACTTTAGCTAAGATCTTATAGCAAGTTTGTAGCATAGTGATGGGCCACCATTTTTAGTCTCTTTTTTACTATATTTCTTTCTACAATTAGCTTAATCACCCATTCATTCACAAAGTTAGGGAGAGCGCCAAAGTGTAAGGCCTCCTTCCACACTAAAAGAAGGGGTGTTTCTAAGTCACCTCTCAAAGTCTTGAAGAACGCATTGGTGAGACCGTCCAAACGCGGGGATTTTCCATTAGGGAGAGCATCAATAACTTTTAAAATCTTTGTGATTGTGATAGGGGAGTCAAGAAGATGCATGATGTTTTCCAAAATTCTTTATCTGATTCTGGAGATGGCAACCATTCAATCCTGCCTCTCAAAAGTGAGCAACGTGGACACCCCCATGAGGAGTGAAGTGGTTGGTTAACTCAACATTCTCTTCTACTGAAGTGCATTCCACCCCATTGTTATCTACCATGAAAGGGACCCCTTCCTTGATTTGCTTCTTCTTCAAGAGCTTACACATCTCTTTTTTCGGTTTTGCTACTCTCCCCACCCACCAATATTTAAAATAAATCTGCATGTTCCTTCTTTGAATTTCCTCTTTGCATCTTAGTTTGCTTCTAATTTTTTGGAGTCCCCAGTATAGGCAATGATTACCATTATTGACTTCCATCTCCAAACCCCAGAGCGGATCATAAAGGTTTTCCCTTCTCATTTGCCGAATGTTAAGTGTAGCTCAGTGATGAGTAGCACCTCCTTTAATGTCAATCTGGGAAGACCTGAGGATGGTATGAAGACCTCGAGCAAGTGAAGGCACAAATGTGTGAGTGAGAAGCACACAAACATGCACACACATACACACACATGCGCACACACAGCAAGAACAAAGAGAGTAAGACAATGGAATCACTTCTATTACAAACAAGTTCTCATACAAGCTCAAAACTACAAGAAGCTACCCCCAAAATGAGCTCTCTAGCTCTATTTATAGTTTTTGACTAGCTTTGGCCCTGTCCAGACCTAGTGTCTGGCCTAGTTAAAAATTAGGTTCGAGGGCTTATTTGAAGGCTCAAACGAGGTCTAAAAAATATGAAAATTGGTAGGCACTTACTTCTAAGTCTCCTCAAGCTCGAGGACTCCTCGGCTTGCACAAAATCGAGCTATAAAAAGGTGAAACAATATTTACAAGGGTTTTTAGTGATGAGAATCACTTTTAAATTGATGTAAGGTTTGGAAAAATTTTAATGGGTTGCCTCAGTGCTAGATCTGCGTGTATGCCCGTACCTGCTTCTTTCCCTATGATGCCAACACTCTCCCCCCCGTAGCGTCTGTCGCCTCTGACAGACCTCTGCTCCACGGTTTGATCAATGTACTGCTGTAGTATGTCGGTTGCCAATTCTTGTTCTTTAATCCGCAGTCCTTTGACCAGGTCTCTCTGTAGGGCCTCCCAATTAACTGCGCCCTGTAGGTCAGGTTGTGGCGTGGTGTAGAGCTCTGAATGCATTGTTTGTTCATAGGTGAATAATTGTAGGAGATGAGTTGGGCGTGGCGCGAACACTTCTGAGTGTGCTTCCCAGAACCCCATGGTGAACATGTCATCAAACGTTTGCTTGTAGCAAGCAAGGAGATATCTTATTCGTGCATGCCACGCACAAGCCACTCTGATACTCGGGGTCGTGCTCATATCATAAAGTAAATCATAGTTATCGTTGATGAAGCCTGGAATTGGCGGCTGAATATTACGTACATTTCAGAAAGTCTTTAACACCACTTGCATCATGTCCAGTATCTTGAGCATCATCTGTGCAGCGAGTCAGGCATGGGGTGGAGGCGTGGCATCCAATGTCTGATGGTAGCCATCATGTAAGCTACAGTAGGTGTGCCGGTTAGGGGTGCAATGGCGGGGTAATTGAGCCATTCTTTGCAATTGGCATTGTTCTTAACTTTTATGGCAAATGCCTTCCATGATCTTCTTTGTTGCACTGGCCCGTAGCAATTGTTATACTTCAAGTGCATGGGCGCGTGATCCCATGTTCGTAGCATCTCCGGATAGGTCTCCAGTAACTTTTGCCTCCAGGTAGGTTGGAATATGTTCCCTTTGTGGGCGTCCTCTGGAATATCCTCAGGTTCAAACTAGCTAGCAAAGGTAGGGTACTTGTTGGTTTTGCGTTTGATCTCAGCGTTGTAGTCTGCCAACAGAACAAAGTATGATTTATATTGTAATTCTGAGCTGGTTATCAGTCGCCTGGTAGCCAAGTGCTTGAAATATTCCGATTGAAGTATGGTCTCCTCGATAGTCTTCATAGCCACCATCTGAGTTGAGATACGCTCTTCCTGAGTCACCCCCATCTCTTCTACCTGTTTCATCCATGCCAGAGGGGGTTCCTCATATGTGTCTTGTCCCTCATCAGTGATTGTGCCTCCTGGAAAAGGTTGAGGCTCATAAGTATCGTCAAATGTTTCCTCCACTGGAATGGCTATGGCCTCCTCCTCTGTTGGTTGATCAGGTGGAGAGGGGGGTTGTTCGTATTGTAGCAACTTAATCTTTAATTCTGCAATCTGTTGTCGTAGCTCAAGTACCTCATTGGCCGTTGAAGGTTCAGGTTCTGGTGAAGTAGCAGCATCGACCATCTCTGTAGGTTTTAGTGGGTGTGGTGTAGGCACTTGGGATCTTTGTAATTCCTTGACTTGGTCGGCAAGCTGATCATGTGCTTCTAAGAGGTTGGCATAGGTTTCCAATATTTGTTGTATGCTTTCTGAAGGGATGGCCCGGAAGTTAGCAGGGTCGATGGGTGCCCCTGGAGTATTTTCTATGGCGGCTTCGAGGTTTTCTTGATTTTGTTGCTGTAACCTCCTGTTTTCTTCTTGTGCAGCCGCTAGGTGGCGTTGGAGTAGAGCCATGTTTCGTTGTAGTCTAGCATTACGGGCTAGCTGATCTCTGAGTTGTTCTTCCGTTGCCCTAGTCGTCTCTGTATGTTTGGCTTCGAGCTCCACTTGGGATTGTTGGAGGGTGGTCACTTCATGTTGTAGTGCCGTATTACTTAGCTCCAAGGCATTGACACGTGCCTAGAGTTGAGCCGAGAGATTGCACAACTCTGTGTTATGTTCTTCCAGATATCTATACTCTTGCTTAAGTTGAGTGGCCGCTTCGAACATGGTGTCTAGTGCATGACTAAATGATGTGGATGTAGGGGTGGAGGTGGAAAATGCAAAGGGTTGGGAAATGGGGAAGGGAAAAGTGGATGATGTGCCTATGAGTGAAGTGAAATGTGAGGATGTTGGAACAATTGTGGTGGTGGGTGCTCCTGTGGATGGTGAAATGTCCATGGGATCAGACGTGATGGTGTGTGAAGTGTGAATCGTGAACACAGGAATGGTGGGTGGTGTGTTAGTGGTTGCCGTGAATGTGGGGGAGGTGGGGTGGGAGTGGGATTTTCCCCTGTAATTCTCAATTTGCTCCACAAGGTTTGCCAAGAATGGAGGTAGGGTGACTTGTGTAGGCTCTGAGGAGGTTAGGAGTGGCCCAATGGGTTGGGGTTGGGAGAGAGGAAAAGTATGTGTGAAGGGAATTGGGTGTGTTAATGTTTGGGTAGGGTCATGTGGATGTCCGAGAGGTGGGAGAGACGATGGGTGACCTATTACGGTATGATCGGTGATGGGATGATCTATCTAGGGCTCGGAAAATGGGTTGGAAGTGGTGGATGTAGGTAAAGGGAAGGATGGAGAAATGGTGGTGTGTAGAACATGTTCACTATGGGTGGATACTGGTTGTTCAGGATGGCTAGTAGTGAGGGGTTCTGAGGGCTGGATGGGAGGTGATGGTGGAGATGGTATCTGGATATATACATCTGGTTCATCACTATTGGATGGGCTTGCCATGTGAACATCTTCCTGAGTGTTTGTAGGGAGTGAGGTAGAGACTTCCATCTGAATCATCTTTCCCCGTCGTGGTCTTGTATCGATCCTTCGTTGGTCATATTGAGGGGTATTACGATATACCATGGTCCTCATGGCTTCCACTATTCCACAGGTATCTGCTAAAAGGTTCAATGATTCTACAAATTGAGGGTCTACATTCTCTGCCTGCAGCATCTGGTTCACCAGTGCTCTATTTGCCTCCTCTGACAACTTATGTCTTTTTTGCACTTGCTTGATCGTTTTGTAGAGTCGTTTGAGTTTGCAGTGTAGGCGGGGGCTTCTTCCTCACTCTCCTCTTGTTCATGTGTGCCTTCCGCGTGAGTATGTTGTGCCTCATCTTCCCAATGCACTCTTTGGGTTTCACTATGTGTCCGTCCTCTCTGGGATGATGATTCGGGGCCGTCCATGTCTGAGAAGAATTCACTCTCAAATAAGTGGGTTGTCTGCAAGAAGCTTTCAAAGTCAAAAGATGTATCTTCTGCCAAAGTAGCCATGGATGCAAACTCAGCTGTGGGTAGTGGAGGGGCTGATGGAGTGGGTTGTACCATGCCCCCTGATTGTGGTCCTTGGAGATGGATAGTGAAAGGGGCTACTTGTTCCTCTTCTCTGAGGGAAGCTTCTGTGGTGACCTCACAAGGGATTAGAACCTGTGAAAGCAAACCAGCATTCTTTTTGCCGGTTGAACCCCTGACTTCCGCCCTTAGAAGAATTCCAATTGTGAGTACTTAAAGGCCCTTGCCATCGGCACATCATAGGCAAGGCATCTATAGATAATTCTTGTAATCGCACAGCAACCATTCAAGGTAGGCTTCCTCATGCCTTGTTTGCCTGCTTCATATAACTGGTCCAGGATCCACACAGGCATTTTAATTGGTAAGCTCCCAGTCTCTGTTAGGTATAATCCATACCAGATTTTCTTATGAGGTTAGGTGAACCGGTCTTGCGCTAGAAAAGCGAAGTGTTGAAGGCACATCCGTAATGGTATGGCGATGTTGGGGGTGAGGGCACACATTTCTTTCAACTTCTTGAGTTTATTGTTCTTCATAGACTCCGGTATCAAGCGATCTCAATCGGAGGGCACATGGGTGCCATACATCTGAAGGGCCTCCTTGATTAAAGTGGTATTCAACTCAAACTTCTTCATTTCCTCTTGGTTTGATAGAGAGGGTACCAGGAATGTGCTTGAATGATCTTTATCACCTGTAGCCTTCAGAGTTGCAATCAAGTAATAGCACCTAATGAAATCAAGTTTAGGCAAAGCTGCACTAAAATAATCTCGCAATCCCGCTTTTTGCCAGATATCTTGAAGAGCAGCCACATTTTGTAATGCTTCAAATTCTCGTGAGAAGAACTGGAAGGTCCACCAAACTCCTCCGCACTCCAACTTGGATTCCCAAATATGATCAGCATCTCTCAAATCTCCTGGCATCTCATTGAACCAATGAGAATGCCCCTTTACTCTTTCTGTTAGGCCACTTGGTGGATCCGAGATAGGAATTCTTCTCACATTTAAAAGCTCTTCAGGCCTCGCTGTCGGAGGAGCCTCCACGGGCATGGTATCCCAATTGCTTTGAGTACTAGTGCCTGCCTGGGAGCTTGTTCCTGCTGCTGCTGCCATGATACTTTTGATGCTTATCTGTTAGAAGAAGAAGGGCACGTCAGTTTTGCATAGGAAACAAGATGTAATGGTGTTCCCTTCACAATACTAACATGACATTCCAGATGGTTAGTGGTTAGAGGTGAAGTGTTTGTGATAAGTGTGAGTGTTGATTAGTGGTTAGTGTCATCCTAGATGCATACTTTGGATATGCAATGTACTCAGAATGCATCGTCATCAGAGTGGATGGATTTACAAAATTGGGTCAGGGGGTTTGATACATGGTTTAAGTCTCCAAAATTTGATTGAGGATGCGTAGTTCTTAGGGCTGATGCCAGGTAGAGATTTATGAGCTAGATTGTGCTGGATGAGGGCCTTTTGGGTACCCATTTCTAGACATGTCTAGGTTTGACCGAAGGTGTAACACTGTGAGGTGCAGGTACCTTCCCTGAGCTGATTGTAGAGAGTACTTGTGAGTGTTGATTTACGCTAGTGACTGGAGGTGAAGTTGTTTGGGCTTGTAAGTAGGCCTTGGGCACCCATATCCATCTAGCATTAGGGGTAGCCTTCATTGACCGCTTAGGGACCCAAATAGAAATAGTGTTGCTAGGGTGTTGCCTAGGGAACTCCTTCATTTTGGTCCTGGATGGTGTGACTCGCCTGATGCTTTTTTGAGAATCTTCCTCTGGAGCCGGGTTTTTTTCCTTCTTGTGTACCCAGATCTGCTTCATGCCACGAGGTACTCCATAGTGCACAGGTTGGTGCTCCTGCTTCTTGATCATTGGTCTCCTTAGTGTCGTGTGATGCTCAGCCTGTCCTTTTAGAATCTTCTTTGGAACAACTGGGAACTCCTCGTCGACTTCTGTTCCTTCGGTAAGAGTGACAATCCTATGCACCATAGAACTTTGGACAAGAACAGCATTGTTATCTTCATGTGGGTTCCTGGAGGGACCAGGAGTTGGTGCCTGTTCTAATGGTTTGACAACTTGATTTTTTAATTCAATTGTAAGGCGGCTTTGGCCTGACCAAACCTGAAGAAGTCCACGTCTTAGGTTGAGGTTGATTGCGTGATCATAGATCCAGTCTTGGCCTAAGACAAGAGGTTCGGTAAGATCCTCGTCTTCACACACTAGCACTTTTGCTGGCATGAGGACCTCTTGAATGTAGAGGGGAAGTTCCACCTCTCCCATGCAAGGGGTTTCAACTCCTCTTAGCCCTATGAGATATGCCTCAATAGTTTTGACCTTCAATTCCAATTTTTTGGCAGTAAGAGAGCCGAACTGCACTAGTGGCTGCTCCTGAATCAATTAAAGCTCTCACGGTCCTTGCATTCTCTCCTTGTCCTACTTCCAGGGTCACAAAGGGTCGGCGATCAACTATCCTGTGGGTCTGTTCATCTGAGACCTCGCACATGGCCATGTGATAACCTAGAACTTCTTGAGAGTCTGGCATGGGTTGATCTCTACATTGTCTTCTCAATTTCATTCCTCCGATGCGTTCTAAAGCTTCGGCCTGTGCTTCCTCTCGAATTCGCTTTTCTTCTTCCTTGTGTTTCTTAGCAATGTTGAGTCGATTTAGCATCTCTTCAGTCAGTGGCTCTTGATATAGCTTGACTCTGCATCCGCTTATGTAGCTAGGGAGAACATCGCCTTCTAAAGTGGCGAGTTGTACTGCTCCACTAGTTGAAATCCTATTTATGATCATAGGTCCATAGCTACGCTTCTCTAACTTTCTCGCATGTTGCTTCAGTGTGTAGACTAGGACTAGGTCTCCTGCTTTCAAGCCTTTATCCTTCACATGTGTATCAAAATACGCCTTTTGCCTCTTCTTGGCTGCATAGATTCCTGCTGCAGCTCTCAATCGTGTCTCCCCTAGACGTTCAAGATCAAAGATCCTAGAGGAGAGTTCATGGCCTGTCCAGTCATGCTCTTGTGCTACTTTCAATGTAGGTATCAAAAAGTCCAAAGGTAGCACCGCGTTCTAGCCGAACACCATCTGAAAGGGTGTGGCTTGGAGTATCGTTTTATAGGCAACTCGGTATGCCGAAACAGCATGGTGTAGCTGTTTGTCCCAATCAGAGCGTTTGTTATTCACCAATTTAGTCAGCACATTGCATAAGATCTTATTTGTGCTCTCAGCCTGGCCATTAGCTTGTGGGTGATAGGGGGCAGACTTCTTATGTACTACCAAGAAATCTTGGAGAAGGTTTTCTATGACTTCATTCAAGAAGTGTGTGCCTCTATCACTTACTAATTCTATTGGCAATCCGTATCTAGTGAACACATTTTCAAATAAGAACTTTGCTGTTGTTTGAGCATCATTCTTCGTAGTGGCTTTCACTTCTACCCACTTGGTTAGATAGTCTGTGGCCACAATGATATACTCAGCATGGGAACCCTTAGCTGGGGGATCATAGGCTTCAATGGAATCTCATCCTTGCGTATGGGATACTGGGTTCGTTGACAAACCTCACAACTCTTCACGTAGGTATGGGCGTCCATGTGAAGGGTGGGCCACCAAAATCCTGCAAATAGTATTGCCTTGATCACCCTATCTGGACCGAAGTGTCCTCCTGCTACACCTTGGTGAGCAGTCTCTAATATCTTGAGGTACTCGCTCTCATGGACACACAGTCTTAGGTAACCATCTTTACCATGTTTGTATAAATTATCACCAATGATTGTGTAATCTATGGCTTCTTGTTCCAAACTCCTTTGTCTAGCCAAAGTCATATCTTGAGGGAATGTTTTCGTCCTCAAGAAGGCTACTAATGGTTCACTCCAATCTGGCACTAAAGACACTCGATAAAGAGTGGCATGTTCCACTGGTGGTTTAGTGCAACAAATTGGGCATTCTTTGCACATTCTATGGACATCAACTTCCATGGTTGGCCAATGCACTCCTAGTCTCCTCAGTGTCTGTAGGGTTTGTTGTTTTGAGTAGTGTTGTTCTAATGCACCTACATGTGCTAATTGCAACCACTTAGCGTACTCGTCCTCTTCCACACAACAGGCTAATACTCCTTGTTCCGTATGTTTGTACATACTTCCTGCCAAGATATGATACTTTTGAGCTTTTACTATCTCTCTATCTTCTGTGTGCATCACCGGGTGATTAGGCCCGTATGTCAATACTGGCACTAATGGCTTAGCCCACTGAGGTACAACTTCCAAAGTAAACAAGTAAGCATCAGGTAAGTCATCTGACACTCCTTGTGGGGCCTCTCCTGATGTGAGCCTTGAGAGATGATTTTCTCTCAGGTGGGTCTTGCCTTTCCTCACCACAACCTCAAAGTCGTATTCCATTAGTAAGAGGAACCATCTTACCAATCTGCCTGTGTTGCATGGCTTGTTTACCAAGTACAACAGAGCTTGATGATCAGTAAAAAATTTAAACTTATTTGCAAGAAAATAGTGTCTAAACTTTTTAACTGCATATACCATGCCTAACCCTTCTCGTTCAGTGGTGGTATAATTTCGTTCAGCTGCATTCAACTGTCTACTGGCATAGGCAATTGGAAGATCCATGTTACCTTCACCTGTAGGTTGTGCTAGCACACATCCAATAGCATAATTGGATGCATCCACATGGACATGGAATGGCTTGTTCCAATCTGGCGTGGTCAAGATTGGTGTTGAACATAATCTTTGTTTGAGCTCCTTGAAAGAGTTCTCACATTCATCAGTCCACTCAAAGTTAGTTAGAAGAGCATATAGAGACTTTGCAATGACTGCATACATGTGAATGAACCGGCGGTAGTAACCATAATGCCCCATGAAGGCCTGTACCTCCTTGACATTCCTTGGCCTAGGTAGTTCTGCAATGGCCCTCACTTTCTCCTCATCCGTTGATATGCCATTCTTTGACACTATGTGCCCTAGGATCTTGCCTTGCCTGACCATGAAAACACACTTTTCTGGGTTCAAGCAGACTTGATATTCTCTACATTTGTCAAAGATTTGCCTGAGTTCAGGTATATGGGTCTGTCTAATGTTGGAATGAGTGCAAAGATCATCAACATAGACTTCCAAATTTTTCCTCAAGAACTCTTTAAACACGTGGCACATCAGCCTCTGGAAGGTTGCAGGTGCATTGGTAAGCCCGAATGGCATTACCCGAAAAGCAAATATGCCCCATTCTGTGGCAAAAGCCGTCTTATGATGATCTTCTGGTGCAATGGCTACTTGATTGTAGCTAGAGAACCCATTTAAAAAGCTGTACACTTCCTTGCCTGCTACCCTTTCTAATAGATGCTCAGTGATAGGAAGCGGATAACTATCCCTGATAGTGGCTGCGTTAACCTTCTTCAAGTTAATGCATACACGTAATTTGCCATTCTTTTTGGGCACCACTACAATGGGGGATACCCATTCAGTGTGCTCAATGTCATAGATGAATCCAACTTCAACCAAGCGATCTATCTCTTCTTTGATCTTGGCAGCATAGTTGTCATTGTATGTGTAGGGCTTTTGTTTAGAGGGTCTGGCATCTGAGGTCATGGGGATCGTGTGTGAGCATATGTCAGGGTCTACACGCTTCAGGTCCTTGTAACTCCAAGCAAAAACGTCTCTATATTCCCTTAGCAACCCTATCGATTCTTGCTCTTCTTCTTCCGACAAGTCATGTCCTATGTAGGTGCATCTTTCCTCTCCCTCTTCTATGGCTACGACTATTTTCTTGGTGGTTTCCTTGCTATCATAGGCCTCTCCTGATTGTTCCTCGCGTTTTGTCATTCTTATCACGACTCTCCTATCGTCTATCTCATATTTTTTAAAGTTTTCAGGGACCTCAAACAAGGATTCTTCTTCCTCCGGAGTGACTTCCTTCTTCTTCCTCTTCTTGCCTTCAGTTTTGGTGGTCACTTGGGTGGTTAATCTCACATCATTAGTGAGCTCTTCATGTCTCTGAGGGTAAACTTCTACCTCATAGAAGTATTCTTCCTCTGATGCAAATGGTGGGTCCATAATGATTGTCTCTAAGTCGGAGTCACTTGCATCCTCAAATGCATCAGGGCTAGGTTCACATTCTTCTAAAACTGCGTCTCCCATGATTGGTTCTATTGAAAAGACCGAAATGTCATAGCCATCCTCGTCACAGTGGGGTGTCCATTGTTCTTCATTGATGGCTACATCCATGGTTGCTAAAATTTCAGCTCAGCCGTGAGGCTCAAATTCTTCGTCAGGAAAAACTACAGGTGCATAGGCTGGGTCTTGAATTGATCTATGGGTTTCTTTTGCACCTACCTCTCTGGCTTTCTCTCTCTTCTCTTCTTCTACTGCTACCTTGCACATCCATAAGTGGGTGTCTTCATGCATCCATGAGGATCCTAATCCTATGGAATGCACTGACTCAATATCATCTTTGGCTCTATGGATGGGATTCCATTGAATGGGGGGTACATCTCTATGAGAGTAATCTTTGAGATTGACTTTGGTTGTAACACCTAAGTGTTGCAAGTACAAAGAATTGGTGCCCCAATCCTGTACCACTTGCAACTGCCGCATAAATGGTCTCCCCAAAATCATCTCATAGGCCTGGTTTTTGCTTAAGTCACATATAGCAAATGTATGCTCAAACTCTACACCACATGTAGTGAGAGTTATTCTTTCTAACAATCCCAAAGGTCTCTCAATATGACCATCGGCCATTTGCAATTTCATTCTCGTCGGCCTGAGTGCTGGCTTGCCCTAACGCTTCCATAGGGAAGTGGTAGCAATTGCAACTCTTGCACCTGAGTCCAAAATTGCTTTGGTTGTGTATTCATGATGGGTAACTGGGAGATAGGTATTTCCTTCTTCTCCTTCACTCATATCTCCTATCTTATCCAATGGTATTTCTGGCACTGTTCTATGTGATCCTACCTGGGAAGTGTTCTTTACTACCTCAGTATTCCTAGGTATGATCGAATCTTCGTTTCTTATCATGACCGTGGGTGGTCTCAGGCAAGTAGACTTAGTTTCTGATGGGCCTGTGAAATGTGGTAGCTCTTGCAAGGAATTAGACTCAAAATCTAATCTCTCATGAGATTGGGCACTCTCCTGCTCTTCATAAATAGACGGGATGTCCTGTGGGAATTGATCATGTGCGTCATCCACAAGTTCAATGGGAGGAGGGACTTCACTTTCCTTTGCCCACTTTTCTTCTTGAATCTCTCTCAGGAACTCTGGTGAATACCTATTCATAGAAGAAGAAGTGTCTGGTTCAGTGGAGTTAGGCACATAAGCTTCCTGGGGAGGAAAGCTTATTCTATCTCTTGCACTCCCCTCAAGCTGGGAGGAGGCTCCTTTCCCAGACTTTGCAAGTAGCCTTTCCAATCTATCTAATAGACCGTCAAAATGCAATGGTGTTCTAGTGGAGCTAGAGCCATTGAACAAGCGTCTGGCTTCAAACATGGCTTGCGCCAATTCGACCATCTTAGCACAAAGCTTTGTTCTCTCTATTTCTAGATCGGCTCTAGGGTAACATTTTTCATGATCTGTCACGTTTGGCCCTTCCTAGATTCTGGCTTGATATGCTTTAAGCATCATGTCTAGATCCTCAGGAGTGGGATCCGCTAGGACTGATCCTACTCTCGGTGGTGGGTGGGTTACGTGTGGTGGATTAGAATGTTGGGGAATGGAAGGTAATGGGTTGGAGGGAGATGGAAACGGTGGTGGAGGGGTGGTGTGAGAGTGGTTTTGAGATGCGAGTTCACTTATCTTTGCTTTGGTTTCTCTCAAGCTTTCTTCAAGTTCGCTCATTTTCTATGACCATTGTCTCTTCATTCTTTCCTGGCTATCTCTCCAAGCTCTTGTCCTTTTCTTAGTTATACTCTTTGTCTCACTAACCTCAGAATTCTTTCCCAAGCCTACTCCTTGAGTTTGTTGCAAGGCTTGAGCTCTAGTGACCACATGCACTGGGGCAGTGGAAGTTACACATCATGTAGAGTCTACTACTAGTCCAATGACGTTGATAGGAGTGATTTTTGGCAGGTTATTGGGATTCTTCGGACAATCTCGTAAGAGATGCTCTTTTCCGCAATCTTGACAGAAGCCCTGAATTATCACTGGTTGGGGTTGTGTAGGGGCCGGCAGTGGGCAATCACGTATAAGGTGATCTCCCTGACATCTGAAGCATGGTTCTCTAGGAAATGGGGGCCGTACCTGCCTAGGTTGAGGTCTAGAGTTGGGGTTTGTGTACATGACATTAGCATACTCAGGCTCCCCACTATTTTCACTTGGGTCTTCATAATAGTATGACTCGTTATGCTCGGGTGACTGCATGTAGTAAGCCTGTGGGCTATCAATATGTGTGGAGTCAAAACTATGGTCACTGGGATCACTGTCTGATAGCAACGGTGTGACTGGGACTATGGCTCTATTCAGATTTTCTTCAGTAGATGCATATTTCACTGGGATCACATTGGTTGGAGCAGCGGGTTGCTGCGCTAGGACTGGTTGAGGTCTCTGTTGCCCTTGATAAGGTGGCTGATAAGATTGTTGTGGTCTGCCGTATTGTTGTGGTGGGTACTGATTCTGGTATCTACCCTATTGTGGATATGGCTGAGGGTAATTTTGCCTGACAGTTTGTTTGTTATAAGGGCAGTCTTGTGCGGTGTGGTTGGTGTACCTTCGCTCTATGGTGCAGTACTGGCTACTAGGATTCACTTGGGGTTGGGCCATCATAGGACAAACATTCGCCATATGGTCACCACCACAAGTATAGCACCGCTTAACTGGGGCGAATCTTGGAATTTGTTTGCTAGCGACACCTAGTTTTTGAGCTACCTTCTCTGTAAGTTCCTCAATGGATGTGGATTGACCAGACATGAGGCTACTAGAGCTATCCAAATCCTTGTAGATTTTTGATAGCTCCAACTCCTCGCCTAGATTATCCTCAATGTCTATGCACATGCGTACACATTCTTCTATGGTTCTGGGGTCTTTCAGATACACATATGATCTCAGCTTGGTACTCAACAATCCATCTAAGAACAATGTCACTTGCTTGGCTGGTGTGGGTAATTCAGGCATTGGGCACCTCTCTAGGTATTGCCTAAACCGTCTTCCTGCTAGTCTGACCGTCTCTTGAGATGTTTGCTTGAAGCTATGAATTAGTGAGGAAGTGTTGTGCCTTATGCCACTCTTAGAAAACTCAATGATAAATGCCTCTAGGAGCTGGTCTATGTTTTTGAAATGCCTCTCATTCAGTGGTTGAAACCACGTGAGGGCAGTGTTCCTAAGGTTCATACCAAAAGCATTATATTGCGTGAATAGGTCCTCCACTTGTTCAGCTCTCAAGACTTGTCTAAATTCAGCTACATGGTCATAAGGGTCTCCAGTGCCATCAAAGTAATTCTTCATGGACTTCACCAGCTAAGTTGGCCTCAGAATCCTAGTGTGTTCTCTCGGCCTTGGCAAAGGGAAATCATCAGCACTTCTCTGGTTCCTTGGGGCTCTAGGTCTCTCGGTTTCTTCTCTATCTGTCCCTATTCTCATCCTTTCTCTTCCCAGGGAGTTGGCAAAGCTTGCCTCAGGTCTGTCTCTACTTCTATCTCTTTGAGCTCCATGAGCTTGGGAGGTCCCTGCTCCTTGGTGATTGTAGGACACATTTGACCTAGGTTGGGGAAAAACAAATTCACCCTTCCATGTGTAGGCATGTCTTCCATGCTCGGTGACCACGAAGATCCTCTCTGATGTATTGTCTAGGTAGGTTACTTTGTCTGGGCTATCAGGGTCTTCAAACTCATAGATTGTGAGAGTACCTACTTCCTGAGGCTGGGCAGGCTTATACCTCCAAAAAGCCTCATCGGTTTCTCGGTTTAAAAGCAAATCTATGCTTTTATTATCTTGGGGAATCCACTCTGGGGTCATGATTCTAGTCAGGACGGATTTACCACAGGGAGTTCTTGGCTCTCTCTCTAAGTTCCCTTGCTCTATATCACCCACGTCGGTCTCTGCAATCACATTCCCAAACTCATCTGTTCTGTCAGGAAGAGTGGTGACTACATAAATAGTCCCTTCTTTATCTAGGTATGCTCCATTCTCGAACTTGACTACCGGGTGTTCTAGTCCATGGGGTTGATCAGGGTTCTTAATCTGGACCACAGATCTTCTCAGGCCGTCTTCGTAGATGCGAGCACCTAGACGATTAGTCCTGATGTATTCCAATTGAGTCTTGTAAGGTCTTTCTGGCTTTTCTAGATATGCCACCCCTGAACTACCTATTGGTCTCTCCATATTATAGGTGTCGCGATAGGTGGAGGTGTCGTGATAGGTCGAGGTGTCGCAATACTTGGGAGTGTCGCGATAGGTCGAGGTGTCACAATAGGTCGAGGTGTCGCGATACTTGGAAGTGTCGCGATAGGTCAAGGTGTCGCGATAGGTGGAGGTGTCGTGATAGGTCGAGGTGTCGCGATACTTGGGAGTGTCGCGATAGGTGGAGGTGTCGCGATAGGTCGAGGTGTCGCGATACTTGGGAGTGTCGCGATAGGTGGAGGTGTCGCGATAGGTCGAGGTGTCGTGATAGGTCGAGGTGTCACGATACTTGGGAGTGTCGCGATACCTGGGAGTGTCGCGATACTTGGGAGTGTCATGATAGGTCAGGATATGGTGAATTTTTCTGTTCTGTCTAGTGATCCTAGGAGCTCTCGGCCTACGCAGTGTCGTGGTGCACTCAGAATCGTGATTGGGTCAACTTTTTGGTGTGTCGCGATAGCTCGAGCTTGACACCTCGGGGCCTGTGCAGAGAAAATCCGTACCTGCTGAGCTTGCTGGAGATGACGATGAAGCTGAAACCTGCAAGAAACATGCAAAAGCACACAAAAACAAGAACACACACTCGCTCTCTCTCAAACTCGCACAAAGCAAATGAGGAGAATGACAAGGAAGAGGGAATATGTAGTGGAGAAGGAGGTGGAGATGGAGATGGAGATGGAAACAAGAAATTTACCTACTACTTACCATTCCAACGGGTCCCCTCTACGTCTTACCATCACACGCTCGTCCTCAAAGCTCGAATCCCCGGCAACGGCGCCAAAATTTGGTGTAGCTCAGTGATGAGTAGCACCTCCTTTAATGTCAATCCGGGAAGACATGAGGATGGTATGAAGACCTCGAGCAAGTGAAGGCACAAATGTGTGAGTGAGAAGCACACAAACATGCACACACATACACACACACGCGCACACACAACAAGAACAAAGAGAGTAAGACAATGGAATCACTTCTATTACAAACAAGTTCTCATACAAGCTCAAAACTACAAGAAGCTACCCCCAAAATGAGCTCTCTAGCTCTATTTATAGGTTTTGACTAGCTTTGGCCCTAGACCAGTGTCCGGCATAGTGAAAAATTAGGTTCCAGGGCTTATTTGAAGGTCAAACGAGGTCTAAAAAATATGAAAATTGGTAGGCACTTACTTCTAAGTCTTCTCAAGCTCGAGGACTCCTCGGCTTGCACAAAATGGAGCTACAAAAAGGTGAAACGGTATTTAGAAGGGTTTCTAGTGATGAGAATCACTTTTAAATTGATGTAAGGTTTGGAAAAATTTTAATGGGATGCTTCAGTGCTAGATCTGTGTGTATGCCCATACCTACTTCTTTCCGTATGATGCCAACATTAAGGATTTCTTTTTGGGCCTTGACAAGGAGAACTTGGGACTGCTTGATTGCTAGCTTCCAACACTTAGCCGGAGAGGTATAACATTTAAAGGCCTTGCTCCATGTCATGGAAATCACATATCGAGCAGAAAGAAGGGAGAGGATTGAGGGATCAACATGAAACCAGGGGGCCTTCTTGTGTCTAAGATGAGGTTTGAAGGTGAAAATAATTGGGTAGTGATCAGATAAAATCAGGCTCACATGTTGAGAAAGGGATGGAGGACCTTGCTTGTCAATGATGTTATGTGAGATATAGCTTCTATCAAGTCTAAATTTTTGCAAATATTTTTTGGATTGGAGGTTCAACCAAGAGAAACTCTGTATGTCTTTGACTTCCACTAGATCATGGTGAAGCTTAACCTATTCCCAGGCTTCTTTCTCAATTCAATCAATAGCTCCGCACATTTGGTCCCATCTATCTGACAAGACTTCTACCATACTAAAGTCCCCATAGAGGATGACCCCCAATGGTAGAGATTCTAAAGAGTGCCAAGTATCTAGTCTTCTCGAGTCACAATCAGGAGCATAAACTAAAGCAATGGTGAGCAGAAGAGGACCCTTAAAAGATGCAGCAATCCATCGAGGGTACTAATCCATTATAGTATCCTTTAAGAGAGATTTCCATATCTATTTGAAGCCAATTTTTGCACCACCTCTGCATGCCGATGTTATGTGGTGATCCACACATGAGATGCCGAGTTTCTCTTTAATCTCTTTTGTAGTTTGGATCCATCAATTTTTATCTCTTGAAGACATTTAAAGTTTGGGTTGACATCTTCATCTCAGACCCATTGACCAAACACGATCGCTCTTTAGGGGTCAGACAACCCTCGAATGTTGTAGGAAACAACTATCATTTACGAAGGAAGGCATCTTTATTGGTACGGGATTTAGCCCTCTTGTTTTTGTTTTTATCTTCCTCTCTTTTTTGAGAGGTTGAGGGATCTTGGCACACAAGATGTCCTTTGAGGGGGCTCTTCCACGGGAGTCTAGTAGGGAGTTTCCCTTTTTGAGACACCATCTCCACCAAGGAGTCCATATCATGACTTGGACACGTGGAACTGATGATAGAACTTTCATTCTCGGGGTATCTCCTTTGCTGGAGGTGAGACTGTCCTCTTTGCTCGAAGTGATTTCTTCTTGATTACCTTCCTTGCTTGTGCAAGGAGTCCCTAGAGATTCCTCTATGTTCAACTGTTGTTTCCATTCACCAGGTTAGTCTAACATATTGAGTTCCTTTTCTAAATTATTGAAAATATTGTTAGTTGTAGGGACTGAGTGAGTGGGCTTCCCCACTACCTCCTTGGAGACTTCTACTTCTATGCCTTACTTTCATGAAGGCCTTTGAATTATGATCCTCGAATTGCATTCCTTTGACCTTTTCTAGTTTCGGCTCTAGAAATTTATCTTTAGGGGGCATAGATCTTTTGTCATCTGAAGCATGTAGATTTCCCTAAGCGTTTTCCTTATTCTCTTTTGGCCATAATGATTTCCGGCTTAGAGGGCATTCTTTGATCTAGTGGCCTTGTGCCCCATAGTGAAAGCAAACATTGGGTAAATTTTTGAAAATGAACTCTTGTTTGAGAGGAAGTCCTTCACCAATGCCAATGTTCATCTTGGTGGGAAGAATTTTGTTAAGGTTTGCTTCAACACAAATATGTGGGTGCCATCTAGCGTTGAAGAAGCGCACTATGCCTTCATAGGTGAAACCCCCAACATCTTCCTTGGAGGCCAACGGACGACCAATAGGAGCGACAATCTCCCTAATAAATCCATAAAGGAAGTAGGGAAGGTTGAGGAGTTCCACCCAGAATGGGAAACGAGGCAGTTTGGACTTATTCGGGAAAAAATTAGGGAAGCACTTAAAAACACATAACATCGAGCGCCAAACTTACCAAGAGCCAACATGGAGGGCTTCGAAGGCCATTTCCTCATTCTCAAAAACCAAAACCATGTATTTGGTTGACAATAATTGACACTTACAAACAATCAATCCACGAGGGAACCACAAGCACACATCACTCTTTTTTTCCCTCTTACGTTTCTTTCTTTTTTTTCCTCTCTTTTTTTGCCTTAAATTGACTTTTGCTTGAAGATGTTAATTTCAAGCTATTGCGATCTTTCTTCTCTTTGTTTTCTTTATTCCTCTTAAAAGTTTTTTTTTTGTATGGAGGTTTGGCTGAGGCCTACTCCCCGGGCTTTGACTTTGAAATTGCAACTGTACAAAGAAGGGCATAGTACCCATGGGAGCCCCCTTATCCCACAAGAAGAGGGGTTTACAAAGTTGGGTTAAACTGAAGTCACAACTACTGTGGGGCAGAACAAGCGGTGGCACAGCCACATGATACATTATTCCATGTTAAACATGTCTCTTACATGTTGCCGCTGGGGGTTGAACCCTCACCCCCGCCTCAAGAGGCGAGCAGTCCAACCACCCCGACAAAGTATTGTATCAAAACAACTCCATCACCTTCAACTCGGATGCCTTCAATATTGAACAAACCACACTTCTGGGAGCCACAACCAGCACTTTTAAAAATTAATTAAGACCTCGGGCATTGAGCATGATAGAGAAGGATTTGAGTCGAATCTGGATGCACATCGTTGCGACAGATGGAGGCCCGATTTGCTCTGGATATCATGCGCGATAGAGAGAAGGATTTGAATCAAATCTCGACAGACACCATCACAAGAGGAAACCTGGATTTGCTCAATAGAGAGGAGAGTAGTCTAACCTAGTGGTTTGATGCTTTGAGTCTCTGGGAGGAAGTCCTGAATTCAAGTCTTGGCTGGACATAGGATGGATGCCTCTACCTTAAGAAGTTGGGTGTGTGAGTGTGTTCTCAATTCCTTGTACTTTCAAAAAAGAAAGAGAGTAGAGTTAGTTACTCTCCGACACACAGAGGCACCGAGCGTGATAAAGAAAACTAACTAGACCATTGTGATAGACAACAAGGAGATTGTTCCCCAGCCTCTCAACACGAAGCTTGACGAATCAGTTGTCGAAGCTGGAATCTCTATTTGCAACTCGCTCCAACACGTCACTGAAGGATTGGAATAAATGCACATGTGATCCATAGGCGAGGAAGGAGAAAATATGATCCCAATAGAAGAATGAGGTGTAGAAAGATAGATGCTTCTCAAGTGTGTAGGCTACATATGCAAGTCAAGGTCAAGGTCAAGGGAAACTTTGTTAGAGTGAGGGAGAGGGATGTAGTTATAATTGTGTTGACATATCTTTTCATCTCTCCTAGACATCCTCGGCATACATTTTCAACCATTTCGTTGAGAACAAGCACTAGAATCAACCATCAATTTGTGAGTCCCTATCTATGCCATACCTAAGTGTCTCAAAATAGGCTTCTTTTGAGCACTTTATCATGTGCATTTATTTTTGGGAGTTTCACAATATGAAACATGACTATGTTTGGAGTGATAAAGAAAAAGTTATGATAATTTTATTGATTGTATGTAGAAATTGCCTCACTAGATTAGTGAATTGATTAGCGTTGATCTACTCTTTTAAGCAATCCATCACATCTACCTTATGCATTTGGCTGCAACCCATTCAATTCTTCTCACCAAATTAATAAATTATTGCTATAAATAACTCTACTACAAGTGACAAAACATTCTTTGGTGTTGTTGTCGAGGAGAAATAATGGTGTTGTTGTCGAGGAGAAGCATTCTTGGAACCAAGGTAAGTGAAGTTGGACTTATGAATGATTGTGTAGCTCCATCAAAGAAATCTTTTGCACTTTTTTCATAATTTTATAGGTTTGAAAACGTTTAAGGATTAGGCTTATGCTTACATTGGGTAGAAGAGCATATGAAAGTGAGATTTAGGTACTCAAGAAGAAATTAGGTTTGTAATCACCAAATCTATATTGTGTGGGACGCTTCAAGGAAGGAGGAGAACAAGGTAACAAAGTTGTGTTAAACTTTGACATGAAAGGGGTTAAGTAAGAGGAACTTGCAGAACAATAGAAGCATTAAGAGAGTTTAACTTATAGAAAGTTTGCATTGAATTTCTATGATTGTCATGAGGAGATCATTAATATTCAATCATGAATGGAAAATAATTAGGATAAGATCAAACCAAATGTTAAATATATTTGCAAAGAAAAAGAAAAATTTAGTTGAAATGTTGTTGGAGGAAGCTCAAAAGTTTGCCTAATGAAATTATAAGATGACTATACAAATTTTCTAGAACCACATGACAAACTATAAGAGGAGATAGCTGAATTATGACAAAAATAGGCAGTTTGTTGCTAGTAGCCAGGGTGGTCCAGGAGGTCTGACAAGACAAGAAAACATGAGGCAATCGCATCAAAGAGATTCAAGGTAGAGGGAAGGTCACGCAAGACCTAGTAAACAAGAAATTCAACATAGATCTGGCGAGTAGACCAAGAAATTCTTTTTTCAAATCAAACAATTATCAATAGTGATTTTCATCACTCCTCTACATTGTAAGTCCCATTTTTTATAATCCCACATCCATTTTTTTCAAGTCGAGGATTCCTCAAGCTTGAGGTGTGCTAGATCTATGTACATACCAATTTTGATAATTTTTAGTTCTTGTTTGAGGCTTCAAAATAGCTTAGGAACCTAGTTTTCAACTAGGCTAGACACTAGGTTCGAACAAGCCCAAAACTATTCAAAAAACTATAAAAGGAGCCAGAGAGCTCATTTTGAAGAGAGATTGTTGGGAATTTAAGTGATCTAAAGTGACCTAAGAGCATTGTAAACTTACTTTTGGTTAATCAAAGATTCCATTGCTCCATCTTTTTGTCTTACTTAGTGTGTTTATGTGTGCGCATGTTAGTGTGCTTCTCACTCACACATTTCTACTCTAACTTGCTCATGGTCATCATACCACCCTCATGTCTCCTTAGATTGATAATTATGAGGTGGATCTTCTCACATTGATACTTATCATTGTGCTAGAGTGACACCAAATTTGGCACCATTGTGGGGATCGAGCTTTGAGGATGAGCACGTGATGGTAAGAAATAGAGACGTGATGTTGAAATCATAGGTAAAATATGTTTCCTTACTTTTCTACATTCCTCATCATCATCCTTAATCCCTCCCTACCTCCATCTCCATCTTTGCAAAATTCCACCAATTTCGGTCATATTCTCTCCTTCCCTTCATTCTTCTCATTTCCCTTGTCAGAACAAGAGAGAAAGAGAGAACAATTATGCATACTAGGTTTTCGTGCTTTTTGTGAGCTTTCTCGTAGGTACCAACATCCACAGCAGCAACAATAGCTCCAGTAGGTGCAAAATCCCTATGCATGCACCTTGGCTTGGTGTCTATGCATCATGATAGATAGAAAAGTTGGACATTTGATAAAACAGATCATATCACACTAGTGTAGATCATGTGCATATCACAAAAGTATAAAAATCACAAAAAAGTTTCATTTTCTCTATCCATCACGATAGATAGTATCAATTGCAATAGACAATTATCAATCATGATTGATACTCTGCGATGAACAGTCTATCCATCGCAATTGATAGCCCTATCGATCATGATAGACAACCATTTTCAACCAAAAATTAGTATTTTCAATTTTTTGAAATTTTTAGCTAAAATTTGGTATTTTTTCAGGGAGTTGGAGCTTTTGGGTAAGGCAAAGGGCTAGCTCGCATAGAGATTGCACTTGGGGAGCATGCTTCTTGGGCATTGAAGTAATTATAAGGGCACCAGACATGAGGTTGGAAGAATTGTTAACCCCCTCAGTCAATTGTTCTAGTCTAGGCTAAGTGCGATTAGTGGTACTGATTGATTAGGGCTACATTAGGCACAAATCAAGTACAAGAGAACCTAATCCATCAATTTTAAGTATAGCTAGAATCTTAATTCAGAAATCTCTAAGCAAAAAAAGAACATAAATTCATCGATCACACTCAAATTACAACATATCTCAAATATTCTTGCTGACACAACTAATTGGACAAGATTTTACATAAAAAAGGAGAACCCAAAAAGAACAAGTGATTATGAAAAAAGAACATTTCAACATGATTGTACTCAGGTAAAAAGTGAGTTAGTAGACAAGACATATGAACCTTAGATCAAGTAGACACCTAGGTTGGGATAGACAAAACATCAGATCCTTTGAAGCTAGTTTCAACCACATAGCGAGGTTGTGGGCTCAACAACTCATTGACTATACCTACGTGCTAAGTTGTGAGTCTACTAATTCAAAAATGTCATTTAGCATGGTACGACCCATAGGTAGTTCAAGCACAACCTCTTTACGAACCCTTGAAGGTCCCTATAAGACTTAGTTGGAATATATTAGAGCCAACCAATTAGGTGCTCAAATCCATGAGGATGGTTTGGGAAGACCTATGGTCTATGAGTTTCCCCTACCGAGACCTAGAGAACACCCTAGGATATTGAGGCAAACTCAACTATTTAGGTCCACAAAGAACTACTTTGATAACACTCAACTTTGTACATTCTAGTGGTAATACATTCAGTATTGTGTGTTGTGCTCCAAGCTTCTTATTCCTTGTTGCGTTTGCATGCTTCTGCAGACATCTAACTCCAACATTATGGTAATAATGAAAATATATTTGCAAGTTCAAAAAGTACCCCTCTCTAATAATAGATAGCTAACGCAAGAGAACCTAGGAGCAGTATTGTTGATATATAAGGATATCTTTTCCCACTGACTTGTAAATATGAATATAACGCTAATGGTTCACTTATCTTTGTACATTCACTTGGCAATACATTATGAATTATGTTGTGCTCTAAGCTTCTTCTTCTTCTTTGTGATGTTCATGTGCTTTTGTAGACATCTAACTCCAATAATTGATATCAAATCAAGTGACATCTTCATCTAGGGTGTCATCAGCAACCCTCCAATCACAATCTCATAATTGCACAAAAATTGGTGATCATATTGGAGACAATTAGGATCTTAAAATATCTTTGTTGTGTGGTGTCAAAATTTTGATTTGAGCTCATTTCGACCTTTGAATGCACTATCATACTAACTATGTAGGAAATTTTGTCCTTTAGTGCCAAACATATATACAGGTTTTGGTTAGAAAATAAAAGCACCTCAAAATCTGCTATAGGTTTAGCAAAGTTCAACAGGGTTTTTTCATTTCAAATTAATGAGTTATAATCAAATTTCTACATTGGGGTATTTAGTCACTAGCCATGAATAAAAATAGTGATGTATTTTGTATGTTGGTCGTTGAGGATAACTTGGATTGTGCTAATTACCCATTGTGGGAATATATGATGTATTGGTGGCAAAAGGGTTATGGAATATTGTGCAAGGTGTTGGAAAACGTCCCAGTAAACCTACAAATATAGTTATCTAAGGTGATGCAGATGGTGGTGAAGATGATGATATTCAATTTCCTCATCATATTGTGGCTATTGTTACACCTATTGTAGAGAAACTTCATTCCCTCCTCCAAGACAAAAAAAGATGCTTGGGATGCTCTTACAACAATATACCAAGCAAGAAATGAGGATCACATTGCTTACCTTGGAGATTATATGGATTTTTTTTAACAAAGATAAAAAAAAATTGAAGGAGCAATTAATTTTTGCTGATAAAGTCTTGCCAGATAGTTCACTTGTCCAAATTATCCTTAATGGTCTTCTAGATTCATATCAGAGGTTTTGTTGCACTCTTCCATTGATGATCAAAGGAAATCCAAATGCCTTAACATTTGAGAAGTTACTCTCTGTTTTATTGCAAGAAGATTGGTCCAGATAGAACATGTCAATGATGCATGTTGTAGATAAAGATTTCTTAGCTAGTCAGAAGGAAAAAGCCAAATGGAACTCATCTGCTAATAAGCACAAATTTGCTACTGCTTCAAAATCAAAGAAGGAAGATGAAGATGATAAGAAGACAAAAAAGCACAAACAATTCTGTAAGTATAGCAAGGGAAATGATCATGTCATAAAGAGTTGTCCTAAACTAGTTGCAAAGGATGCAAAGAAGAAAGAGGCCATAATGGTTGTTGCAAAGGCCTCTACACCTAAGATATTTTGCTAATCTTGTTCAGAATGAAGAATGGGTATTTAGTACTATTTGCAACTATGATCCATCTTCTCATGAGAAATGTATGTCTACAATAAGACTCAAATTCTTGGTACTTTAATGGTGGAGCAACAAAACATATTACCTCCAAGTGTAATTTCTTCAGTTCACTTGAGCCTGCCCCTATAGAGAATATTGCCACATGTGCTAACAAGTTCTCTTATCCTGTAATGGAAGTTTGAAAAATCATTATGGCCACTATTGAAGATAGTTCTTTCACACTATTAGATATCTTATATGTGTTAGGGATCAAGAAAAATCTATTTTCAATTTCTGCATTAGTGAAGATTGGTTTGGTTGTCAAATTTGTTGCTGATTTAAATATCTTTTGGCATTTTATGTCATGGGCTAGATAAGATCATACACTATGGAAAATCAATGAATGATTCAACATGTGCAATTCATGATTCTCATGCCATCTTAGATGCAAAGCTTTGGCATGCACACTTTGGTCATCTAACTTTTTGCCAGTTTGATATGCCTAAAAAAATATGAAATAATGTCCTCTCTGCCCACACTTGAGGCACCTTCTAAACATGTCTATGAAGGCTCTATTTTGGGTTTTGCAATCATCTCTAGAGTGAAGAAAGGAAATATATAATCAATTCCCCCTCCCTAGAACGGAGTAGATGTTGAATATGCTCTAACAACTTATCACCAACTGTTGAGCTCTTGTACTACTTGTTGACGCAGCGAGTGAGCTTAACTAGCTAAAGCTCAAATGCCGAATTCACCACGTCACAAGAACTAAGCTAGTGAAATTAGAACACCTCTATAATCATCAGTAGCTTAGCATCCTTCTGAAACTGAAAACTTTATAACTGTACTTAGTGAAAAACCGAAAATTCACTTTACAGAAAGCTTCACGTTTCCTTCAAGCTTTAATTCTGAACTGATTTACTTGAAACTTTACACTATTGTGTTTGCTTACAGTTAGATAATCTTTCCGTCACTTAACTATGTAAAACCTATGTTTTAAACTCACCGAAATTCCACCGGAAATCCACCGGACTGTCATCGAAAACTTACCGGAATCTTACCGGAATTAACTACAATTCTGTTTGTGATTACTTCAAATGATTGTTGATGAAGTAAGGAAGTAATATCTGAGCTTCCTTGAGTAAATGAACTCTATCTGAAGTTTGAGAAAAAACTTCACCAGTTCTAGATCTCTTTACGGTCAGACTTTGTACTGTGTATACGTGTTCCTTTTCACAAGATTCTTTGATCAACTTACAGTTGAGACTACTCGCTTCAAGATAAGCTATCTCTCATAAAAAACTTTACACTGTGCTACGAGCTCCAACTTTCAGAAGTGCCAGAAAATGTTTACTGAGGAAAACTGTAACTGTTAACTAACTTTCATAGTAACATGAAATCACTCAAATTTCTTCACATACGAAGAATGCGCTCAAACTTCCACATGAACATGTGTTTTTAGGAAATGATATTGAATCTCTATATGTTTTGTTCTTGCATGAAATACTAGATTTGTTGCAAGATACAACAAGCTCATATTATCTCCATGTATGATAGGTGTACCTTGATCAATACCCATACTTTTGAACAAGATCTGCATCCATATCACTTCTTTAGCTGCTTCCACAAGTCCTTTATATTCTACTTCTGTTGACGATAAAGCCACTGTATGCTGCTTCTTTTAACACAAGCTGACAAGCTTATCTCCTAGGTATATCATATACCCATGTGTTGACCTTCTGTCATCTTGACTTCCTGCCCAGTCTGAGTCACTATATGCTCTCAGCTTTATATTTGACGTAAAAGGATAATATGATCCTTCTTTTATAGTTCTTTTGATATATCTAAGAACTCTTTGTCCTGCAACCCAATGTTGATCCTTCGGACAATGCATGAACTGTGAGAGAACTCCCACTGCATAACTGATATCAGGTCTTGTTAGTGTAGCATAAATTAAGCTTCCCACTAACGACTGATACTTCCTCATATCTTTAAACTCTGCACCACCATATTTGCTGAGTTTATGATTTACTTCAAGCGGTGTTGAAGCTTCTCTGCAATTCTCCATGTTAAACTTCTTCAATAAGTTTAGGAGATACCATTCTTGCGAAACATATATACCATAATCTGTATATGTAACTTCCATTCCAAGAAAGTATGATAACTTTCCTAGATCACTGATCTTGAACTCTTTTTCAAGTAATCTCTTTACCTCTTTGATTCCTTCATCTGAGGTACTTGTGATTATAATGTCATCTACATAAATACAAATGTAGATCATACCTTCATCTGTTCTCTTAACGAGTAGACTTGCATATGCTTTTGAGCTTTGGTATCCAAGGTCATTGAGATACTTCACAAGTCTATAATTCCAAGCTCTTGGAGCTTGCTTCAATCCATAGAGAGCTCTTCTTAATCTGCAAACATGATCTGGGTAACTAGAACTTACAAACCCTTTAGGTTGTTCCATGTAGACTTCATCTGATATATATCCATTCAGAAATGCATTCTTTATATCTAGCTGACTTAGCTTCCATCCTTTTGATGCCGCTATAGCAATCAATGTCCTTATAGTTAACATTTTCGTCACCAGACTAAACGTCTCATCATAATCTATGCCATGCGTCTGAGCAGATCCTTTGACCACGAGTCTAGCTTTGTATCTGGCTATCCTTCCATCTGCAAGTTTCTTAACTTTTTAAACCCATTTATTTCCAATCACTTTCTTACCATTTGGTTTTGGAACAAGTTCCCAAGTCTTGTTCTCTTCCAACGCATTAAACTCCTCCTTCATTGCTTCTTCCCATTGTTTCTCACCTTTTGCTTCACTGCAATTACATGTGTTTTCTATTAGAGAAGATGTGTACAAAAATAGCTTGGCTTCACTTTGCTCATAGCTATGGAAAACTCTCCTACTCTGAGTAGTTATTCCTTACCATCTCTCTCAGATGAATACCCGACATTTTAGGTTCTACATTCATCTCTACATACGCAATCTCTGGCATCTTCTATATCATTATCCTCAGTTTCAATATGCGCTATTCTATTCCGGTCTCTGTAAGTTAAGCAATAGCAAAGAGATTTCGAGTGCCTTCTTCAATGATTTATGCCTCCCTTAAGTTATATAAAGCTTCTAGATTGCATCCCTTGAATTTATAACTTAGTTGGCATAGGATGATTGCCCTAGAATGCCCTCGGTCAGGGCAATCATGGTCTCAAATTTTAGCCTTTTCCTTTTCTTTTCCTTTAACAAAAGGTAGGACACTAGTCGATAGAGCTGCTAGCCTAGCAAAAAGTCCAAATGAGGCTCAAAGTTCACTTAATGTTTCAGACGATTGCCCTTTATTAGAGCAATCGTGTTATGATATTATGGACTTTTCTCTACTTTCCCATTGCCAATGGAAACTACAGATTTCCATAGAGCTTTGAGACTAGCAACAACTAGAAAATGGTTTTAAAAATCACCTTCTTGCCATAAATGATTGTTCTAAGAGCAATAATGGTCGCTTGTTGATAGATTCTTGACTGCTCAAATTGATCCACTACTTCTTATAAGCTATTCTAAGCTCTTGGGTGTCAAGAAATTCAAAACAATCATAAAAATTAACCCTTGTTCCCCAAGTGATTGCTCTATTGAGGCAATTGCGGATCTCGCAATTGAGAATTTCTTGCAATTCTTGGGCTTATAAGGTTTACTTAAGATTCTACAATGTGTTGGAGTTAATTAAAGTTTCAAATCTCAACCAAAATATAACACTTTCACCAGACAATTTTGTTGGGGTTCATGGGTTGAATTTGAACTTAACTTGAGCTTTCTTACAATCAAAATTCTCCTAGTTTTTGTAAGTGCCTTGGCTACTAATTGTTCAGGAATAATGCATCTAAAAGTTTAATTTTTCAGCCTTTGACAAGGGTGATTATCCTATGGAAATAGTTCCTTTAAAATGAACTTTTTGGGATTATTTTTCTTGAAAAATAATCCTTATGCACTTTCTTACTAGCCAAGCCATGTTCAAAATCCAAAGTTGAAAACTTTTCCAAGGGTGATTGTCGTAGGGCAATCATGGGTAGAAACTTAGGTTTTCATGTCATTTCTTTTTCCCACTTGAATTGAAAGATTACTTAGGGTTTGCTTAGTAGTTATACACCAAAAATATGGCAGAAACTTTGACTTAGTAGCTGGATGATTTCCGTGCCAGTAGTTGATTGCTATAGAGAAGTTGTGGCCATTTTCTTGGTCTTTAGTTGGTATTTTTGCACCAAACTTTACTTATTATGACTTGAAAAAATCAATGGTGCCTCTATTTTTTAGTTTTGGTGACTTTTCCAAGGACGTTAGCTCTACATATCTCCTTCCTCAAAGCAATCATTGGTCTTGAAATTTGCAAAAACTTGTGTTTTTCTTGCAACCACCATCTTAACTATATAGATCTAATCCTAGGATTTATAACACACTTCAAATGGAAAAAATACCCCCTATTTGAAGGACGATTGCTCTACATTTTTCTTAGTTTTTGGCTCATTTGATCTGCGTTTTGCCCTCTCGCACTTCAAATTGCTTGTTTTACTCTATACTCATGCATGAAATAAAGCTTAGATCCTTGCAATGAGGGATTGCCCTTCCAAATTCCTCTTCATGCATTCCAACAAGCTCTAAATGGTAACTTTGGAGCTCTAGTTTTGCTTTCAATCTTCCCTAACTCATAAGCTACTACTCCAACCCCCAAATGTGTGGAGAGAAGGAGGAAACGAAGAAGAAATAGTGTAAAAGTAGTAGAAACATGAAGAACAAGAAGATGAAAATTTGAATTTTAATGGAGAACTTAAAAACCCTAATCCTAAAACCTAATTTTGCCCTATTTCTAAGTATCTACCCACCTAAATAACTATCCTTGGAGGTACAGATGATAGAAAAGCATCTATAACACATGCAAGGAGCACCAAAAGTACAAACCCCACGTGAAGACTTATCATAATGCATGTCTGACAAGAAAAATAATTATGTATCCATAGAGGGATGAGTCGATGGCACACAACAAGATAAAATGGCCTCCACCTACAACAAGAGCATTCCAAGTGCACACATGGATGCAACCATGCATGCACATCCACACACGCTCATGAGTTGGCAAGAGGGATGATGCTCCAAGAAGCTCTCTCTATTGAAAAAGTCTAAATACAAAGCTCAAAAGAGTTGTCAGCTCTCTGAGATAACTCTAGACAAACCACCCCTACAAATGAAAGCTCTTTAACTTATATAAAATTTTTAAGAGCTCTATCCATATTGTAGTCTCCGGCCTAACTTTGAAAATACTACTCAAGTTCTACATTATGTGCCTAATTACTAATAAAAATAGGATTTTATATCAAAAATAGGCAATTTCACAAGGTATTTGGGTTAAAAATGGGATAATTTTCTAGTAGAACAACTTGGAACTTATATGGGTTGATCAGTGTGCCAGGTGTGTTCTTGATTGTAGCCTTCGATTTATCTTGATTTTGTTGCTGCAACCTCTTTTTCCCTTTGTGTGCTACTGCCAAATGTCTTCATCATAATTCCATGTTGTGCTGAAGCTTGGCATTACATTACAATCGGATGTGCAAATGACTTTCGACTACTCATATAGCTTCCTGGTCTATGTTACGAACCTTGGACTCGATTTTGTAACGGGATTGCTACAATGAATTCATCTTGGAAGGTAGTGTTGCTTGCTACAAGCTCTGAGATTTTTTCCTATAAGTTAGTAGACTGCTCATTGAGAGCTTCATTGTGCATTAAGAACTTTGTGCCTGAGTTGATTGGCATAATTTATCATCAAGTTAATCATTGAATCTATAGTCATGGATGTAGTGTGTACAAAAGGCAATGCAAGGTGGAAGGTGTTACATAAGAACAAGATCTAAAGTAGTTTTTTTAAGTTTATAGATTTTATTATTTATGATAAATAACATGTGGAGGCATTCACATCTATAAATTTAGAGTAAAAGAAGATAAAAGTAGATAAAAGTAAGAAGGAAAGGAGAGGTGTCTATTTTTAGACAAGGAAGGCGCTTCTGTTGATAGCCTCTCAATAAAAAGAGTGTTCCTCTTAGTGTAAGTGGCCAAATTGAGTGATTCTTGTTGCGTTGCAAGTTTGACAACTTGTACTATATATGTAGATCCATTTTTTCACAAAATAAAATGAGAAAACTCTGCACAAGTAGGCATTTTTGCAGATCTACTTTCTTGTGTGTATCCGGTGTCTCATCAAAGAAATACCTCTCTTCAAACTTTCATATCTCAATCATTATGAGGTCCTTTTTGAGTGATTTTACCTGGAGGAGTTTCCTTAGCTCTGATAGTTTCTATCTGTATCAAAATTTATCATAGACCATTGAGTTTTCCTGTTGTTGTACATCAATTTTCAATTCAGACAGTTACTCATACCTTGTTGTTGCAGGCTTTCACATACCTTGACTTCAAACTATTTGTTTGGAGCTATACTCCACCTTTTTTGACATTGTTTGTTTCTAAAGCATGCTACTCAGCTTCTATTTTTAGAATATATGATTACTCACAAAGTGTCTGGTGATTATTTTGCTACAGTCACCCATTTTTGTTTTGTTGAAAGTTTGATTTCTAAAGTCTGGAAATATTTGTTTGATCTTTTGAAGATCTTGGGAGCTCTCATCACTTTTCATTGTGTACTTTGATGTTCACAAGTTTTTAAACATAACATTGTGGTATCAGAGCTTTTTTTTTTTAATCAGATCTTTCATAAAGCCTATTGAATTATCTTCTTTGTTTACAACAATTCAACATGGGAGATTTGAGTGCATCGATTGAGAAGTTATCAGATGGGAGAAATTATCCCATGTGACAATTTAGAATGGATTCTTATTTCATGTCGAAAGGTCTTTGGGGATTGATAACAGGTACAGAAGTGAAGCCAGTATTACCAAAAGCTCCTACACAAGCAGGTCGAGCAAGAGAGCGAGAATGGATCGAAAGAGAAAGAAGAGTTTTGTTTATTATATCCCAAACAATTTTGAATACTATGCTTGGACATATAAGAGGTTTGAATACTAGCAGAGAAGAATGGGAGTCTCTAGAAAGGTTATTTGCAACTACCAACAGAGCAAGGCAATCACAACTTATTGGTAAGTTGACAAGAGTAAAAAAGAAGCCACGACAATCAGTTAATGATTATATTCTTGAGGCAAAATATCTTATTGAAGCATTAGCCTCTATTGATGCATCTCCTAGTGAGGATATAAAGTTTAATAGCATGTTAAATGGCTTGAGAGAAGATGAAAGATGGAAGTCTTTCATTACATCTATCATGACTCGAGAGAATCTACCATCCTTATAGAATGATAATGGAGCTAGAAGTCTCCAAACACCACTAAGGCTCAAAAAGGATGAACAAGTATCAGATATTGGGGAAAAACTTAGCAAAATTTCCTAGAAAAATAAATGAACAATAGTGTACAACCAAAAGGATTATGTGAGAACATGTGCTCACACCAATAAGTGTATCAAGGAGTAAATCAACCACTGTGTAGTTGACAAAACAAAAAATCTGGAAAAAGTTTGCTAGAGTCTCCTCTACAAAATGAGCATATGACCAATGTGAATGATCATAAAACTACAAGTACTTACATGTAAACCTGCATAGGCAATCACTGACTCCACAACATCTAATCAATTAACCAAAAGAAGCCAACTTGGCTTATCAAGCACTTATGAACAACTAGCATACATCTCTTATGGATCCCAGTTAAGAAATCCTCACCATGACCCTCTTTATCAACATCAAAGGCTTTATGCAAAAACGTAACCACTATATCAATGACCACATGGAATTGCATAAGCGGTATCCACAAAAGTGTGCATAGTGTGTATTGTTGGTGCAGACCAATCACAATATGATGCTTATGAGAGCATGGAAAAAGTTAAAGAAAAGATTGATCCAGACAAAGATTAGTTAGAATGAAGAAATCAATGAACAGAACGTGTGCGATATGACTGAGCATATATTCACTTCAAGAGGATCCTAATTAGTGTATTATAGTTAGATTACTAATAAAGCAAGTGAATAGCAATGTATTTGTCATGATCCACTTATGATTTTGTAAATATATAAGTCAATTGTGACTCTAGAAAAAAGTTGAGAGGTAAGGAAGCTATGGATAAAAGCATTTTGCAAAATGGGTGTGTGACAAATCAGTGTTTAAAGTCACCTATGTCAAAGTCGCCATTTCTGAACATCAGTTTCAAACATACTTTTGGTCTTGGTGATTAATCAGAGAATTAATCAGTTGAATCAAATATTTATTGTTCCTAATGGTTGTGTAAGGATCATATGAAGGTTCTTGTATAATTTGGAGTGTGTTGGCAGTAGCCAAAGGCATCAACACAGAGGAAGTATGTAGAGGCAGACTATAAAGAGTTGTGGGGGGAGGGGCCAGAGACTCATTTTTTTCAAAGAAATGTACTTGATATTACTTTCGCAAAACACCAAATAGTGGTTTTCATCTCTTTTGTAATATATGTATCATAAAACACCCAAATTTGTATTTACTAGCTCCATTTTGTGCAAGCCAAGGAGTCCTTGAGCTTGAGGAGCTTAGGTAGAATGAGCATACCAAGTTTGATAATTTTTAGATCTCATTTAGACCTCCAAACGACCCCAAGAACCTATTTTTTAACTATGCCAACCACTATATGTGAAACCGGTCAAAACTAGTCAAAAACTATAAAAGGAGCTAGAGAGCTCATTTTTGAGGTTAGTTAGTATGAGTTGAGGAGAGATTAGAGCTAGATTGAGCTTGTAATAGTGTTATTGAGCAATAGAGTTTACTTTCTACCTTCCATTGTGTCTCGCTTCTATCTTCCTTGTGTGTGTGTGTGTATGTGTGTGTGCATCCTCATGCTTCTCAACTTCACATTCACTACTTCTTGCATTCACGATCTTCATATCACTCATATCTCTTTTGTGGATTCACATTAAGGAGGTGGAGCTTCTTAACATGGTACTTACCATTGTGCTAGTGCAACACCAAATTTGGCACCGTTGTCAGGGATCGAGTTCTAGGACAAATGCTTGATGGTAAGACTATAGCAAGAATCGTTGTTGGAAGGTAAATAATTTCAGTTTTTGTTGTTGTTTTTGCATATTTTTGTTGATATATTTAGGTAGTGATGTGTGTGAACACTCTAGAACCGTCGAGGCACTTTTTTACCTCTTTAGGAGGTTTTTTCCCTCGGCTTGTATATACGCCTATTGCCCTAATGGGCTACTTATCTTTGTACATTCTAGTGGTAATACATTCAGTATTGTGTGTTGAGCTCCAAGCTTCTTCTTCTTCCATGTGTTGTTCGCGTGCTTCCGCAGACGTCTAACTCCAATGTTACCACTTCATCTAAGGCATCATCGATACCTCTCTGATTGCAATTTCAAAATCGCATGAATTTTGATGAGCATACTCAGCCAAAATTGCGATCTGAGCTCGTTTCCGCCTCCGAACGCACTATCATAGTGCTTGTGCAGGTTATTTTGTCTTTTTGTGCCAAACGTATATACCAGTTTTGGTTTGCCAATATAAGCGTCTCGAAGTCTGCTACAGGTTTAGCAGAATTCGTCTGGGCAGTTTTGTTCAACTTTTCAAGATACAATCAATTTTTTGCATCAATGTATTTTAGTCACCGGCCATGGCTAAAAGCAGTGATGTATTTCATATGTTGGATGTTGAGGACAAGTTGGATGGTACCAACTACCCATTGTGGGCTTATATGATGCGACATGTATTGGTTGCAAAAGGACTGTGGAACATTGTGCAGGGTGTTGAAAAATGTCCTATCACACCTGCTTGTTACAACTATAGGTATTGAAGCTGATGCAGAAGGTGTTGAAGATGATGATATTCTGCATATTCCTATTTGTGTTGCGGTCTCTGCTTCACCTTCTGCAGAGAAAATTTATTGGGATGGCAGAGATGCCCAAGCACATGCATTGATAGCTTTGTCTGTCAAATGTGTAGTTATTCCTCACATATGCTCTTGCAGAATAGATAAGGATGCTTGGGATACACTTATCACATTGTACCAAGCTAGGAATGAGGCTCATGTTGCTTACCTCCAAAAACAGTTGGAGAGTGAGCACATGAATGAAGGTGATTCTATGGACAGTTTTCTAACAAAGATCAAAGACTTGGAGGAACAGTTGATTTCTATTGATGAGGTTATACCAGATAGCTCACTTGTGCAGACCGTTCTCGATGGTCTTCCTGATTCATATCAGAGTTTTGCTTCTACTCTTTGGTTGATGATGAAAGGCATTCCAAATGCCTTGTCATTTGAGGAGTTAGTCTCTGTTTATTGCAAGAAGATGAGTCCAGGCTGAACAGCTCCATTATGCGAGTTGCAAATCAAGCTTTCCTAGCTAGTCAGAAGGGCAAAGGAAAATCGAGCTCTTCAACTAGTAAGTAGAAATCTGTTAATTCTGCACAATTGAAGAGGGAAGACAAAGATGAAAAGAAATCAGAAAAGCAGAAATTGTTTTGCAAGTACTGTAAAGGAAATGATCGTATCATAAAGAACTCTCTAAAGCTGGCTACTAAAGAGGTTAGAATGGTTGTTGCAGAGGCCTCTACACCAAAAACAGAGTTTGCTAATCTTGTGCAGGAAGAAGAATGGGTGTTTACCACTCTTTGTAGTTTTGACCCATCTTCTCAAGACCAATGCATGTCTGCAGTTGACTCAGATGTTTGGTACTTTGACAGTGGGGCGACCAAACATATTATCGCACAACGGAGTTTCTTCTCTTCACTCAAGCCTGTCCCTACAAGGAATACTGTTACATGCACCAACAACTCCTCTTATCCTATTATGGGAGTTGGTAAGATCATTTTGACTACTGCTGATGATAGTTCTTTCACTTTGTTAGATGCTTTGTTTGTGCTAGGGGATCAAGAAGGAGTTTGATCTTAGACAAGAAGGAGTTTGAGGGTTTGTAGGAGAAAAGGAAAAGACCAGGAGAGGAAATACACCTTGGAAGCCTCTGCCGATTGATTACAATAAGACAATTACAATGTTTGAAGCACAATACAAGCCAATACTAAAAAATACCAAATACCCCAAAGTCTTCTTGCCGTCGGGGTCCTCTGCACCAGACCTCCACCTTCTTCAAGCTTATCCTTGTGCACACCTTGCACCAAGCTTCCACTAAGGGGGAGGAATGAATACCTTCTGTCGGCACGCGCACACTGCAAGGAGACCTTGAGATCCTTGGGGGACTAGCTTAGCACTCTCTGCACAATCCCTTAGTCACTCTCCATGCACTCCTTCAACTCCACTTCTCTGCATCGCACACTGGTGACCCTTGCACTTCTCTCTCTTGCTTCACTTAGACTATGCTTCTCTTGCTTACTCTAGAATTGTCCAAGAATAGTCCTTGCCTTGATTTGAGTGTGTCGATTCACGTACGCTCCTAACTGCAAGAGTATCTTGGTGCTCACTTTGATGTCCCAAGATTGCCTTCACAAGTGGCAGCCAACAACTCACTGTTTTGTCCTGTAGTGACTTTAGACTAAAACCATAAATTTTAATGGGGGGGCCATAGTTTCACCTGTGCGTACGCTGCCGCTTCACATACCTTCACATTTCCTTTTAAGTCTTCACTTTTGCACATAAGAGGGGGTTCACCTGAACCTTCCAAAATACTTTAAAAACACTTTGAACCTTAGGGAAATTAGAGAAATACCTCTGCAACCTGCAACCCACTTTCTCCAATTTACCCTTTGTGGACAATCAATTGTGCACTACTTGTGCACTTTGACACCTGCACTTTAGCACCTTGACTTTGCACCTGTTGACTTTGACTTTGACCTTGTTGACTTTGACCAGTTGACTTTGACCTTTTGACTTTGACTGCAGTTGACTTTGACCAATATGACTTTTATGGGCTCAACAGTTGCCCACCACCTAATGTGCTCTCCGTCCCGAAGAGCTATAGCCAAAACTCTGCACAAATTTTGCAGGTTCCAGGAGATCCATAATTCTTCAGTTGGCTTGATGATAGGCCTTTAGCCATGATTTTTATATGTTGACCCTGAGAAACTCCTCCATAATCTCCAATTGTATTGCATTTCATTTGTTTTAGCTTCTTGTTGGGCACACTGATGATCTGATAGGGGTATCCCGAATTTTTCAGAAAAATATTATCTCCTTCATACTGCATCCTTTGTATCTTTGTTTTAGCCCCATTATGACTTAATCTGCAAAATTTTATTTTTTCTATTCTGGCTTCTTCATCCAATGGAACCCTCTGATTCCAAAGACTGGCAGGTACACCTTCCACATTCTTGTAAAGCCCACTTGGTATCATAAGAATTGACATAACAGATGATAGCCATACCAGTATCCATAAAAAAATGGCCATTGACATATGAATTGGAGTAGCATCATCACTGCTACATGTAAGGGCTTTGCTTTTCTTCTCTTTGCTATGGCCTTTGACTGAGATTGTTTCAACCTCAGTGATTTCCTCTTTTTCTTCATATGCTTCTTCTTTACTTGAGTTTGGAAAAATTCCATAGCAGGAAGATGGGTCTTCTGCATGGAGCCAAGCCAACATGTTTTCATCTTCATATAAATATGCTCCTTCAAATAGGTCTGCTTCTAGGTTGTCCACCACTTCTTCTTCCATACAAATACCAATTGTCTGCATCATGCTAGTATTTTTTCTGATTGTCTGGTCCATCTTCTAAAATTATCTGCTGCAACTCTTTTCCCTCTTGTTTTACCCACATTGTGTCCTTGCCCCAATCATGCAGCACATTGGCATGCCTTAACCAAGGCCTTCCAATTAACAGAGGGAAACTTCCTTCTACCTGTGGAAGCCTTAAAACAACAAAGTCCAAGTTAAAGATGGTACCTTGTATCTTGACTGGAACTCCAGGGACCACTCCCATAGGCCTTACTATGCTTTGGTCTGCCATTGTTACAGTGAAGTTGGCAGGTCTTGAAGGGTATAGTCCAATCTTTTTCATGGTATATTCAGGCATCAAGTTAATGCCAAAACCACCATCCACAATAACTCCTTGGAACTCATGACCTTTGATAGAGACTGTTAGCCGAGGGCTCTTGTAATCTGTGAGGGGTGCTTCCCCTGCACTTTTATCTTTATGCATAACAACAGCCTTTGCCACTAAGCTTGTTGTGGACATTTCATCAATTATCTGCAAGAGTTCTGACCTAAACTTCCCATCCATCTTTATTCAATAAAAAATACTAACCTCCTTTTTCATGGACTTGAGTAGTCTGGAAGCTTCTGATCTTAAGAGCTTGGGCTCCCTTTGACTTATCAAACTCCTCATGAGCCCTGTTGAATGCATGTCCAATGGCATCACTGGTACATATGAAATTTCCTTTTTGCCTTGTATCTGCACATGTGGTGGCTTTGTCTTCAGATGCAACTTTGTTTTTGTTCAATCCATTAATCATTGGTTCTTGACCTATGTTCACTTGAGCCTTCCCCTTGCTTCTTGTTTGCATTGTAAAAGATTCAAGTTTTTCTAACTGCACCACCCTAGTACATGGTGATGGCTCATTGACCTGATGTAACAGTTCTTCTTTGTGTACAGAAATCATTTGAATATGGGGCCCGGATGAAGAGGCTTGATTCTTAGGACAACAATTTGTATAATGGTCTCTGGCCTCAGGGCAGTTCCTGCAAGGCGGGGCATTTTCTGGGAGAGTGCACCTACTTTGATAGTGCCCACATTCTCCACATCTGAAACAAATAATTGGCCTTCTAGGCCCATTTCCAAAATTATCCCTCTGTCTAGGGTTGTAGTTGTTACCTTGATTCGGTGCAGCAGCCATGACATTTGCTGGTGGTGGGGGTCCTCCTTGTGTCCAGTATGTTGTTGCAGGCATTCCCCTTGATTGGCATTCATGGACCTCATGACCAACTTTCTTGCATAATTGGCAAGTCACACTTAACAGAGGACATTCACTTACTATGTGACCTTGCTTGCTGCACATGGAACACCAAAGCCCACTCTTGATGCCACTCCCTTTGAGTTCCTGCAGCTCCTGTTGCAACTGATCCAATTCCTCTGCTTGGGCCTCCTCCTCCTTTTGGAGCTTTAGTGCTTCAATCTCCCTTCTCAATTGAGCAACAACATTCTCCTCCTCTTTGTAGGGCTTATTTCTTTTTAAGCCCTCCAGCTCCTTCCTTAGCTGGATCACTGGATCCTCCATTTTTGTACCATATGTTGGTTGGGAAGAAGTTGCTCCATACTGGTGCCTTATCTGCTCCAGCCGTGTAGCTGTGTTGATGAACTCCTCTATGGAGGCTGTAGAACACTAATTCCTTTATTTTGCATTGGGTGGCCACTGGTAGGGGCTTGGCTAACCATTTCTTAACAAAAAAATCATGTGGTGGATCTGACAATTTAGCCATTAGTGCTTTGGCCCTAGTCACAAACTCTGGGAACTTTTCTCCTGGACCCAATCTCAAATTTTCTAGTTCTTCTATGATGATCTCCGTAGTGTTGCCATGTTGGAATTGATTTTTAAATGCATCTTTCATCAAATCCCAAGTGGCAAAATGGTTTTCAGCAAACTGGCTGAACCACTTATCTGCTAATCCTTCTAATGTGGCCGGGAAGAGAATCAAAAAGGCATCCTCCCTACCCATTAAGCCTCTAGTCTTACATACTGCCAAAAACTTTCTAATGTGTTCATCCGGATCCTCCTGAACTAGGCCTTTGAAAGAAGGAAACTTTATATTTAATCTTGAGAGTAAGGTTTCCAAGTCTACATGTCCCGCCATGCTCTTTACTTATGAGGTTGAAGATAGTGGACTGGAGGATCTTATAACAACCTTCCTTCTTGTTTGCTTGCAGGTGACCCTCAATGTTTGGGACCGGGTTGCGGTCATGAGCAGCTCATAGCCCACTTAATATGCGACACTTGATAAGAATATTTACCTTTTGGTTGATGAAGTAGCACTGTAGTACTGTCGACACTTGATCTCTTCTATACTTTGCACTTGGTTTCTCCTAAGCTCAAATCTCCTTGGAAGTCCCACCGGGCGTGCCAAATTTTATTGGGGAATTCTTAAACAAGAAGGAGTTTGAGGGTTTGTAGGGGAAAAGGAAAAGACCAGGAGAGGAAATACACCTTGGAAGCCTCTGCCGATTGATTACAGTAAGACAATTACAATGTTTGAAGCACAATACAAGCCAATACTTCTGTGCACAATCCCACAGAGTGCTCAATGACAAAATACAAAATACCCCAAAGTCTTCTTGCCGCCAGCCTCCTCTGCACCAAACCTCCACCTGCTTCAAGCTTATCCTTGTGCAAACCTTGCACCAAGCTTCCACTAAGGGGGAGGAATGAATACCTTCTGTCGGCACCCTGCAAGGAGACCTTGAGATCCTTGGGGGACTAGCTTAGCACTCTCTGCACAATCCCTTAGTCACTCTCCATGCACTCCTTCAACTCCACTTCTCTGCGTCGCACACTGGTGACCCTTGCACTTCTCTCTCTTGCTTCACTTAGACTATGCTTCTCTTGCTTACTCTAGAATTGTCCAAGAATAGTCCTTGCCTTGATTTGAGTGTGTCGATTCACGTACGCTCCTAACTGCAAGAGTATCTTGGTGCTCACTTTGATGTCCCAAGATTGCCTTCACAAGTGGCAGCCAACGACTCACTGTTTTGTCCTGTAGTGACTTTAGACTAAAACCATAAATTTTAATGGGGGGACCATACTTTCACCTGTGCGTACGCTGCCGCTTCACATACCTTCACATTTCCTTTTAATTCTTCACTTTTGCAAGTAAGAGGGGGTTCACCTGAACCTTCCAAAATACTTTAAAAACGCTTTGAACCTTAGGGAAATTAGAGAAATACCTCTGCAACCTGCAACCCACTTTCTCCAATTTACCCTTTGTGGACAATTAATTGTGCATTACCTGTGCACTTTGACACCTGCACTTTAGCACCTTGACTTTGCACCTGTTGACTTTGACTTTGACCTTGTTGACTTTGACCTTGTTGACTTTGACTAGTTGACTTTGATCTTTTGACTTTGACTGCAGTTGATTTTGACCAATATGACTTTTATGGGCTCAACGGGCGACCAAACATATTATCACACAACGGAGTTTCTTCTCTTCACTCAAGCCTGTCCCCACAGGGAATACTGTTACATGTGCCAACAACTCCTCTTATCCTATTATGGGAGTTGGTAAGATCATTTTGACTACTACTGATGATAGTTCTTTCACTTTGTTAGATGCTTTGTTTGTGCTAGGGGATCAAGAAAAATCTTTTATCAGTTTTTGCATTAGCCAAGATTAGCTTGGCTGTAAAATTTGTTGATGACAGATGTACACTTCATGATCTGTCAAATGGCAACGTGATTATTGCTTCTGGCATTTTATGTCATGGGCTGTATAAGCTCATAGACTATGAAAGATCTGTAAATGATTTGGCATGTGCATTACATGATTCTCAGGCTATGTCAGATGTAAAGCTTTGGCATGCACACTTTGGTCATCTAAATTTTGCTAGTTTTCTATGCCTGCAAAAATCTAAAATGGTGTCCTCTTTGCCCAAACTTGAGGCACCCGGAAAACATGTTTGTGAAGAACTGTATTTTGGGCGAAATGCAGCATTCCTCCTTTCCAAAAGATGGTTCAGTTCGGGCTACTCAGAAATTGCAGCTTGTACATATTGATGTTTGTGGTCCTATGCAAACACCTTCTTTTGGAAATTATCTTTACTTCGTGACTTTCATCGATGATTTTTCCAGGCATGCATGGGTATATCCATTGAAGGCAAAGTCCAAAGTGTTCATGTGCTTCAAACAGGTTTTACTTTTGGCTGAAAATTTGTTAGCATGTAAAATGGGCACCCTCCGTTCTGATCAAGGGGGGAAATATATGTCTTCTGATTTTAATGCATTTCTGGCTGAACGTGGGATAAAACACCAATGTATAGTGCCATATACACCTCAATAGAATGGAGTTGCTGAATGAAAGAAGAGGTCACTCATGGAGATGGCGAGGTGTATGGTCAAGAGTCAGGCTTTACCACATAGTTTCTGGCGTGAGGGTGTCATGTGTGCAGCGTATGTCCTTAATAGGTGTCCCACTCAAGTGTTGCAGTCTATCACTCCATATGAGGCTTGGCATGATCGCAAGCCATTTGTTGCTCATCTATGTGTTTTTGGTTGTTTGGCATATGTATTAGTGCCTGAACAACATCATAGAAAATTGGATGATAGAGCAGTAAAATGTATTTTTGTTGGGTACAGTTTTGAAAGTAAAGGCTATCGTATGTATCATCCACATACTAAATGCATTCTGGTTAGCCGTGATGTTGTTTTTGTGGAAGATGCTATTCAGCCATTGCTTTCATGTACTAAGGAGACATTTGCTAGCTCCAAAGACATGTATGATACTTTACTGCCTCTTTTTACAGGTGGACAGTCTAGTGCTGGTCCAAATGAGGCAACTTCTCAGCCTTTGTAGGTTTCATGTGATGATGTAGATCATCCCATTTCTGATGCAGATTTACATGATGCACTTGTTGATGAGAGAGCTGATATTGAGGAGGCAAAAACTATGCCAAAATGCCAAAATTTCCTTGACAACGGTGCCAAATTTGGTGTCACTCTAGCACAATGGCAAGTACCAACATGAGGAGATCCTATTGATAATTCATTCGTCCATAGCCTCTCTTATCTAATTTTCGTGCATGTTGCTTCAAAGTGTAGACTAAGACTAGGTCTCCTGCTTTCAAGCCTTTATCCTTCACATGTGCATCAAAATATGCTTTTTGTCTCTTCTTCGCTTCATAAATTCCTACTGCCGCTCTCAATCGTGTTTCACCCAATCGTTCAAGATCGAAAATTCTTGAGGAGAGTTCATGGCGTGTCCAATCATGCTCCTCTACTACTTTCAATGTAGGTATCAAAAAGTCCAATGGTAGCACTACATTTTTGCCGAACACCATCTGAAAGGGTGTGGCTTGAAGTACCGTTTTATAGGCAACTTGATATGCCCAAACAGCATGGTGTAGTTGTTTGTCCCAATCAGAGTGTTTATTATTAACCAATTTGGTCAATACATTGCACATAATCTTATTTGTGCTCTCAACCTGTCCATTAGCTTGGGGATGATAGGGAGCCGAATTCTTATGTATCACCAAGAATTCTTGGAGAAGGTTCTCAATGACTTCATTCAAGAAGTGTGTGCCTCTATCACTCACTAACTCTATTGGCAATCTCTATCTAGTGAACACATTCTCACATAAGAACTTTGCTCTTGTTTGAGCATTGTTCTTCGTTGTGGCTTTTACTTCTACCCACTTGGTTAGATAGTCTGTGGCCACAATGATGTATTCAGCATGTGAACCCTTGGCTGGAGGATTAATGGGACCAACAAAGTCTATTCCCCATTTAGAGAATGCACGTTCACCCATAGTAGGTTTCAATGGCATCTCGTCTTTGTGTATAGGATACTGAGTTCGCTGACAAAACTCACACCTCTTCATGTAGGTATGTGCATCCATGTGAAGTGTGGGCCACCAAATTCCTGCAAAAAGTATTGCCTTGATTACCCTATCTGGCCCAAAATGTCCTCCTGCTACACCTTGGTGAGCAGTCTCCAAGATCTTCATATATTTGCTCTCGTGGACACACACTCTAAGATACCCATCTTTTCTTCGTCTGTATAGATTATCTCCAATGAGAGTATAATCTAAAGCTTCTTGTTCTAAGCTCCTTTGTCTGGCCACTATCATCTCTTGAGGGAATGTTTTCGTTCTCAGGAAGGCTTCTAATGGTTCGCTCCAATCTGGCACTAAAGACACTTGATAAAGAGTGGCATGTTCCACAGGCAGTCTAGTGTTGTAGATTGGGCATTCCTTGCACATCTTATGGACATCTGCTTCCATAGTTGGCCAGTGCACTCTGAGTCTCTTTAGTGTTTGTAAAGTTCTTTGTCTCAAGTAGTGTTGCTCTAATGCACCAACATGTGCTAATTGCAACCATTTTGCATACTCATCCTCTTCCACACAACAAGATAATATTCCTTGATCCGTGTACTTGTACATACTCCCTGCCATGATATGGTACCTTTGGGTCTTTACTACCTCCCTATCTTGAGTGTTGACTACTAGATGTTTAGGCCCATATGTCTGTATTGGCACTAAGGTCTTGGCCCACTGTGGTACAACTTCCAAATTAAACAAGTAAGCATCAGGAAGGTCATCTGATACTCCTTGTGGGGCCTCTCCGGATGTGAGCCTCGAGAGATGATCTGCTCTCATGTGAGTCTTGCCTTTCCTCACCACTACCTCAAAGTCATACTCCATTAGTAAGAGGAACCATCTTACTAATCTTCCTGTATTACAAGGCTTGTTTACCAAGTAAAGTACAGCTTGATGATCAGTAAAAAAATTTAAACTTATTTGCAAGCAAATAGTGTCTAAAATTTTTAACCGCATATACCATGCCTAACCCTTCTCTCTCAGTAGTGTATAATTTCGTTCAGCTGCATTTAACTGTCTACTAGCATAGGCAATTGAAAGATCCATATTACCTTCACCTGTAGGTTGTGCAATTACATAGCCAATAGCATAATTGGATGCATCCACATGGACATGGAATGGCTTGTTCCAATCTAGTGTAGTCAAGATTGGTGCTGAACACAATCACCCTTTAAGCTCATTGAAAGATTTCTCACACTCATCAGTCCATTCAAAATTGGTCAAAAGTCCGTACAGAGGCTTTGCAATGATGGCATACATGTGTATGAAACGTCAGTAATAACCACAATGCCCCATGAAATCTTGCACTTCCTTGACATTCTTTGGCCTAGGTAGTTTTGTGATAGCTCTCACTTTCTCTTCGTCAGTGGATATGCCGTTCTTCGACACTATGTGCCCTAGAATCTTGTCTTGCCTGACCATAAAAACACACTTTTCTGGGTTCAAGCAGACTTGATATTCTCTACATTTGTCAAAGATTTGCCTGAGTTCAGGTATATGTGTTTGTCTAATATTGGAATGAGCACAGAGATCATCAACATAGACTTCCAAATTCTTCCTCAAGAATTCTTTAAATACATGGCACATCAGTCTTTGGAAGGTTGCAGGTGCATTGGTTAGACCGAATGGCATTACTCGAAAAGCAAATATGCCCCACTCTATGGCAAAACCTGTCTTATGCTGATCTTCTGGTGCAATGGCTACTTGATTATAACCAGAGAACCTATCCAGGAAGCTCTATAGTTCCTTTCCTGCTACCCTTTCTAATAGATGCTCAGTGATAGGAAGCGGATAACTATCTCTGATAGTGGTTGCATTAACCTTCTTCAAATTAATGCATACATGTAACTTGCCGTTCTTTTTGGGCACCACTACAATGGGGGATACCCATTCAGTGTGCTTGATTTCATAGATAAATCTAGCTTCAACCAAGCGATCTATCTCTTCTTTGATCTTGGCCGCATAGTTGTCATTGTATGTGTATGGCTTTTGTTTGGAGGGTCTGGCCTCTGAGGTCATGTGGATTGTGTGTGAGCATATGTCAGGGTCTACACCTTTCAGGTCCTTGTAACTCCATGCAAACACATCTCTATATTCTCGTAGTAAGGCTATCAATTCCTGCTCCTCATCCTCACTTCGGTCATGTCCTATGTATGTGCATCGCTCTTCACCTTCCTCTATGGCTACCACTATTTTCTTGGTGGTTTCTTTGTTATCATAGACCTCTCCTGCTTATGCATCGCATTTTGGCATTCTTATCATGACTCTCCTGTCTTCTATTTCATACTTCTTAAAGTTTTCTGGGACCTCAAACAAGGATTCTTCCTCCTCTGGTGAGACTTCTCTCTTCTGCCTCTTCTTTCCCTCACTCTTGATGGTCACTTGTGTGGTTAATCTCACCTCATTCATAATTTCTTCGTGTCTCTGAGGGTGAGCTTCTACTTCATAGAAATATTCTTCATCTGATGCAAAAGGTGGGTCCATAATGATTGACTCTAGATCAGAGTCACTTGCATCCTCGAATGCATCACTGCTAGGTTCACATTCTTCAACAATTGGATCACACATGATCGGCTCTATTGTGAAGACTAAAATGTCATAGCCATCCTCATCACAGTGAGGTGTCCATTGTTCTTCATTGATGGCTACATCCATGGTCGCTAAAATCTCTGACCAACCATGAGGCTCAAATTCTTCATCTGGGAGTACTATGGGTGCATAGGCTGGGTCTTGAATTGCTCTATGAGTGTCCTTCGCACCTATCTCTCTTGCCTTTTCCCTTTTCTCTTCCTCTTCTGCCACTTTACACATCCATAAGTGAGTGTCTTCATGCATCCATGAGGATCCTGATCCTATGGAATGCACTGACTCTGTATCATTTGTGGCTCTATGGATGGGATTCCAATGAATGGGGGGCACGTCTCTATGAGAGAAATCTTTGAGATTCACTTTGGTCGTGATACCCAAGTGTTGCAAATACAAGGCATTGGTTCCCCAATCCTGTACTACTTGCAATTGTCTCAAGAATGGTCTTTCTAGAATCATCTCATAGGCTTGATTTTTGCTAAAGTCACATATAGCAAAAGTATGTTCAAACTCTACACCACAAGTGGTAAGAGTTGTTCCTTCTAGCAGTCCTAGGGGCCTCTCAATGTGACCATCAGCCATTTGTAACTTCATCCTCGTTGGCCTGAGTGCTTGCTTGCCCCAACGCTTCCATAGGGAAGTGGTAGCAATTGCAACTCCTGTGCCTGAGTCCAAAATTGCCTTGGTTGTGTAACCCTGATGAGTGTTGTAGAGTCATTGTATAAATTTTTTCATAGGAACCCCTTCTTATCCATCTTTCCCCAAAAATGCATAAAAACCTCTTCTTAGACTTTAGTGCACTTCTTTTTATAAAAGCCTTCCTTTTGGGTATTTATAGTATGGGAGCATATTTTGTATACGCACGCACACAAGCTTCCCTCCCTCTCTCTCTAGTTTGTTACCCTTTTTGAAATCCCACTACCATATAAAGATTTTCTTGATTTAGCACATGTGGTCTTTTGACCACATGTTTTTATTCACATATGCCTCTCCTCTCTATATAAAGAAGAGCCTCATTTGTAAAAGAGAGGTCCCTTGGCCATGGCCTTGGCCTCCATTTCGGTAATGGAAGAAGGTGTCATTTGTTACTCTCTTGCCTCCTTGTGTGCAATGGCGTTGGTCTTGGTGTATGGATTTGCATGTGTGTGTGCATGGTTGGGAGGATGTTCCCCTTTCCTCCTTGTGACGTTGGCCATTGTTGCCATTGCTCCATGAGCGTGGGTGAACCTCTCCTCTCATTCTTTGCCCCAACTTGGAGAAACCTTTCGCTTCCATGTGAGGCGGTTAGGGTTTGTTGCTCCCCTTTTCTCAACAATTTGGCGTCGTTGCCGGGGACGTCGGCCTTTAGCCGTTGGTTTTTCCAAGTTTGCGTGTCCATACTTCGTGAGATGCACCTTGACACTTGGAGGAGGATGAATACGTGTGGCCTTCGGTTGGCCTAGGGTACCTCTCTTTTGTTAATTTTTTGAGTAGTTGTAGTTCATTTTTTGTGTTTGTTGCACATGAACACCCTTCCTATCTCCCTTTTCTCTCTCACTCTCTTACACCTACACACGCTTCCACACACTCACATATGCATCACTGTCAAATTCTGTCGTTTCTTGATTTGAGTGGTGCCGTGGATAGAGAGATGGGGAGTGCTTTCTCTCTCTTGTTCTCATCTCTTGATATCTTCAACAAACGCAATACTAAAAATGAATTTCGAACAAAACTCTAGTATACAATACTGCACAATTAGATTTGTCATGCGCATGTGGGGATAGGCCTTTTCGTTTGAAATTTGAAAGGGATAGATTTTTTTTTGTTGAACGGTGTGAATTTGTACATCATGGAGGGACGTGTGCATTTAATGTCGCTAATGAATGCTTGCAGGAGGCGGCAGGCCTTTGGGGTAGGTGGGAAAAAATTCTCCGCGTCCTTTCTTGCATACAAGTTTGTGTTACGCAGATTTCTCATGAATTATGAGGGTGTCCTTTTTCATAGACTTTACTCGTCTTTTTTATCCCTTCATTCTAAAGAAGCTTCCTCTTCGGAGCCGGGGTCTTCTGCTTTATTATTTCATGCGGGTGAGCTATGGTTCCTTTCTGTCTTCGGGCTTGATGGAGCCATGCTCTCCCACTTCTGCATGAGTGAGGCTATAGCTCCTCCAACATTTCTCCCAGCTCTAAGTGGAGCTTCTGTTGCCCCTATCATCTACACTTGAGGGTTTGGAGTCGAGCGATGCTCTCCTTGCCCTTCTTCCTCTTTTTCTCGCTCTCGACGAAGCAACTTGAGAGCCGCGCTAATCGGGAACAAGTCTCCAGTCATGCCGCCCTTCCATTGTTGTATCAAGCTAAGAGTTTTCTCAGATACGAAGCTTGTCGTCAGTCATTTCGAACAATGGAGGATGGGCTGTGAGGGAAAATCTGAGCTATATGTTTTCATCATGAAGGGCACCCTGTTGTGAGGTTTTTGGCTCGCTCCACCTCCTATTTGTTTGGAAGCTTCACTGCATCAAAGACCATTTTTTTTGAGATGTGCACTCAGGCGCTCTCCCCATCCTCAAGAAATCAGTGCCAAAATTTGGCAGCAAGCTTTCGCAGACTAAGGCTATTTGCATGGAGACTCTCGGCTCTCATTTTCTGCTTAACTTAGGTGACCAACCTTCTTTCGCATCTTTGTGTTACAATAGCCACTCATAGTTCAGCAGAGTTCATCGGGTGCGGCATGTTACTCTGTCCTTATCATAACAACTATTTACTGTTGTCTCATGCTTGCCTTTTGTTGGATGCAATTGTTAAGGTAGGCTCGGCTTTGCTTCTTTCAACTTGTCCAAACCCATGGAATACTACAAGCGCGTGTTTGTCGGGGATATGCACACCCTCTGATTGGGGAGCTAAAACATACGTACTAGTTGATTTAAGTCACTTCTGATGTCTTGTTCACTTGCAGATCTATCGGCAACATAGCATTGGCTTCAATCGCAAAAACTTGTCTACTACCCTCTGAAGTTAGAAAGTTGATGTTGGTAAAAATCTGAAATGAAAAAAATTATAGGAACGATGGATTTTTTATTGGAAGACGCATTGTGAATAGGTACAATTGTATTTTTTAAAGTGTGTTGCATAATTAATTCACAAATGTGTCTTCTGTGGTGTGAATTCTCTGTTCATGTCTAGAACCTGCAAATCGAAATTATTTCCCCATGCCCACCATGTTTGAAGAGAATCTTGTGTCTGGTGCTTTTAGTATGTGCTATATTTGAGCACTACATGTTTGTGAGACAAGGATCAACTTAAATTTGGTTGAAGCTCTACGATTTAACTTTGGGAGGCTTGTTCTTGATATTTGGGGAGCGTGATGGAGTTGAGAACGACCATCAAGGGATGGTTTCCAAAACTACGACCTGCACACACAAATCAACATATGGCACATCTTTTGATGATTAGTGAACGAAGGACAACCTATGCGCATCTGAATTGTTTTGAATATTTTGATGATTGTTTTCTTGGAGATCACGCCCAATGCTCTTGTTGGTGTTGGTGTTGGCTATGTGACTGTTCATTTTCAATAGGAAAGGGTCCTCATCCATACCACTATCTGCACATGCTGTTCGCCATGCATTTGCATGCCTGGTTACTACTATTTGTTGTTCTGGCAGTGTGTGGTGTTCTTGACATTGACTTGAGGTTTGATGTCTACTCCATAGGGGACGTATAATAAACTCCGCAGGTGTTGGAATGAACTTTGCATAACAATGCTCAATACGTCGTCAATTCACTAGTTGGATTACATAACGGCCCGACTAGCACATCCTTCTTATGCATATATGCATTTTAACTAATGCAAAGAACAAAGCATATTCGATGCATAAATATGAGCTGTAAAGATCCCCATTTATCATGTTTCATTGCAATTGGTCATTTATGCACAATACATTATGTTTGCAACACATTTTTTACTTAAAAAGGATTTGCATTATAAGATCAAGGGTCACTCATTGGGAAGTTGCAATACTAAATTTGTTTATTACTTTCGTGTCCACTTGAAGATTAATGGGTTCTGATTCCTTTGGTGATCGTCCATGTATTTGGCTTAGTGTCTTGGAAGCTATATGGCTATTTTCACAACTTGGGAAGTCACTTACGAGCCACTAATAGTCATGCTTCACAGACGATGCCTTCTCTCATGGGCATTGAAGTTAGATTGAAATGTTTGCTCACTTTAGGGTTCTAAAATTAAGGTAATTCTTGACTATGATTTTGAGGTTTCACAGGTTTCAATGTGCATTTGGAGCTCCCTTGAGCACAATTTAGTTGTTGGCCTCATTTGACTACCCTTACGATTCGATTTGGTATCCTAGAAACCTTGAATTTGTGGATGATGTGCTTCATGGCGTGGGTTTTTGGGTTGTAACACTTTGTGTCCATAGTGCTGTAAGGCTATGGGACACAAGCAAGCGCAAGATGTTGTAAGGCCACGCTTGGCATACATTGGAAGTGTGGCCCTTGATGTTTGATCTTCCTTAGCGGTACGTATGCCTTTTGCCTTCATTTTATTCCTCATCTTTGGATGTGTTAGGTTGAAGCTCGACATGGAATTGATGCACTCAACACCATCATTGCTTGCTCTTATGAAGTCATGAGATTGCGGTAACATGCTAAAATTGTGTGCTGACCCTTTCTATTTCAGGATGGCAATTCACATTGGGTAGTTCATCATTGGGATTCATTGACTCTATACGTGTATTTCATGAATTTTGTACACTTCATGTAATGATGCTGCTAAAGCATGCATTTTGGATTATTAGTCTATTCATGATGCACTCTTGATGGTTTCCTTTATTGAACTTGCTTAGCCTGCATAGCATTTAGGCATGTATGTATGGACTTGTTCTTGAGTCACTTCATGGGAAGTAGAAACTAAAATGGGAATACATGTTTATTAATTGGATTTTTTCAAACTACTTGCATTAGTATGTGTTTAAATTCCCAAAAGAGATTTGAATATTTGGAAACAAGCAATACAAGGGATGCAAGTGGACATTAAGATCCTGGCACTTCTGGGTGCAACAGATCTACATCATTCTGTTGGTCATTGAATGTGTCTGTTTAAGAAAGCCAGCTTTGTGCATGTGTGTTTTATGAATGGTTGCGGTTCTTGGCCATTTGTTTCATATAAAATGAAAGATAATGCTTGGTCGCTCATCATGATGGATTCATAAAATCTATATACCTAGTTTGTGGGAAAGCAGATCATGCCCGTTCAGCTTGAACGCTTACTGTTATTGTACTTCATGATGATTCTTCCAGCCTGACTGATTGAAACACTAATGACACCTCGTAACACATAATTTCAGATGCAGGGTCTCACTCTTTTGGAAATAAGGTAATTTATTTTGATTTGACCAGATGTGGTACTGAATTGGGTTTTTAGCTTGGTGCCTGCCATAGGGGTTAGTCTCCAAAGCTCTATCTAGACTATGAAAAGGAACTCTAATTTTTATGTATAAAGAGTGATAAAGGTTATCCGTTCTTTTCAAGTCATTTTGTCGGGACACTTCACCCTAATAGAATACAATGACATGTGGACATTGGACTGATTGCCTTGGTCGCTCACATCACTCCAAGCTTAAGAATGCTATGAGTCTAAAGGTTATAACTATCTTTTACGTCCCAAGTGTTCGCTCAATAACACAGATGAAGAGGGCTTCAAGATCAAGGTGCAACGTGTGAACTGTTAATATGTCAGGTTTGGTGTTCTGTTTGTGGCATGCTTTATGGAAGAAAAGAATCGTAATTTTTGGTATCTTGATTAGAGTAGAATCCGGTCCTACATGCTTGTGCTCTTGGACGATGACAGGATGACCTCAGAAGAATGCTTGAATGCATTAAGGCATATGAATGTGGAATGTCTCCAAGTAGCTTCAGATGCTAGGCACTTATGACTCTAGTTTATGCTCTGCTTACAGATACACATGGGGATCATATGCATCGCTGACTAGAAATACTGGAAATGCATGTGGAGTATTTTTCTAGAAATAACATGATTGAAGAATTTAACACTTCATAACACTTAAACTATGCTCAGGGCTCTGTTCTGTAAATCATGAAGATTGGAGTAATTGTTTTTTCCAGGGAAGTCACTCACTGGTTTCACAACGCTCAGAAAGTTGAAACATGGTACTGGAATCACTCTAAGATCATCCACACCTTGGGCAGAGCCTTTTTGGTTGTTTTCCTAATGACAACGAAAATACAGAAGGAATCTTCATTGACTCAAATTGCTCGAATTGGAACAGGCCAAAGAGGAGGATAACTATTGGTCCATCTTTTGCTAAATGCTTCTATGATTTAGGAGATTAAGAATGAGTCTTACAGGGATAAACACTAATTAAAAACTAAACATGTGTCTTAGGATTGTGGCCCTTATTTCCACTTCCTCTCTTTTGTGAGGATTGATGTGCACTTGGTTAAAAAGTTCAGGTTTTGTGTCTCTGACAAGAAAAGGAAAGCTCATTTTAAGGACTTGAAGAGCCAATCCTATAGGACTTAATGTCCCCTGAAGTGGAAACTAAATTTGAAGTAAATATTTCTCATTACTAGATGCAGTCTACTCGCTCTTTTGTATGTCATTTCAGGTTTGGGAGCTTCTGGTGAAGGCATTTCCAGCCTTACCAAAGATTGCATAATGGGAGGAATGCCGGCTGACTGCCCCCCAAGGGGATTGTGTCGCTTAGCTCTGAAGATTGAAGATTTGCAGCTTGAAGTAAAGACTGAAGACTTGCAACTTGAAGCCTTGCAGATTGAAGAATTGTAGATTTTGAAGACTTGGAGATTTTAGACTTGAAAGACTCTACCTTGGGTCGGTTCAGCTATGTATGCTCTTCTCTTAGCTTTGTCGAGGACGAAAAAGTCTAAGAGGGGGAGAGTGTTGTAGAGTCATTGTATAAATTTTTTCATAGGAACCCCTTCTTATCCATCTTTCCCCAAAAATGCATAAAAACCTCTTCTTAGACTTTAGTGCACCTCTTTTTATAAAAGCCTTCCTTTTGGGTATTTATAGTATGGGAGCATATTTTGTATATGTGCGCACACAAGCTTCCCTCCCTCTCTCTCTAGTTTGTTACCCTTTTTGAAATCCCACTACCATATAAAGATTTTCTTGATTTAGCACATGTGGTCTTTTGACCACATGTTTTTATTCACATATGCCTCTCCTCTCTATATAAAGAAGAGCCTCATTTGTAAAAGAGAGGTCCCTTGGCCATGGCCTTGGCCTCCATTTTGGTAATGGAAGAAGGTGTCATTTGTTACTCTCTTGCCTCCTTGTGTGCAATGGCGTTGGTCTTGGTGTGTGGATTTGCATGTGTGTGTGCATGGTTGGGAGGATGTTCCCCTTTGCTCCTTGTGACGTTGGCCATTGTTGCCATTGCTCCATGAGTGTGGGTGAACCTCTCCTCTCATTCTTTGCCCCAACTTGGAGAAACCTCTCACTTCCATGTGAGGCGGTTAGGGTTTGTTGCTCCCCTTTTCTCAACAATGAGTGATAGGGAGATAGGTGTTTCCTTCTTCTCCTTCGCTCATGTCCCCTATCTTGTCCAAGGGTATTTCTGGCACTGTCCTGTGAGATCCTATCGGGGAACGAGGTTTTGCTATGTCTGGCACTTGCTTGGCTACATGTTTCCACAATTCAGGCTTAACCTTGAGTAGCTCTTCTAAAGTGAGGTTGCACCGCACTTTATTATCCTTCACTACCTCTGTGTTCCTAGGTATGATTGAGTCTTCATTTCTTATCATGACCGTGGGTGCTCTCATAGAAGTAGACTTTGCTTCCCATGGGCTTGTGAAATGGGGTAGTTCTTGTAAGAAATTAGACTCGAACTCTAATCTCTGTTGAGATTGGGCACTCTCCTGCTCTCCATAAAGGGAAGAAATGTCTTGTGGGAATTGATTGTGTGTGTCATCCACAAGTTCAATGGGAGGAGGAACTTCACTCTCTTTAGCCCATTTCTCTTCCTGAATCTCTCGCAAGAATTCTGGTGAATACCGATTCATAGAAGAAGAGGTTTTGGGTTCAGTGGAGTTAGGCACATGAGCTTCCTTGGGAGGAATGCTTATTCTATCACTTGCCTTCTCCTTAGCCTGGGAGTTGGCTCCTTTTCCAGACTTCGCAATTATCGTCTCCAATCTATCCAATAGACCATCAAAATGCAATGGTGTTCTAGTGGAGCTAGAGCAATTGAAGAGGCGACTGGCCTCAAACATGGCTTGAGCCAATTCCACCATCTTGGCACACAACTTGGTCCGTTCAAGCGGCCTGATATGCTCTAAGCATCATATCTATGTCTTCGGGAGTGGGATCTGCTAAGACTGATCCTACTCGAGGTGGTGGGTGGGTTATGTTTGGTGGATTAGAAGGTTGAGGAATGGAAGGTGAAGGGGATGGTAGTGGAGGTGGGGTGTGAGTGTGCGTTTGAGATGTGATTTCTATTATTTTGGCATTGGTCTCTCACAGGCTTTCCTCGAGTTTGCTCATCTTCTTTGCCCATTGCCTTTTCATACGTTCACGGCTGTCTCTCCAAGCTCTTGTTCTCTTCTTATTCTGGCTCTCAGTCTCGCTAACCTCTGCATTCTTTTCCTGGCCTAAGTCTTGGTTTTGCTCAAGTGCCTGAGCTCTTGTGATGACTTGCACTGGGGCTATGGAAGTCACACTTCCTGTGGGGTATAGCACTAGGCCAATAACATTGATAGGAGCAATTTTTGGCATATTCGCGGGGTTCTTGGGACACTCTCGTAACAAGTGCTCCTTTCCACAATCTGGACAAAAGCCTTGAATTGTCATAGATTGGGTTTGTGTAGGTGCCGGTAGAGGGCAATCACGAATGAGGTGATCTCCCTGACATCGGAAGCATGGCCCTCTAGAAAATGGAGGTCTTATCTACCTAGGCTGAGGTCTAGAGTTGGGGTTTGCGTACATGATATTCGCATATTCTGGCTCCCAACTAGATTCACTCGGTTCTTCATAATAGTATGACTCATTATGCTCCGATGACTACATGTAGTAAGCCTATGGGCTATCAATATGGGTAGAGTCAAAACTATGGTCACTTGGGTCACTTTCTCAAAACAATGGTGTCACTGGCACTATAGCTCTATTGGGATTTTCTTCTACGGCTGCATACTTCACTAGAATCACATTGGTAGGAGCAGGGGGTTGCTGCGCTAGGACTGGTTGCGGTCTTTGTTGCCCTTGATAGGGTGGTTGATAGGTTTGCTGGGGCCTAGCATACTGTTGTTGTGGGTACTAATTAGGGTACTTTCCTTGTTGTGGATATGACTGAGGATAATTTTGTTTAACAACTTGTTTGTTATATGGGCAGTCTTGTGTTGTGTGATTGGTGTACCTCCTTTCTATGGTGCAGTACTGGCTATTGGGATTAACTTGAGGTTGAGCCATAATAGGGCACACATTAGCCATATGGTCTTCTCCACAGGTGTAGCATCTTTTTCCTGGGGAAAATCTAGGAATCTGCTTGCTAGAGACTCCTAATTTCTGAGCTACCTTTTCTACTAGATCCTCAATTGATGTGGATTGTGAGGAAGTGAGGTTAGTAGAACTATCTGAATCTTTATAGATCTTTGAGAGCTCTAATTCCTCCCCTTGATTATCCTCAATGTCTATGCACATGCGTACACATTCTTCTATGGATCTAGGGTCCTTCAAGTACACATATGATCTCAGTTTGGTACTTAACAATTCATCTAGAAATAAGGCCACTTGTTTGGATGGAGTGGGTAACTCTGGGGCAGGGCATCTCTCTAGGTATTGCCTAAACCTTCTTCCTGTGAGCCTCACTGTCTCTTGAGGTGTTTGCTTGAAGCTGTATATCAAGGAGGATGTGTTATGCCTAATACCACTCTTGGAAAATTCAGTGATAAACGCTTCAAGAAGTTGATCTATATTTCGGAACTGACCTTGGTGAAGCGGTTGAAACCAAGTCAATGCGGTGTTCTTGAGGGTTAGGCCAAAAGCATTGTATTGAGTGAACAAGTATTCCACTTGTTCAGCTCTCAAAACTTGCCTAAACTCTGCTCCATGGTCATATGGGTGCTCACCTCGGGTCTATCTCTACTCCTCTCTCTTTGTGTTCCATGAGCTTGAGATGTTCCAGCTCCTTGGTGACCATAAGACACAGTGGATCGAGGTTGGAGAAAAACAAATTCTCCCTTCCAGGTGTATGCATGTCTTCCATGCTCTGAGACCACAAAGATCCTCTCATAAGCATCATCTAGGTAGGTCACTTTGCCTGGGCTATCAGGATCTTTGAATTCATAGATGGTGAGTGCTCCTACTTCATTAGGCTTCTCAGGCTTATATCTCCAAAAAGACTCATCTGTCTCTCGATTCACAAGCAAATCTATGCTCCTATTGTCCTGGGGAACCAACTCTGGAGTGATCATTCTCATCGGGACCGACTTGCCACGAGGGGTTTTTGTTTCTTTTCCTAAGTTCCCTTGCTCTAAGTCACCTATTTCGACCTCTGAGATTATGTTGCCAAATTCATATATTCTTTCTGGTTGGCTAGTGACCACATATATTGTTCCTTCTTTGTCTATGTAGGAGCCATTTTCAAACTTGACGACAGAGTGTTCTAATCCAATGGGCTGATCCGGGTTTTTAATTAAGACAACAGATCTTCGTAGACCATCCTCATAGATGTGTGCACCTAAGCGGTTGGTCTTGATATACTCCAATTGAGTTTTGTAGGGACCTTCAGGTCTTTCTAGGTATGCCACGCCTGAGCTACCTACAGGTCTTTCCATGTTGTAAGACATCTCCGAGTCACTAGTTTCTGAGTCCAAGGCATAGGGGTAATCACTCAACTATTGGGCCCAAGATTTGGCTGTATGGTTGACACTACCCTCGGATGATCTAATACTTTGACGGTCTCTCCCTAGGTGTCTTCCTGGTCTAAGGTTCATACGCCCTTCTGTTGGGTTGTAGGGTATGCACACACCCTCAATGGTGCATAAGAACCCTCTCTAGACCATGAGAAATAACCTTTTTGGTATATATTTGAGTGTCACATATGAACACTCTCCAAAAGTCACTTTTTGATATTTCCTCATACCATAGTGTAGGTGACCTTGAGTATTTTCCCTTCTTCTCTCTTAAAGAAATCCCACGTAGAAATATTCTCACGCATGCCCTTCATTGGGATTTGGTAGTTACATACTTGATCTTGGAATATCCTAGAAGATTGGAAGTTAGAGAGAGAATCACCTTTTTGAATTTTCAAAGAGGCACATGGGGAATATAGCTTAGCCTATAAATATGAGCTCATTTTTGTAAAGAGGGGAGATTTTGGTTGACGTGCTCTCATGTAAAATCCTTTATCAATGGAAGATGCTCTCATTTACTCCAAAAAGACTATTTACATTTACATGTATTGTGTCTTGTGAGTGTGTGAGAGTGGTGTGTGTGTGTCTATGCATGTCTCTCCTTTGTGTGAGTAGAGTAGTTGTATTTGGTTGTATTTTCCTCATGGACTAGTGTTGAGCCCATAAAAGTCATATTGGTCAAAGTCAACTATAGTCAAAGACAAAAGGTCAAAGTCAACTAGTCAAAGTCAACAAGGTCAAGGTCAAAGTCAATAGGTGCAAAGTCAAAGTGCTAAAGTGCAGGTGTCAAAGTGCACAGGTAGTGCACAATATTTTGTCCACAAAGGGTAAATTAGAGAAAGTGGGTTGCAGGTTGCAGAGGTATTTTCTCTAATTTCCCTAAGGTTCAAAGTGTGTTTTAAAGTGTTTTGGAAGGTTCAGGTGAACCCCCTCTTATGTGCAAAAGTGAAGACTTAAAAGGAAAATGTGAAGGTATGTGAAGCGGCAACATACGCACAGGTGAAAATATGGCCCCCCAATTAAATTTTTTTGGTTTTAGTCTAAAGTCACTACAGGACAAAACAGTGAGTCGTTGGCTGCCACTTGTGAAGACAATCTTGGGACATCAAAGTGAGCACCAAGATACTATTGCAGTTAGGAGCGTACGTGATCAACACACTCAAATCAAGGCAAGGACTATTCTTGGACCAATTCTAGAGGAAGCAAGAGAAGCATAGTCTAAGTGAAGCAAGAGAGGGAAGTGCAAGAGTCACCAGTGTGCGACGCAGAGAAGTGGAGTTGAAGGAGTGCATGGAGAGTGACTAAGGGATTGTGCAGAGAGTGCTAAGCTAGTCCCTCAAGGATCTCAAGGTCTCCTTGCAGTGTGCGCATGCTGACAGAAGGTATTCATTCCTCCCCCTTAGTGGAAGCTTGGTGCAAGGTGTGCACAAGGATAAGCTTGAAGCAGGTGGAGGTCTGGTGCAGAGGAGGTTGGCGGCAAGAAGACTTTGGGGTATTTGGTATTTTGTCATTGAGCACTTTGTGGGATTGTGCACAAAAGTATTGGTTTGTATTGTGCTTCAAACATTGTAATTGTCTTACTCTAATCAATCGGCAGAAGCTTCCAAGGTGTATTTCCTCTCCTGGTCTTTTCCTTTTCTCCTACAAACCCTCAAACTCCTTCTTGTCTAAGAATCCCCCAACAAAATTTGGCATGCATGGTGGGACTTCCAAGGAGATTTGAGCTTAGGAGAAACCAAGTGCAAAGTATAGCAGAGGTCACGTGTCTACAGTGCTACTACAGTGCTACTTCATCAACCAAAAGGTAAATATTCTTATCAAGTGTCTCATATTAAGTGGGCTATGAGCTACTCATGACCGCAACCCGGTCCCAAACATTGAGGGTCATCTGCAAGCAGACAAGAAGGAAGGTTGTTAGAAGGTCCTCCAGTCCACTATCTTCAACCTCATCAGTAAAGAGCATGGCGGGTCAGGTAGACTTGGAAACTTTACTGATCTCAAGATTGAATATAAAGTTTCCTTCTTTCAAAGGCATAGCTCAGGAGGATCCGGATGAACACATTTGAAGGTTTTTGGCACTATGTAAGACTAGAGGCTTGATGGGTAGGGAGGATGCCTTTTTTATTCTCTTCCCTGCCACATTAGAGGGATTAGCAGATAAGTGGTTCAGCCAGTTTGCTGAAAACCATTTTACCACTTGGGATGTGATGAAAGATGCATTTAAAAATCAATTCAAGCATGGCAACACTGCGGAGATTATCATAGAAGAACTAGAAAATTTGAGATTGGGTCGAGGAGAAAAGTTCCCAGAGTTTGTGGCTAGGGCCAAAGCACTAATGGCTAAATTGCCAGATCCACCACACGATTTTTTTGTTAAGAAATGGTTAGCTAAGCCCCTACTAGTGGCCACCCAATGCAAAATAAAGGAATTAGTGTTACCTACAGCCTCCATAGAGGAGTTCATCAACACAGCCACACGCTTGGAGCAGATAAGGCACCAGTATGGAGCAACTTCTTCCCAACCAACATATGGTACAGAGATGGAGGATCCAGTGATCCAGCTAAGGAAGGAGCTGGAGGGCTTAAAAAGAAATAAGCCCTACAAAGAGGAGGAGAATACTGTTGCTCAGTTGAGAAGGGAGATTGAAGCACTAAAGCTCCAAAAGGAGGAGGAGGCACAAGCATAGGAATTGGCTCAGCTGCGACAGGAGCTACAGGAACTCAAAGGGAGTGGCATCAAGAGTGGACTTTGGTGTTCCATGTGCAGCAAGCAAGGTCACATAGTAAGTGAATGTCCTCTGTTAAGTGTGACTTGCCAATTATGCAGGAAAGTTGGCCATGAGGCCCATGAATGCCAATCAAGGGGAATGCCTGCAACGACATACTGGACACAAGGAGGACCCCCAACACCAGCAAATGTGATGGTTGTTGCACCAAATCAAGGTAACAACTATAATCCTAGATAGAGGAATAACTTTGGAAATGGGCCTAGGAGGCCAATCATCTGTTTCAGATGTGGAGAATGTGGGCACTATCAAAGTAGGTGCACCCTACCAGAAAATGCCCCTCCTTGCAGGAACTGCCCTGAGGCAAGGGACCATTATACAAATTGTTGTCCTAAGAATCAAGCCTCTTCATCCGGGCCCCATATTCAAATGATTTTTGTGCACAAAGAAGAAGTGCGAGATCTATTAAATGAGCCATCAACATCTACCAGGGTGGTGCAATTAGAAGAAATAGAATCTTTGACTATGCAGACAAGAAGCAATGGGAAGGTTCAAGCAGACATAGGACAAGGATCAAAGATTAAGGAATGGAATCAAGACAGAGAACCATCTGAAGATAAAGCCATCACAGGTGCAGATACAAGGCAAAGAGGAGATCTCATATGCACCAGTGATGCCATTGGGCATGCCTTCAACAGAGCTCATGAGGACTTTGATAACTCAACTGGAGCCCATGCTCTCAAGGAATCAGAGGCTTCAAAACTACTCAAGTCCATGAAAAAGGAGGTTAGTATTTTTGATTTAATAAAGATGGATGGGAAATTCAGGTCAGAGTTATTGCAGATAATTGATGAAGCTTCCACTACAAGTTTGGTGGCTAAGACTGTTGTTTTACATAAAGGAAAAATTGTAGGGGAAGCACCCCTTACAGATTATAAAAGTCCTCGGCTGACAGTATCTATCAAAGGTCATGAATTTCAAGGAGTTATTGTGGATGGTGGTTCTGGCATTAACTTGATGCCTGAACATACAATGGAAAAGATTGGACTCCACCCTTCAAGGCCTGCAAATTTCACTGTTACTTTGGCAGATCAAAGCAAAGTAAGGCCCTTGGGAGTGATCCCAAAAGTTCCACTTGAAGTACAAGGTAATCTATTCATTCTGGATTTTGTGGTTTTAAGATTCCCCTAGGTTGAAGGAGGATTTCCCCTCTTAATTGGACGACCATGGTTGAGGCATGCAAGTGTCATTCATGATTGGGGCAAGGACACTATGTGGGTACAAAAGAAAGGGCAAGAGCTGATAGAGATTCATTTAGAAGAGGGCCCAGATAATCAAGGAAAGACTAGCATGATGCAAACAGTTGGCATATGCATGGAACTAGAATCGGAGGATCAACCCCAAATAGATTTCGAGGAAGAAGAGGATATTCTAAAGTGGCTCCAAGCAGGCAACTCTTCCTCTTGTTTTGGAATTTTTCTTAATAATTCTTGCACGACTGAAGGTTATGATGAAGATCAGGAGGAAGTCCAGGTTGATGGATTGGGAGAGCCCATCACAGACCGCAGAAGGGGCAGTAAGACACCCATCAAATACAACTTGGAGGAGGATATGACAACCACAGATAAGGAAGTTACTAAAGCTAAAGGCAAGGTAAAAGATTCTAGTGAAGAGTGTTCTTTCCCGATTCAAGAAATCCCTGCAGGATGGATGCAGGACAAGGAGGAACACATTGAAATCCAAAATACACCTGCTTATGAAGCAATGCACGAAAAGCTAGTGGAAGATGACAAGGAAGGAGATGAGCATGAAGATAATATGGTAGAGAGAAATCCTGTCAAAGAAATACAATTAGGCACTCAAGACAATAATCGGCCAGTTTTGGTGGCCACTTGGTTGTGGAGTCACCCAGGGCTCCTTGAAAAGGTAAGATCATTCTTGACCCATTATACGAATGTTTTTGCCTAGCATTATAAAGACTTAGAAGGAGTGCCTGCGACTTATGGAGAGCATAGAATCCCTCTGGTTGATGGAGCCAAACCCATAAGAGGGAAGAGTTATAGAATTAATCCAAAATATGTTGAAGTTGTCTATGTGGAAATACAGAAGATGGAGGATGCAGGAATCATCATTCCTATGGAACACTCAGAGTGGCTCTCACCTATGGTCATAGTACCAAAGAAGAATACTAATAAAATCACAACAAGGTGATCATTCCATATGGTTTCCCAATGCCTTTTGCAGAGCAGGTCATTGAAGAAGTGGCTGGGCATGCATTATATAGCTTTATGGATGGATTTAGTGGCTATAATCAAATATCAATACACCTAGAGGATCGTGAAAAGACTGCTTTTATCACACCTTTGGGAACATATGTGTATGTAAAAATGCCATTTGGGCTCAGAAATGCTCCAGCCACCTTTAACAGAACGGTCAATCTCATTTTTGGCCCCCTATTGCTGGAATCACTTAGAATCTTCATGGATGACTTCTCTTTGTTTTCAGGTTCTCACAAAGAAACTCCTCTAGATTGTTTGGACCATCACTTGAGGCAGCTGCAGAATGTTTTCAAGAGATACAGGGAGACTAAGCTAAAGCTCAATCCAAACAAATGTCATTTCCTTGTGACAGAAGGAACTCTCTTAGGACATGTGGTATCGGCTAAAGGTATGGCCCCAGATCCTGACAAAATCATTTCTATATTAAAGTTGCCTAAACCTAAATCTCCTAAAGAAATTTAGAGTTTCTTGGGGCATACTGGATACCATAGAAGGTTTATAAAAATGTATGTAGACATAGCCAGACCACTGGCTAGACTTACAGGTAAGGAAGTACCTTTTAAATGGGAAGAAGAGGAGGAAAAAGCATATCAAACATTACGGTCAAGGTTAGTGTCTGCTCCTATTTTGATCACACCTGAGTGGTCAAAAATCTTTCATATACATGTAGATGTCAGTGCCTATGCAGTGCGGGAAGTTTTAACCCAACCTAGTGAGGAATTTAAAGTGGACAGACCAATTCAATAATGCCAGTAGAATGTTGACCAAGGCTGAAAGGAATTACAGTACTACAGAAAGGGAAGCCCTAGCAATGGTTTTTGTTGTCCAAAAATTTCATCATTACTTACTGGGAGTAAAACTTATTATTATAACAGATCACCAACCACTAAAATACTTGCTCAACAAACCACAAGCCACTGGTAGAATATGGAGGTGGTTATTGTTGTTCCAAGAGTTTGATTTTTCTGTAGTCCACAGACCAGGTAAAGAAAATGTTATGGTGGATCACCTATCCAGAATCAATATGATGGATCAAGCTAGTGGAATCAATGATGAATTTCCAGATGCCCATCTGTTCGTTGTACAAGCTCAAGGTTGGTATTATGATATCAAGAAATTCATTAAAACTTGTGTGTATCCAGAAAAGGCTAGTGTTGTGCAAAGGAAGAGACTGCTAATAAAGAGTAGACCGTATACCTTCATTGAAGATAAATTATATAGACAGGGAAAGGATGACAGGTTTAGGAAGTGCTTGGAAGAAGAAGAAGTGAGAGAAGTACTTCAATCTGCACATGAAGGAACAGGTGGTGGGCACCTTCCAAGACATATTATGAGTCAGAGGATACTAGATGTTGGTCTATGGTGGCCTACACTATTTAAGGATGCAGATGAATGGGGAAAGGCATGTGACGTTTTCCAGAGGTGTGGACCTAAGCCAACAAAGCAGAGGCATAACCCCTTGATTGTTTCCAATTCCTGGCAACCATTTGAGAAGTGGGGGCTAGATTTTGTAGGGCCCATCTACCCTCCAGCGATTCCAAAAAGAGAGAAATATCTCTTGATAGCTACAGATTATGCGACAAAGTGGGCTGAAGCTATTGCTTCCCCCGACTGCACTGCCCAAACTGTTGTTGATTTCATTTGCAGGTTTGGATGTCCACTTGAAATTTGTACAGATCAGGGAACCCATTTCGTCAATAAGGTCGTGCACGAAATTTTCAATAGGTGTAGAATTTTACATAGGACCTCTTGTGCCTACTATCTAAGAGCCAATGGACAGGCTGAATCGACCAATAAGGTTTTAATCTCAATGTTAAGGAAGGAGTGTATGTTACATCCCACTTCCTGGGGCATTGCTTATCAAGGTACCCTATGGGCATACAGGTTAGCTTACAAAGAGGCCACGGGATATTCTCCATTCCAACTGGTTTATGGCATATTGCCCATTGAGCCCTTTGAATTTTTACATGGATCAGCTAAAATAGCATTCATGCAGGGCAAGAAAGATTGTGATGTCTCTCAAAGGCTTGCAGCACTACATAAAGTGGAGGAGATTCGCCTACTAGCAACAAAACAATTGATAGAGACTCACATGAAGACGAAGGAGGCACATGATCGACATATGTGGAACAACAACATAGAATCAGGCATGTTAGTTCTTCTCCATAGACCTCATCTTCATACACAAGTGAGAGGAAAATGGCTTCCACACTGGGAAGGACCTTATCGAGTCAAAACAATGCTAAATTGGGGTGCTGTGGAGTTAGAGACGCTGAAAGGAGAGGCCTTGCCACTTGTCAACATTTCAAGGCTCAAGGCCTACCATCAACACACTTGAAGAAGTATGGATCACCTGGAACTGCAAAATTTGTCCAAGTTTTACATAGCTCTCTCATCTCATTCCACTCAGTTTTAGTAGTTTTCCTTATCAATTTCATACTTGTTCCTTGAGTTTTTAGCAAACCTAGAAGGCATTTCATAACCTCTGCAAAAGTACAAATTTTGGGTATTTTTGGAAATTTTTCTAGCATATTTAGCATCTTTCTACCATTTTTTATCCTTTTCCGATATCATTCTCTTGCCAAATAGGAGGAATAAAAGGAGGCTCTCTGTGGTTTGATGAAGGAAATTAGGCCTAGCCCTGTAGAAAATTTCATGAGAATTTTTTGGTAATTTTTTGGCGTTTTTTTTATTTCTCCTTCATTTTTCTCTGTTTTTGGGTTATTTATAAAAAAAAAGAAGCCCCCCCAGGATTTTTCGGTTCAGGGTTAATAAATAAAAAATAAAAAAAATAAAAAAAATAAAAAAAACTCTCTATCTCCCCCCCCCCCCCACCGACCACCACCCCCCCCCCCCCCCGTTCTGACACACCTCCCCCCCCCCATTTTTATTTTTTATTTTTTATTTTTTATTTATTTTATTATTTTATTTATTTATTTTGTTATTTTATTTATTATTTTATTATTTTTATTTTTTATTTTATTTATTTTATTTTATTTATTTTATTATTTACTTTCTTTATTTTTTTTTATTATTATTTTTCTTTTTCGTTTATTTTTCTGTATGGGCGTTTGAGGATTAAAATTAAAAAAAAAAACAAAAACAAAAGAAAAGAAAAATAATAATATAAATAAATTAATTAAAAACTTATTTTTCTTTTTTTTTTTCTGGCTCAAGGCTTTTGGCTCGGGATCGTGCCTCGGTTGGCCGTTTTTTACAAAACTGGAGTCATTTTCATGTTTTTTGGCACCTCTGGATTCAATTTTTGCATTAATTTTATCACACCTTTTCTCTGACTTTTGGTCAAAACCCACATGTTTTACGCACATTTCTCACATGTTTTTATTTCCCCACATATTTCACATGGCTTATTCTCCCTTTGTCTTTCCTTATGTTTCATAATGTCCCATATGCACCCTCTGTAGCTCTACTGTTTGACCATTTTAACCCTCTCCAGACCCCATCATCCTACCCCATGCCCTACCTTTACCAATCTGCCTAGCCATATCCTTAACCCTCCCTATCCCTTCAATCCCCACCCCTCAGCCCTCCCCTCCACCCCTTTCTACCCTCCCATTGCAACCCTTTGCTTTTCCATTACCAAAATCCCACTTTTGATTCTTCTGTAGTGCTTGTTCTGGTGGAGTTGTTTGCTGCTCAGGTGTTTTCTTCAAGATTTTGCAGCTCACAATTCATGATGTCCTTTATGCTCAGGGCTTTGGTTATAGCTCTCCGGGACGGAGAGCACATTAGGTGGTGAGCAACTGTTGAGCCCATAAAAGTCATATTGGTCAAAGTCAACTATAGTCAAAGTCAAAAGATCAAAGTAAACTAGTCAAAGTCAACAAGGTCAAGGTCAAAGTCAATAGGTGCAAAGTCAAAGTGCTAAAGTGCAGGTGTCAAAGTGCACAGGTAGTGCACAATATTTTGTCCACAAAGGGTAAATTAGAGAAAGTGGGTTGCAGGTTGCACAGGTATTTTCTCTAATTTCCCTAAGGTTCAAAGTGTGTTTTAAAGTGTTTTGGAAGGTTCAGGTGAACCCCCTCTTATGTGCAAAAGTGAAGACTTAAAAGGAAAATGTGAAGGTATGTGAAGCGGCAACGTCCCCACATGTGAAAATATGGCCCCCCAATTAATTTTTTTTGGTTTTAGTCTAAAGTCCCTACAGGACAAAACAGTGAGTCGTTGGCTGCCACTTGTGAAGACAATCTTGGGACATCAAAGTGAGCACCAAGATACTATTGCAGTTAGGAGCGTACGTGATCGACACACTCAAATCAAGGCAAGGACTATTCTTGGACCAATTCTAGAGTAAGCAAGAGAAGCATAGTCTAAGTGAAGCAAGACAGGGTAGTGCAAGAGTCACCAGTGTGCGACGCAGAGAAGTGGAGTTGAAGGAGTGCATGGAGAGTGACTAAGGGATTGTGCAGAGAGTGCTAAGCTAGTCCCCCAAGGATCTCAAGGTCTCCTTGCAGTGTGCGCGTGCCGACAGAAGGTATTCATTCCTCCCCCTTAGTGGAAGCTTGGTGCAAGATGTGCACAAGGATAAGCTTGAAGCAGGTGGAGGTCTGGTGCAGAGGAGGCTGGCGGCAAGAAGACTTTGGGGTATTTGGTATTTTGTCATTGAGCACTTTGTGGGATTGTGCACAGAAGTATTGGTTTGTATTGTGCTTCAAACATTGTAATTGTCTTACTGTAATCAATCGGCAGAAGCTTCCAAGGTGTATTTCCTCTCCTGGTCTTTTCCTTTTCTCCTACAAACCCTCAAACTCCTTCTTGTCTAAGAATCCCCCAACAAAATTTGGCATGCACGGTGGGACTTGCAAGGAGATTTGAGCTTAGGAGAAACCAAGTGCAAAGTATAGGTGTCTACAGTGCTACTACAGTGCTACTTCATCAACCAAAAGGTAAATATTCTTATCAAGTGTCTCATATTAAGTGGGCTATGAGCTGCTCATGATCGCAACCTGGTCCCAAACATTGAGGGTCACCTGCAAGCAAACAAGAAGGAAGGTTGTTAGAAGGTCCTCCAGTCCACTATCTTCAACCTCATCAGTAAAGACCATGGCGGGTCAGGTAGACTTGGAAACTTTACTCTCAAGATTAAATATAAAGTTTCCTTCTTTCAAAGGCCTAGCTCACGAGGATCCGGATGAACACATTAGAAGGTTTCTGGCACTATGTAAGACTAGAGGCTTAATGGGTAGGGAGGATGCCTTTTTGATTCTCTTCCCTTCCACATTAGAGGGATTAGCAGACAAGTGGTTCAGCCAGTTTGCTGGAAACCATTTTACCACTTGGGATGTGATGAAAGATGCATTTAAAAATCAATTCCAACATGGCAACACTGCGGAGATTATCATAGAAGAACTATAAAATTTGAGATTGGGTCCAGGAGAAAAGTTCCCAGAGTTTGTGACTAGGGCCAAAGCACTAATGGCTAAATTGCCAGATCCACCACACGATTTTTTTGTTAAGAAATGGTTAGCTAAGCCCCTACCAGTGGCCACCCAATGCAAAATAAAGGAATTAGTGTTACCTACAGCCTCCATAGAGGAGTTCATCAACACAGCCACACGCTTGGAGCAAATAAGGCACCAGTATGGAGCAACTTCTTCCCAACCAACATATGGTACAGAGATGGAGGATCCAGTGATCCAGCTAAGGAAGGAGCTGGAGAGCTTAAAAAGAAATAAGCCCTACAAAGAGGAGGAGAATATTGTTGCTCAGTTGAGAAGGCAAATTGAAGCACTAAAGCTCCAAAAGGAGGAGGAGGCCCAAGCAGAGGAATTGGCTCAGCTGGGACAGGAGCTGGAGGAACTCAAAGGGAGTGGCATCAAGAGTGGACTTTGGTGTTCCATGTGCAGCAAGCAAGGTCACATAGTAAGTGAATGTTGTCTGTTAAGTGTGACTTGCCAATTATGCAGGAAAGTTGGCCATGAGACCCATGAATGCCAATCAAGGGGAATGCCTGCAACGACATACTGGACACAAGGAGGACCCCCAACACCAGCAAATGTGATGGCTGCTGTAACAACTATAATCCTAGACAGAGGAATAACTTTGGAAATGGGCCTAGGAGGCCAATCATCTGTTTCAGATGTGGAGAATGCGGGCACTATCAAAGTAGGTGCACCCTACCAAAAAATGCCCCTCCTGATGGAGAGTGTTAATCTCCAAAAGAACAACCTACTCTTGAATTTAGAACACCTCTATATCAAGAGTAAGTCAAAACTTTCACCAAATTAGAAGTCCAATCTCCAAATTATCAAAAGTTGAAAAATTCTGTGAAGAAGATAAAACACAGAAAGTCTGCTGCACAATTTCTTCTCATTGACCTATCAAACATGTAAAGTTTTCTATGAAATTTTGTATGAAGTGTCGCCTAGAAATTGCGCACCTCCTCCAAGTTAAAGTTCTTCAAAAGGTTTAGTATAACTTGAGAAATTAACTTCACAAGTTACCTATGTCCAAATCTGCACTTCTGAGAAGTCGATTTGACACCCCTAACTTCTTAACTTTGGTTCTCACAATGTCGAACCCGTTTTACCAAATCCTTTTGGCTGTAGATAGCTTATCTCTCAACTTAGATTTTGAGCTATGATATGTGTAAAACTTTACACTGTGCACTGAGCACTACTTATTTCTTTGGACTCGAAATCTGCGTCTGTTTCAGAGAACTGTGAACATTCATCACATATGAATGTTCCTACACACAATTCTCCTAGCCTGTTTACAATTAGACTCTGAAATTCAGGTCAAAGACTCATTAACTATCAACTTAGATATCCTCAAAAGGATTTCACAAATGATCAAACACAGACAGAGCAGACACGAAAAGATCGGGCGCAATATTTCTTCAATTACTCAGAAAAATACAGTTGAGTGATCAGAGGAAAACTCAACTAACTTTTCACATGTCTCATGACATCTAACTTCTCCTTTCTTGACATCTATGCTCACTCATCTATTCTTTCATATGCTCTCATATCACGCCTCGACATTTTCAAGGTATTTATAGAGAAATTTGTACAAGTCTATGACTAATCAAAGATCTAAGTGAACTATAATTATACTAATGTACATATGTGTACATTCCTCATATCCTCTGAATGTATCTTTCCTCCAAGCTTCAATTGGTGATTGATCTGCACCAACACCTCCTTGCAGGAACTGCCTTGAGGCAAGGAACCATTATACAAATTGTTGTCCTAAGAATCAAGCCTCTTCATCCGGGCCCCATATTCAAATGATTTCTGTGCACAAAGAAGAAGTGCGAGATCTAGTCAATGAGCCATCACCATCTACCAGGGTGGTGCAATTAGAAGAAATAGAATCTTTGACTGTGCAGACAAGAAGAAATGGGAAGGTTCAAGCAGACATAGGACAAGGATCAAAGATTAAGGAATGGAATCAAGACAGAGAACCATCTGAAGATAAAGCCATCACAGGTGCAGATACAAGGCAAAAAGAAGATCTCATATGCACCAGTGATGCCATTGGGCATGCCTTCAACAGGGCTCATGAGGAGTTTGATAAGTCAACTGGAGCCCATGCTCTCAAGGAATCAGAGGCTTCAAAACTACTCAAGTCCATGAAAAAGGAGGTTAGTATTTTTTATTTAATAAAGATGGATGGGAAATTCAGGTCAGAGTTATTGCAGATAATTGATGAAGCTTCCACTACAAGTTCGGTGGCAAAGACTGTTGTTTTACATAAAGGAAAAATTGTAGGGGAAGCACCCCTTACAGATTATAAAAGTCCTCGGCTAACAGTATCTATCAAAGGTCATGAATTTCAAGGAGTTATTGTGGATGGTGGTTCTGGCATTAACTTGATGCCTGAACATACAATGGAAAAGATTGGACTCCACCCTTCAAGGCCTGCAAATTTCACTGTTACTTTGGCATATCAGAGCAAAGTAAGGCCCTTGGGAGTGATCCCAAAAGTTCCACTTGAAGTACAAGGTAATCTATTCATTCTGGATTTTGTGGTTTTAAGATTCCGCCATGTTGAAGGAGGATTTCCCCTCTTAATTGGACGACCATGGCTGAGGCATGCAAGTGTCATTCATGATTGGGGCAAGGAAACTATGTGGGTACAAAAGAAAGAGCAAGAGCTGACAGAGATTCATTTAGAAGAGGGCCCAGATAATCAAGGAAACACTAGCATGATGCAAACAGTTGGCATATGCATGGAACCAGAATCCGAGGATCAACCCCAAATAGATTTCGAGAAAGAAGAGGATATTCCAAATTGGCTCCAAGCAGGCAACTCTTCCTCTTGTTTTGGAATTTTTCTTAATAATTCTTGCACGACTGAAGGTTATGATGAAGATAAGGAGGAAGTACAGGTTGATGGATTGGGAGAGCCCATCATAGACCACAAAAGGGGCAGGAAGACACCCCTCAAATACAACTTCGAGGAGGATATGACAACCACAGATAAGGAAGTTACTAAAGCTAAAGGCAAGGTAAAAGATTCTAGTGAAGAGTGTTCTTTCCCGATTCAAGAAATCCCTGCAAGATGGATGCAGGACAAGGAGGAACACATTGAAATTCAAAATACACCTGCTTATGAAGCAATGCACGAAAACCTAGTGGAAGATGACAAGGAAGGAGATGAGCACGAAGATAATATGGTAGAGAGAAATCATGTCAAAGAAATACAATTAAGAACTCAAGACAATAATCGGCCAATCTTGGTGGCCACTTGGTTGTGGAGTCACCCAGGGCTCCTTGAAAAGGTAAGATCATTCTTGACCCATTATACATATGTTTTTGTCTGGCATTATAAAGACTTAGAAGGAGTTCCTGCGACTTATGGAGAGCATAGAATCCCTCTGGTTGATGGAGCCAAACCCATAAGACGGAAGAGTTATAGACTTAATCCAAAATATGTTGAAGCTGTCTATGTGGAAATAAAGAAGATGGAGGATGCAGGAATCATCATTCCTGTGGAACACTCAGAGTGGCTCTCACCTATGGTCATAGTACCAAAGAAGAATACTAATAAAATCAGAATTTGTGTTGACTTTAGAGCACTCAACAAGGTGACCATTCCAAATGGTTTCCCAATGCCTTTTGCAGAGCAAGTCATTGAAGAAGTGGTTGGGCATGCATTATATAGCTTTATGGATGGATTTAGTGGCTATAATCAAATATCAATACACCCAGAGGATCGTGAAAAGACTGCTTTTATCACACCTTTGGGAACATATGTGTATGTAAAAATGCCATTTGGGCTCAGAAATGCTCCAGCCACCTTTAACAGAACGGTCAATCTCATTTTTGGCCCCCTATTGCTGGAATCACTTAGAATCTTCATGGATGACTTCTCTTCGTTTTCAGGTTCTCACAAAGAAACTCCTCTAGATTGTTTGGACCATCACTTGAGGCAGCTGCAGAATGTTTTCAAGAGATACATGGAGACTAAGCTAAAGCTCAATCCAAACAAATGTCATTTCCTTGTGACAGAAGGAACTCTCTTAGGACATGTGGTGTCGGCTAAAGGTATGGCCCCAGATCCTGACAAAATCATTTCTATATTAAAGTTGCCTAAACCTAAATCTCCTAAAGAGATTCAGAGTTTCTTAGGGCATACGCGATACCATAGAAGGTTTATAAAAATGTATGTAGAGATAGCCAGACCACTGGCTAGACTTACAGGTAAGGAAGTACCTTTTAAATGGGAAGAAGAGGAGGAAAAAGCATATCAAACATTACGTTCAAGGTTAGTGTGTGCTCCTATTTTGATCACACCTGAGTGGTCAAAAATCTTTCATATACATGTAGATGCCAGTGCCTATGCAGTGGGGGTAGTTTTGACCCAACCTAGTGAGGAATTTAAAGTGGACAGACCAATTCAATATGCCAGTAGAATCTTGACCAAGGCTGAAAGGAATTACAGTACTACACAAAGGAAAGCCCTAGCAATGGTTTTTGCTGTCCAAAAATTTTGTCATTACTTACTGGGAGTAAAACTTATTATTGTAACAGATCACCAACCACTAAAATACTTGCTCAACAAACCACAAGCCACTGGTAGAATATGGAGGTGGTTATTGTTGTTCCAAGAGTTTGATTTTTCTGTAGTCCACAGACCAGGTAAAAAAAATGTTATGGCGGATCACCTATCCAGAATCAATATGATGGATCAAGCTAGTGGAATCAATGATGAATGTCCAGATGCCCATTTGTTCGTTGTACAAGCTCAAGGTTGGTATTATGATATCAAGAATTTCATTAAAACTGGTGTGTATCGAGAAAAGGCTAGTGCTGTGCAAAGGAAGAGACTGCTAATAAAGAGTAGACCGTATACCTTCATTGAAGATAAATTATATAGACAGGGAAAGGATGACAGGTTTAGGAAGTGCTTGGAAGAAGAAGAAGTGAGAGAAGTACTTCAATCTGCACATGAAGGAACAGGTGGTGGGCACCTTCTAGGACATATTATGAGTCAGAGGATACTGGATGCTGGTCTATGGTGGCCTACACTATTTAAGGATGCAGATGAATGGGGAAAGGCATGTGACGTTTGCTAGAGGTGTGGACCTAAGCCAACAAAGCAGAGGCATAACCCCTTGATTGTTTCCACTTCCTGGCAACCATTTGAGAAGTGGGGGCTAGATTTTGTAGGGCCCATCTACCCTCCAGCGATTCCAAAAAGAGAGAAATATCTCTTGATAGCTACAGATTATTCGACAAAGTGGGCTGAAGCTATTGCTTCCCCCGACTGCACTGCCCAAACTGTTGTTGATTTCATTTACAGTAGCATCATTTGCAGGTTTGGATGTCCACTTGAAATTTGTACAGATCAGGGTACCAATTTTGTCAATAAGATCCTGCACGATATTTTCAATAGGTATAGAATTTTACATAGGACCTCTTGTGCCTACTATCCAAGAGCCAATGGACAGGTTGAGTCGACCAATAAGGTTTTAATCTCAATGTTAAGGAAGGAGTGTATGTTATAGCCCACTTCATGGGGCATTGCTTATCAAGGTACCATATGGGCATACAGGTTAGCTTACAAAGAGGCCACGGGATATTCTCCATTCAAACTAGTTTATGGCATATTGCCCATTGAGCCCTTTGAATTTTTACATGGATCACCTAAAACAGCATTCATGCAGGGCAAGAAAGATTGTGATGTCTCTCAGAGGCTTGGAGCACTACATAAAGTGGAGGAGATTCGCCTACTAGCAACAAAACAATTGATAGAGACTCAGATGAAGACGAAGGAGGCACATGATTGACATCTGTGGAACAACAACATAGAATCAGGCATGTTAGTTCTTCTCCATAGACCTCATCTTCATACACAAGTGAGAGGAAAATGGCTTCCACACTGGGAAGGACCTTATCGAGTCAAAACAATGCTAAATTGGGGTGCTGTGGAGTTAGAGACGCTAAAAGGAGAGGCCTTGCCACTGGTCAACATTTGAAGGCTCAAGGCCTACCATCAACACACTTGAAGAAGTATGGATCACCTGGAACTGCAAAATCTGTCCAGGTTGTACATAGCTTTCTCATCTCATTCCGCTCAGTTTTAGTAGTTTTCTTTATTAATTTCATACTTGTTCCTTGAGTTTTTAGCAAACCTAGAAGGCATTTCATAACCTCTGCAAAAGTACAAATTTTGGGTATTTTTGGAAATTTTTCTAGCATATTTAGCATCTTTCTAGCATTTTTTATCCTTTTCCGATATCATTCTCTTGCCAAATAGGAGGAATAAAAGGAGGCTCTTTGTGGTTTCATGAAGGAAATTAGGCATAGCCCTATAGAAAATTTCATGAGAATTTTTTCAAAATTTTTTAGCAATTTTTTGGCATTTTTTTTATTTTTCCTTTATTTTTCTCTATTTTTGGGTTATTTATAGATTTAAAAAAAAAAAGGCCCCCCAGGATCTTCGGGTTGAGGGTAAAACAAAATTTATTTATTTTTTTATAAAACTCTCTCTCTCCTCCCCCCACCGACCACCCCCCCCCCCCCCCCCCCCCCCCCCCCCCCCCCCCCCCCGTTCAAACACACCTCCCCCCCCCCCCATTTTTATTTTTTATTTTTTATTTATTTTATTATTTTATTTATTATTTTATTATTTTTATTTTTTATTTTATTTATTTTATTATTTACTTTCTTTATTTTTTTTATTATTTTTATTTTTTTATTTTTTTATTTTTTTATTTTTTTATTTTTTTATTTTTTATTTTTTTAATTTTTTTTATTTTTTTTATTTTTTTTATTTTTTTTTTTATTATTTTTCTTTTTCGTTTATTTTTCTGTATGGGCGTTCGAGGATTTGAAAAAAAAAACAAACAAACAAAAAGAAAAAGGAGAAAAATAATAAAATTAATTAATTAATTAAAAACTTATTATTTTTTTTATTTTTTCTGGCTCAAGGCTTTTGGCTCGGGATCGTGCCTCGGTTGGCCGTTTTTTACAAAACTAAAGTCATTTTCATGTTTTTTGGCACCTCTGGATTCAATGTTTGCATTAATTTTATCAAAATCACACCTTTTCTTTGACTATTGGTCAAAACCCACATGTTTTACACACATTTCTCACATGTTTTTATTTCCCCACATTTTTCACATGGATTATTCTCCCTTTTTCTTTCCTTATGTTTCATAATGTCCCATATGCACCCTCTGTAGCTCTACTGTTTGACCATTTTAATCCTCTCCAGATCCCATCATCCTACCCCATGCCCTACCTTTACCAATCTGCCTAGCCATATCCTTAACCCTCCCTATCCCTTCAATCCCCACCCCTCAGCCCTCCCCTCCACCCCTTTCTACCTCCCATTGCAACCCTTTGCTTTTCCATTACTAAAATCCCACTTTTGGTTCTTCTCTAGTGCTTGTTCTGGTGGAGTTGTTTGCTGCTCAGGTGTCCTCTTCAAGATTTTGCAGCTCACAATTCATGATGTCCTCTATGCTCAGAGCTTTGGTTATAGCTCTCCATGACAGAGAGCACATTAGGTGGTGGGCAACTATTGAGCCCATAAAAGTCATATTGGTCAAAGTCAACTATAGTCAAAGTCAAAAGGTCAAAGTCAACTAGTCAAAGTCAACAAAGTCAAGGTCAAAGTCAACAGGTGCAAAGTAAAAGTGCTAAAGTGCATGTGTCAAAGTGCACAGGTAGTGCACAATTAATTGTCCACAAAGGGTAAATTGGAGAAAGTGGGTTGCAGGTTGCAGAGGTATTTTCTCTAATTTCCCTAAGGTGCAAAGTGTGTTTTAAAGTGTTTTGGAAGGTTTAGGTGAACCCCCTCTTATGTGCAAAAGTGAAGACTTAAAAGGAAAATGTGAAGGTATATGAAGCGGCAACGTACATATGGCCCCCCAATTAAATTTTTTTGGTTTTAGTCTAAAGTCACTACATGACAAAACAGTGAGTCGTTGGCTGCCACTTGTGAAGACAATCTTGGGACATCAAAGTGAGCACCAAGATACTATTGCAGTTAGGAGCGTACGTGATCGACACACTCAAATCAAGGCAAGGACTATTCTTGGACCAATTCTAGAGTAAGCAAGAGAAGCATAGTCTAAGTGAAGCAAGAGAGGGTAGTGCAAGAGTCACCAGTGTGCGACGCAGAGAAGTGGAGTTGAAGGAGTGCATGGAGAGTGACTAAGGGATTGTGCAGAGAGTGCTAAGCTAGTCCCCCAAGGATCTCAAGGTCTCCTTGCAGTGTGCGCGTGCCGACAGAAGGTATTCATTCCTCCCCCTTAGTGGAAGCTTGGTGCAAGCAGTTTTCATGCAAAGATAGTGCTTGATTGCTCTTCATGATAAATTCTCACAAAGGTTTGAGTGTTTGTTTTTTGCTAGGGAAGTAACTCTTTAGTTTCACAAATGACTCATTTAACGCTTATTTTTCATAATGCCTTGCAGACCACCACAAATAGAATGTAGCATTAACCCTTCTTGACTTTTATAGATGATTTAAAATTGTGCTTTGCAGGAATAGCTCTGGGTAAGCTGTTTGAAAGATGGGAGCCGTAATGGTGCAATATTATTTACTCTTTTCATGAGCACACCACTTATGTTAATTAGCAAATTTGTTAAGGATGACCACATCAGTTAATCATGAAACCACATGTTTCACATTGAAATGTGTCACACACTCACTTGGAGATAACAGAATGTCGACATGACTGTGGCATCATATAGATATAAGAGAACCAAAAAATTTTCATGCAGACTTCTCTTTAGATAAGCAAGTCCTCAGTAATCAATGTTCCCTGAAGTGGAAACTAAAAGTTGAACTAAATGTTATATTCTCTCTTTTTCCAAAACAATCTACTGGGTGTGTATGTTTGATTTCAGGTTGAGGTGCGCTTGGGAGAGGCTTCACCGGTCCTACACAGGACTACCTAGTGGGATGCATGCTAGGCTGACTGCCCCCCAAGGGGATTGTGTCGCTCAGCTTTGAAGATTGAAGATTGCAGCTTGAAGTAAAGACTGAAGACTTGCTGCCTGGAGTTTTGCTGACTGAAGTAATTGCAGATTTTTTGAAGACTTGAAGATTTCTACTTGGATCAAGTTCAGCTGTGTATGATCCTTTCCTCTTAGCTTTGTCGAGGACGACAAAGTTTAGGGGGGGGGGGAGAGAGTGTTGGCTTGTAGGGTATGCACACACCCTCAATGGTGCATAAGAACCCTCTCTAGACCATGAGAAATAACCTTTTTGGTATATATTTGAGTGTCACATATGAACACTCTCCAAAAGTCACTTTTTGATATTTCCTCATACCATAGTATAGGTGACCTTGAGTATTTTCCCTTCTTCTCTCTTAAAGAAATCCCACGTAGAAATATTCTCACGCATGCCCTTCATTGGGATTTGGTAGTTACATACTTGATCTTGGAATATCCTAGAAGATTGGCAGTTAGAGAGAGAATCACCTTCTTGACTTTTCAAAGAGGCACATGGGGAATAGTGCTTAGCCTATAAATATGAGCTCATTTTTGTAAAGAGGGGAGCTTTTGGTCGACGTGCTGTCATGTAAAATCCTTTATCAATGGAAGATGCTCTCATTTACTCCAAGAAGACTATTTATATTTACATGTATTGTTTCTTGTGAGTGTGTGAGAGTGGTGTGTATGTGTCTATGCATGTCTCTCCTTTGTGTGAGTAGAGTAGTTGTATTTGCTTGTATTTTCCTCATGGACTAGGATCCTTGACTCCCTATTCTCCTTGTTTTCAAGCATGTGGCAAAGCATGGGGCTGTTGCCAATGGCTTGAACATGTGGGAGGTAGGGGTGGATGAGATGAGAGTCACTCTTGAGCCTTCCTTCTTGCTTCCATGCAAGGTGGTGTGGGTTTTGGGCATTCCTTGCTACAACCTCAACACCTTCCAATTAACCCAATGATCCTTGTACAACCACGTTGCTAATTCTTTGATACCAATCACTTGTTCCTTTTGAGTTCCTTTGTATGTGTGTTCTTGTCTTTAATTTAGCATCGTCAGGAGTACTTGAATGTGTCATACTTGATGTTTCTTCGTCTAATTAGCTTAGGTTCTTTTCCCTTAAGTTGTCCCTTGACTGCACTTTAACCTATTCTTAGACTTGAGAAATTTGAGGCTCTCAAAACTTGAGTATTCCTATCGTACCCCTAGTGAATCAAGACAACTACTCACACTTAGCCTAAGCTAAGAATGGACTAAGGGGGTTGAGAGATGTTCCAACCTCAAGTCGCTCCTCCTTGCTAGGCTTGTCTGTCCAGGAAGCACGTTCCCAAGCTTGCACACAATGGCACTTGCTTTGAATACTCAAAAAGCTCTCGATGATCCTGTAAAAATTCTAAGTTTAGCTCAAGTTTGAACCTTCAATTGACAGACAATTTATTTCAGAAACTTTTAATGACCCTTTTTACCCCCTTTTCTATTGCCAAAAATTTTTTTCTAGAGCTCCCTTGGTTTACCTACCCATAGAGGGTCAACTTCAAAATACCCTGTCTGAAAATCAATGCATTATTCTTATAAAAAACAGTTGAGATCGTGTAGTATTCACCATGAGCTTTCTAACAAGCCTTAGAGCTCAAAAATGGATTTCATATGAAAAAGTTATGACAATTCAGGGTTTAGGGGGTTAAACAGACAATCAGAACCTTTCAGGAGTTTAGTGCATTTTTCTAAGGCCTTTGTAATGGTATAGGTGATTGAATATGCAAATATGCCCAATTTGTAGCCCAAATTCTCAAAACATTACCCCTCTATTTTTTTGCCAAAAATGTCTGTCTATCGCGATAGACGGTGTCTGTCGCGATAGACACTAGCTGTCGTGTGGGGCTGTCTGTCGCGATAGACAGTGTCTGTCGCGATAGACGGTATCTATCGTGATAGACGGGGTCTATCGTGGGGTCTTGTCTGTTGCGATAGACAGGTGTCTGTCGCGATAGACGTTGTCTGTCGTCTGTTGTGGGCCTGTCTGTCGCGATAGACACTGTCTGTCGTCTGTCGTGGGTGGTGTCTATCATGATAGACGAGGTCTATTGTCCATCATGGTTTGGTCTGTCACGATAGACGGTGTCTATCGCGATAGATGGTGTTTGTCGCGGGGTCCTGCCTGTCGCGATACACAAGTGTCTATCGTGATAGACTGAGTCTGTTGTCTGTCGTGCTTTTGGTCTATCACGATAGACGAGTGTCTGTCACGATAGACGGGGTCTATCATCTGTCGTGGGCTCTATCTGTCATGATAGACGGTGTCTGTCACGATAGACGGCCTCTCTCGTGGAGTGCTCTAATGTTGTGGGTTATCCTGCCAAGCATGCATTCAAAAAATATTAAGTTTTTCTGTCTGTGGCGATAGATAGAGGTCGTCGTCCTGGGACTTGTGCAGAGTTATGTCGTACCTGCGCAAGCTGTTGGAGATGGTGGTACAGCTAGATCCTGCAACAAAAGCTCAAAAAACACACAAAACAAATAGCATGCAAGCTCTCTCTCACAAATGAAATGAGGGAAATGAGGTGGGGAGTGGAATATGACTAAAATTGAAATTTTTGTGAAGATGGAGATGGAGGTGGGAGATGGTGGGGATGATGATGGTGATGATGGTGATGCAAAAACAAGAAAAAATGAAGAAAAATAAGGAAAAGAAAGGATATTACCTATGACTCCAATGTCTCAACTCTACGTCTTACCATCACACGCTCGTCCTCGAAGCTCTCTCCCCGGCAACGGCGCCAAATTTGGTGTCACTCTAGCACAATGGCAAGTACCAATGTGAGGAAATCCACCTCATAATTGTCAATCCGTGGAGACGTGAGGAATAGTATGAAGACTATGAGCAAGTGATGGCACAAGTGTGTGAGTGAGAAGCACACAACATGCACACACATACACACACACGTGCACACAAGGCAAGAACAAGGGGAGGAACAATGGAGTTCTTTGCATTAGTCAAAAAATCTCTTACATAAGCTCAATTCACAAACAATCTAACCCCAAAAAAGAATGAGCTCTCTAGCTCTTTTTATAGTTTTTTTACTAGCTTTGGCCTTGTCCAGACTTGGTGTCCGGCCTAGTTAAAAATTAGGTCCTAGAGCCTATTTGGGGGCTCAAACGGAGTCTAAAAATTATGAAAATTGGTATGTAGCTAATTCTAATACTCCTCAAGCTCGAGGACTCCTTGACTTGAACAAAATGGAGTCTGTTCTACCAAAAACGGGATTTACAATGTATGTGTAGTGATGAAAATCACTTGAATTGGAAATTGTTTATGAAAAAAATGATTGGGCCTTGTTGCTCTGTGATGAGAATGAGCCTATTTCATCTGATGAAGCACAAATTTAGAAAATTGGATGGCTGTATGCAATCTATTTCTCCTCTCTGCCACCCCATTTTCCTCAGGGGTATACCTTGTTTTAATTTCTCTCTTGATTCTTATATCCTGCAAGAATGCATCAAACTCATTCGAGAAGTACTCTCCTCCTCCATCTGACCTTAGTTTCTTTAGGCTTCTTCCTGTTTGGTTCTCAACAAGCGCAAGATACTTTTTAAAGCAACTGAATACTTCATCTTTGTGCTTCATTAAATACAAGACAGTCCAGCTATTGAAGTCATCAATGAAAGATACATAATACCTTGATCCAGCAATTAAAGGATCCTTACTTGGTCCCCATACATCTGTATGGACAAGCTCTAGGTAGTCCTCATGCATGTAGCCTTTCCTTGTGAAGGGTACCCTGTGAAATTTTCCAAACTGACAAGCACCACATTTATAAATCATGTGTTGTTTGGATACATTAGGTATCCCAAGCACACATTGATCTCTACATATTTGTTTTAAGGTTCTTTCACCAACATGCCCTAATCTCTTATGCCAAATTTCAAGTTCTGATAGTGTTTGGTCTTTGTAGCTATAAAGTACAATATTCCTTGTATCTTCAAGTTCAAAAGTGAATAATATACCTATCTTTTCTCCTTTGGAAATTCTCTTGAATCCATGTTGGGGATCCTCCACAAATGCGCCATATTGGTTGAACCTGACCTGCAAACCCTTTTCCACAATCTATCCAACACTCACGAAATTCTTGGTAATTGTAGGTACATATAGAACCCTTCTCAATAGGTTTTTATTTCCATCAGAGGTCTTAACATTTCCTACTTTAATCACTGAGTGCTTGGTGTCATCACCTGTTTGTACCTGATGCTTACCCTTTGGTTCCTCAAGGTCAGAGAGAAGAGCTGCATTGTTTGCCACATGGTTTGAGCATCTTGAGTCAATGTAGAAGAGATGGTCATCATTTATACCTGGTTTTGAAGTCATACTCATAATCAGAAGAGAATCCTCTTTCTCCTCTGTGTAGTTGTTGTAATCTTTCCTTGATTTATAGCCTCCTTGGTAGTTTCTATTATAGTTGTTGTTGTAGTTGTTATTGTATCCTTGATGATAATTGAATCTTCCTCTTGATTGTGTATATCCACCTCTTTGATAACCTCTACCTCTCTGATTCTTGAAGTTCCTATAACACTCACCTATAGTATGATTTGAAAATCCACAAATATTACATGGTGAGGAGTTATAAGGTCTCCCCCTACCTTGCTTACCTCCTCTACCCCTTCCTCTTGAGGTTCTACCTCTCCCTGCATAGTTGACTTGGGAGGTAGCTCCTTCATCCTCAACCTTCTTGTTCTTTCCTTTCTCTTTGGACTTACTTTTATCAGTGTATAGGGCAGAAGAGCTATTACCTCTTGATGAATCTCCATTCTTGTTGAGCTTGGCTTCATGGCTAAAGAGTTGCCCCATGAGTGTGGTAAGATTTGGAATCTACATGTCCATGTACAAGTCCATGGCAGTTGTGAAGCTCTCCCATTTGTCATCAGCTTTAATACCATTGATTACTTGTCTTACAATCTACTCTTCTTCAATTTCTTCTCCTATGCTTGCCAATTGATCCGCTTATCCTTGACTTTGGTCACATACTCTGAGATGCCTTGCTTGGATTTCTTTCTTTGAGTGGTAAACTCAATCCACAATTGGTTTTGCCTAGCCCTTGTGTTGGGAGAGAAATATGAAGACAATGTTTCCCAAATCTCTTGGGATGTCTTACAGTTCCTAATGTGAGGAAGAAGAAAATCAGAAATTGAGTTAAGTAACTAAGACTTTGCTAATCCATAGAGGCTCCTTCCTTGCAAGTATGTCTTCATCCTCAAGGACCATGCTTGATAGTTGTTCCTGTCCAATTTATCAATGAAAGAAGGAAAACCATCTCCCATTTTACCTTAGCTTTTCTCTGATACCCCTGTTGGAAAGATGGATGGACACTTCAAGAAATGAGTAGGTACTGCCAAATCTGGCTCTGTACCAACCCCTTCTTGCTTCATAGTTGATTTGTAGGCCCTTTTAGCTTTCCAATGACACTAAACAAGTGCCTATGTACTTTGGAAAAGATGTAAGAAATGATTGATATAAAACAGACTACTTCTAAGTTGAAGGATCAATGAAAACCTTCTATTTTTGTTCACACACCTGCTGCTTGTTATGCTCAGTGCATCCAGTATAGTAGGAATTAGAAGAATTACTTTTGGAGATATCGAATTAGCTTAATGAGCTAATGTTTCCAAGTGGAATCACTTAAAATGATGCACTATACATAGAGCAATCAATTTAGCAATTGAATGAATACCCCCGATTTTTTAGGACCTCTGAGGAGTCTGACCAGTGAGTGATTTGATGCGCTTTTCTCCAAATTGGCTGAATGAATTATCTTCAAAATTTGTGAGCACGTAGAGGACTTGGATTTGATTCCAAGAAGCTATAGAGCATTGAAATTGATGAAGGAATTCATGATACATGAGCAATACAAAATGACTATTCTGAGTAGCTATGATAGAGAGACCATAGATGAGAAGTATTTGATCTATTGTATTAGAACACAATGTTGTACAAGATCATAGGCATGATAATCAAATCCTAATGATTGTGAGTAGTATAGGCTATGATGTAAGCCTTACTCTCTTACAATGTGATCAAGAAGAACTCAGAATGCCAGATTTGCATGCTTTTTCTTACTCAGATTGGGCTGGTAGCTATGACACTCATGTGTCCACTAGAGGCTTTTGCTTCATGCTTGGTAGCTCATGTATATCTTGGTTGAGAAAGAAGTAGCCTACTATGGCCACTTCCAATTGTGAGGTTGAGTATACGGTAGCTTTCACAGCGATTGTTGAGTGTGTGTGGCTCAAATGCCTTATGGCTGATTTGGGTGTTGGCCAGTCTTCTGCTGCCACCATCTTCACTGACAGTCAGAGCGCATTCGTAGTTGCAAGGAGCCCCGTGTTCCATGCTTGCACTAAGCACATTGAGGTGGATTATCATTATGTGACGGAGAGGTTCTTTGTTGGGGAGGTCAGATTGGCATATGTGCCCACACGGGAGAACATTGTAGACCTTTTCACGAAGGCTCTACCTTGGGAGAAGTTTGAAGCTTTCCGCAAAGCTTTGGGCTTACTTCCGTTTGTGGAGTGATTTCCACATAGCTTGGCACTTCTTTATACATGAGTGCCAACTACTTCACCGCATCACTCCCAAGGGGGATTTGTTGATATATTTAGGTAGTGATGTGTGTGAACACTCTGGGACCGTCGGGGCACTTTTTCCCCTCTTTAGGAGGTTTTTTCCCCCAGCTTGTATATACACCTATTGCCTTAATGGGCTACTTATCTTTCTACATTCTAGTGGTAATACATTTAGTATTGTGTGTTGAGCTCCAAGCTTCTTCTTCTTCCTTGTGTTGTTTGCGTGCTTCCGCAGACATCTAACTCCAACAATTTTTTAATGTTTTTCATCTCCCTTATACTTCCTCTTGATCCCTACATCATCTTCTTCCACTCCAAAAAATCAAAAAATTCACCATATCCACCTATTCTCCCCATTTTCCTCATTTGCACATGCAAGAGAGAGTGAGAGAGTTCTTGAGCGGGTTCATGCCTATGTGATTGTGAGGTTTCTTGCAGGTAAACCACTCAAGTACAACAAGGAAGCTCTGAAAAGGTAAGAATATCCATTTTCTATCAGATCTACTATTTGCCTCGGACCATCGCAATGGTCTGAGGATTTTGGTTTTTTTTTGGAATACAACTTTAGCATGGCGTAGGTGACCCTTGCGCTTGCGCAAATCCATAGGTGCATCCCAAAAATTCACATTTTGGAGGACCATCACGATTGGCTCAAGCCATCACGATAAGGTGTCACCATCATGATTGGCTCACGCCATCGCGATAGCTCGACGGACCATCACGACGATCTCACACCATCGCGATGTTTCAGGTGAACCATCGTGATGGTCACGGACCATTGCGATGATCACCCTGACCCCATGCCATCGTGATTGGCTCGTGCCATCATGACGCTTCACTACCACATGTCATTTGGACCATCATGATGGTTCACTTGACCCTTGACCATTGTGACGATTGACCATGCCATCGTGACGGTACCACACCATCATGATGGCTCGACCACCTCGGACCATCGTGATGCCTGGTTCGGATAGATCATCATGATGGCTTGTTAAGCCATCCTAACGCTTGAGTAAGTATAGACCATCATGACACCTCGCACCTTCGAACCATCACGATTGTGTCACACCATCGTGACGGTTCAACTAGATGATCATTATGGTCCCAGACCATCACGATTGTTGCTTACCATCACGATTATTTGACCAAAACACCAAATTATTAGGGTTTTGAACTTTTTGCAATTCCAAGGCCAATTTTTGAGAATTTTTAAGTTGTTAGTGCATATTTGAGACTCCTTAGCTCATATCTAGAGAAAAACCTATCTAGCAGTTTTGACCCTCGAGAGACTGAACGTCCATAACTTTTTCATGCGAAACCCATTTTTTGAGCTTTAGAGCTCATTGGAAATCTCATTTCGAATTCTACATGGTCTCAACTATTTTTCTTAAGAATAACGTGTTGATATTTAGATAGGATTAGTTGGATATTGACCCTCATCTAGGATTAGGAAACCAAGGGGGCACCTGAAAATTTCACAAAGAGAACAAGGGACCCTTAAAGGTGTATACATCAAGTGTTTGTTCATTAAGGTGGAAGTTTGGTCTAAACATTGGACTATTATAGGTCTACTAAGAGCCATCCAAGTGCATTCAAAGAAAGGTAGAGAATGAAACTACGCAAGGCATGGGAAGCACGACTTCTAGGGCACTAGAGTGATCAACGAAGCTGACTCGAGGTTCGAAGAATAATCAATTGTTTGCTTAGGCTAGGTATGCATAGCATTGTTTATTGAAATAGGACTTTGATATGAATGATCCAGTTGCAAGTGCATGAATTTCTCAAGTCCAAGAGTAAGATAAAAGAATGTGAAAACAGAAACCCTAAAGGAAGGAACATAATTTTGATGGAACGAGAACTTTAACATACAACGAGAAGTCAATTCCTGACATGTACATTGAGACAAGACAAGAGTTTAAAAGAAATAAAAATGAAACAAGTAACTGAGAACAAAGAAACATTGGCTATTAGAACGTGTATTGAGTGGTCAAGGAAGATAAATTCATGAACCTTAGATCAGGAAAGCATATAGGTAGGTCAGATGGATGAAGCCTTAGATCATCAGAAACTAGTGTGGGGACTATTGCATGATAGGAGGTACAGCAATTGAATAGCTATCCCTACGACTTGAGTTCAAAGACTAGTGTGTCTGAAATGGCCTATCGCATGGAAAGATCGGAAGGAGGGTTTAACATAGCTTACCTAGAAAGACCTGAAGGACCCTATAGACCCAGTTAGAATACATCCGAAGCAACCACTTAGGTGCTTGCACCTACGAGGATGGTTTGAGAAGATCAGTGGTTCAATTGCACAACCCTGACCAACCCATTGGATTGGAACGTCCAGTGGTGAAATTTGAGGGATGCATATCTAGATAAAGAAGGAACAATGTATGTCATAACCAATCAACCTAATATCACTAATGAGTTTGGTGTAGTGACTCTTGAGACAGAAGCAAGAACCCAAGGAAAAGAACCATTAGGAGAAGAACCTAGGACACCTAGAGGGAAATCAATATCGACAAGAATACTAAACCCAGAATGGATCCCTCGGGATAATAGAAGCATTGGATTATTCTTGAATAAGGACACTAATGAAGAACTTTGGAGGTACAGAATGGAACAAATTAATACATACCCTGAGTTTCCCATCCTTTTTAGGTACCACAACTATAGGAGATATCCACTCCGTGTACTCAATTTCATAGATGAATTTGGCAGCCATAGTTTTTCAATCTCCTCCTTTATTCTGAGTATTTGTGATTAAATGTATAGTGTCTTTGTTTGCTAGGTTTTGCATTAGGAGTAATAGGAATCTTATGTTCACAAATTTTAGGATCAATTCCTTTCAAATCCTTATAACTCTAAGCAAACACATCCCTATAAGTTTTAGCCAATTTCATCAATGCTTCCTCCTCTTGATTTGTCATCTCATCAGCAATGACAATGTGCCTATCTTCCCCCTCTTCTTGAGTAATCACCACCTTCTTAGTCTGTTCTTCATTGTCATATGACTCCCCCTTTTTCTTATCCCTTTTTTGTTTCATTTTTAAAAGTAATATGTCTTCTACTTCATAGGTCTTGAAGTTTGAAGGTACATCAAATTGTTGGTCCTCTTCCTTCATCTTTTTATTTACTGCAAATTTTTGTTTTTTCTCCATTTCTTTGTGTATACATTTTCTATAAGTTCTTGAGATTTTGTCTTTTATGGCATCTGTAGCCTCCACTTCTTCTAGAAATTGTGTTTTTCCAGTATTTAACATTATCTCTTCCTCCAAATTCTCCTCTGCTTTTGACACCTTTATCATTTGTATTCCTATTTGAAAAATATCATATCCCTCTTCATTTTGAAATTTGACTCCCACATATTCATTATTGGACAAATCCATTGTAGTCAAAATCTGATTCCATCCATATGGCTCAAATTCTTCATCTTCAAATTTCTATGGAATGTAACTTTCATCTTGTGACTTCCTTTCTCCTTGACAATCCTCTTTTCTTAGCAACCTTCTTTTATGTATGTGGTTCCTTATCACATTACACTTCCAAATTGATGATTCTTTCTCATTCTGATCGTCACTTCTAGATTCTTCACTTGATTCTTGATTTTGATGTACTTTGAACCATTCCTGAGGGGACATGTCACAATACTGCCCATTTCTCAAATTTACTCTAGTTACCCTTCCTTTGCTTTGAAGATATAGGCAATCTCTATCCCAATCTTGCACAATTTGCATTTGTCTCATAAATGGTCTTCCTAGGATGATTTCATATGAGGTAGATTGTGGAAACTCAACTATGGCAAAAGTGTGCTCTATCTCTATTCTACTCATTTCCATAATCACCTTTTCCCAAATTCCTAGAGGTTTTTCTATGTGTTCGCCTGCAAGTTGTAATCTCATTTTTGTAGGTATCAACTCATTCTATCCCCATTTCTCCCAAGTTTGTTTAGTCATGATTGCCACTCCAGATCCACTATCTAATATAGCCTTGGCATGATTATCACCAAATTGTATTCTCAAAGTTGAGTTCCCTTCTTCTCCTTCACAGTATCCTCCTATCTTATCAATAGGTATGTACGACAATTCTTCCATTTCCTATGGTTGTGGATCTAGGCTCTTTGATTTTGTCTCCCAAATTTTCATATTATGTTGTAATTGAGGATTTTGTTTTACTAACTCTTCCATTGTGGTTTGATATAGAATTGTACAATGTTTGTCTAGATTGATTTGGAAGGTTATTTGTGAATTTTCTTCCTGAGCAAGATGTTTCCTGATTTTTGTTGCATTTGACTCTTCAATTGTTTTTTGATGATTGTTTATCTCTTCAAACTTGTGTTGTGCTTCCTGTATGATTTGTTTACATCTCTGCATTCTCTCATCCTCTATGTCTGGCATAGGATATACCAGCACATGATCTGTAGGATTTGGTCCATTTTGAATTCTCCCTTTGTATGCTTCTATCAGAGTCTCCAAGCTTTTTGATTTTCTTACCTCATTTTGTGTCTGTGTATTTTGTTGTTGGCTATTGTTTGAGTTCCCTATAGTTTCCTCTTCTAGATTTTTACCTGTTCTCATCTCTTTTTGCCATCTCCCTTTTTGTCTGTTTCTCTTTTCTTTTGTAAATAAATTTTTCTTGTTATCCTGTGTGTGTGTCTCATTTTTTATGCTTTGATGTTTAGCTTGAGCTCTTGTTATGGCATTTACAGTTACCTGTTCATGATCACTCAATTCTTCTTGCTCCATTATGTTAACTACTTTTAATGGTATGTTACTAGATGTGTTTTGTTGTTTTTGAGGGTTTCTTGGACAATCTCTTATCAAATGATCCATGCCACAATCCTTACAATAGGCTCCTTCTATTCTAAATGTTGGAGGTTGTGCACAGTCTCTAATGAAATGTTCCCCCCCCCCCACATCTATAATAGGTTATCTTCTGGCTTCCTTTGAATTGGGGTTTCTGATTGGACATGTAATTATTAGTTATGTACATGAATGTGGTTGTGTCCATTTCAATTCTCCTATTTCCCAAGTCTAAGGCTTGCAGTTCTGGTTCTCTTTGTTCATATCCTTCCCAATCTTCTTGATATCCCTCACACAAATGGTAATCCTCCCTGTAAGATGATCCGGTTCTTGAGATTTCTTCTTCTACAGGTGTGTATTTTACTGGTACAACATTTGTCGGTAATGGTGGTTGTTGCCCCAGTACAAGTCTTGGTTGTTCAGAAAATCCAGATTCTCTTTGTACATTGTCTTGGTTCATATATTCCCTTTCTTTGATGGGTTGTTTGTTGTAGAAGCATTCCTCTCTAGTATGGTTTGTCCATTTTCTTTCTAAGGTACAATATTTGAGTGTTTTCCTCTCTTACAAATGTTGTGGTTTGTGATAAGGACATTGTTGAACCAAAAGGCTCTCTCCACAATTATAGCATTTCTTATTGGTTGATATTCTGATGTTAATCAAATTTGTTTTGGTGTTAACTTCTAGGGCTTTAGCAATGGCTTGTGCTAATTCTTTCGTTGGTGGAATTCTATCTTCATTTGTTCTTGGTTAATCAAATGCTAATAAATCTTGTCCTCTATTATCCTCTAAATTTATTGTCTCTTTCACACAGCCCCCTAGATCAGGACATCTCCTATAATACACCAAGGTTCTTAATTGTGCACTTCTCAATCCTTCTATGAACAAAGACACTTTTCTCGCCATTGAAGGTACCTCTTCTCTTGGACATCTATCAATGTATTGCTTGAATCTCCTGGCAGCCTCTCTCACATTTTCATCTTTTTGTTGTTTGAAACTATGTATCACTGTAGCTGTACTATGTTTAATTCTAGTTTTGGAGAATTCCCCTATAAAGGCCTCAAGGAAGGATTCCATATCTGGATACATTTCCTTTCTTAATGGGATGAACCAAGATAATGCAGGTCCAGTTAGGGTTAGACCAAATGTTTCAAATTGCACTTTGTAATCCTCTACTTCTTCTGCCCTAATCAATTGTCTGAATTCTGCAGCATGAGCATGGGGATCAGAATACCCTTCATATTGATTCTTCATGCATTTAGCTACTTGATAGGGTCTAAGCATTCTTCCATGGTTTTGCCACTACTATCTCCTTCTAATGGGAAAATCAGATATTCCTTCTGCTTCCCTTTCAAAAAGATTTGGAGAAGTGTGTAATCTCCTCCCTTTTTGTTGTTCAATAGAAGTATGATTTTCATTTTGTCTCGGCAAGTCTGTTTGCCCTAGGTCTTGCTCCCAAGGTCTCTTGTCTACACATTGTCCTAAGTCATTAGAATTTTCAGGATCTTGTGAAAATATGTACACACATCCCTGTCTATCCTCATATCTACCATCTCTAAATTGTGCTACTGGCATTAAATTTAAGGGAATTTCTAAGTTTCTCATCCTAATGAGAAACTTATGCATGCCATCTTGATACACATAGGCTCCAAACCTATTTGTATACATGTACTTGAGGATACTTCTAAAATCATTAGTTTTTGGTGTTTCATTTGTCTCATTTAAATCTTCCATGTTAATTGTCTGTCCCCAATCCCTTTCTTGTAATTCTCTTGACTCTATCTCTTTCCCTTTTAACTCTTGTGTATCTGGTATAGGCAGTTTATTACCAGATCTCAGAATCATTCACTTAATTTGTATTAAATTTCTTCAAAAAACTGAAATTTGTAATTGATTGGAGCAAAATGTAAAGATTTTATTTTATGAACTATTATTTGTGGGAATCGTGTTTTTCACGACTCTCAGTGAGAATCGTGTTTTACACGATTCTGAAATGGGAATCGTATTTTTCACGACTATGTGATAGGAATCGTGTTTTTTCACAGTTCTATGATGAGAATCGTGTTTTTCACGATTGTGTGATGGAATCGTGTTTTTCACGATTCTGTGATGATAATCGTGTTTTCTCATGATTCTGTGATGAGAATCGTGGTTTTCACAATTTTATGATGAGAATCATGGTTTTCACGATTCTGTGATGAGAATCGTGTTTTCTCACGATTCTGTGATGAGAATCGTGTTTTCTCACGATTCTGTGATGAGAATCATGTTTTCTCATGATTCTTGTGATGGAATCGTGTTTTTCACGATTCTGTGATGGAATTGTGTTTTTCACGATTCTGTGATGAGAGTCGTGTTTTCTCACGATTCTGTGATGAGAATCGTGGTTTTCACGATTCTGTGATGAGAGTCGTGTTTTCTCACGATTCTGTGATGAGAATAGTGGTTTTCAGGAATCTGTGATGAGAATCGTGTTTACTCACAATTCTGTGATGAGAATCGTGGTTTTCACGATTCTGTGATGAGAATCGTGTTTTCACGATTCTGTGATGAGAATCGTGTTTTCTCACGATTCTGTGATGAGAATCGTGGTTTTCACGATTCTGTGATGAGAATCGTGGTTTTCACGATTCTATGATGAGAATTGTGTTTTCTCACGACTCTGTGATGAGAATCGTGGTTTTCACGATTCTGTGATGAGAATCGTGTTTACTCACAATTCTATCATGAGAATCGTGGTTTTCACGATTCTGTGATGAGAATCGTGTTTTCACGATTTTGTGATGAGAATCGTGTTTTCTCACAATTCTGTGACGAGAATCATGGTTTTCAGGATTCTGTGACCCCAGACAATCATGATTGCTCCCAATCGTATAAAACACGATTTTTTGATGAACATCGTATTCTGGGGATCGCGATTTTGAGTTTTTTCACAGAATCGCGATTCTGTGCAAATTCCTTGTAATTTTTGAATTTTGGTTTTTTGAATTCTTTTCACATCATTAGGAGCGTCTTATCAAAATATTAACATGCAATAAAGAACTCACAAGAAAATGACAACTTATCATGCAAAAAATTCAAAAGTATTGAAAGTCGCGATTCTGTGTTTTCAACGATTTTCTGTTTTTCCTATCTTTACCAATTATTTCCAACTTGAAAATATGTGGAAAATCAATGTGAAGAAGATTACCTTGTTGCTTGATCAAAAAATCTCCCAAAAGCTCTGTGAATGCAGGGAATCGCGATTCTGGCTGCTCTCTTCACTCACTCTCTCACTCACATGACTAATTTTTTTGTGAGTTTATGCTTTTATAGGCTTCAGACAATCGCGATTGTGAGTGATTTTTGACAAATTTGAGTTCTCATTTTAATGAGTATTGTTCTTGTGCAAGTATGTTGTTTTATTTATAAAATATTGTTCTTTCAAACAAAATTTTCATGCTTTCTCTTTACTGATGAAAAATCGTGATTTTGTGTCCAATTCTCAAATATGATCACTTGATGCTCAATTCTTACTGAAAGTTTGATTTCCTTCAATTATGCAACTTATAAAACCTTAAAAATGACTTACCTTAATGCCCAATAGTGCAACTGAGCCAATTTCATTATCTGACTGAAAATCGCGATTCTGAGATGAGAATCGTGTTTTTTCTGAACTTCCCTGCTTTTGCACTTTTTGACTTTTCTTCCCACCTGGTCTTCTCCAATTTTTTTCAACAACTCTAAATCAATTGTCACCTGCAATTATGCACCACTCAACTATTCACAAAAGATTAGAATTGAAAGAAAACAACACCTTTACTCTATATTATTTTTATTTTCTCATTTTTTTTAATTTTCTGAGTTTTTTTTCAACTTATTCTCTTCCCATCTTCAATACAAACCTCATGCAAAACTTGAATAGTAAAAAAGAAATTTGTCTGAATTTTTATTAAATTTTATTAATTTTTTTAGTAATTTTATCCCTAAATCAAGGAAAACACTTCACTTAGGGTTTTCTTTTTTCAAGATCCATTGATCTTTTGACTTATGATTGGCTGTATTCACTATGCTTGCAATCTCACAATGGAAATATAGCTTTCAAGAAAATATGTGTTAAAAAGTACAATTATCATGCAAAGATAAACTCAACACCCTTTTTTTCAAGTGATTAAACAATCTTTCCTCAAGACTATCACTTCACTTAGGACAAGCAAATGGAACAATCAATTTGCACATAGCTACTTTACTTGACTTTCCTCATTGCAACTATGTCATCTTTTCCAAGATTGACAAAATTTGCTTGGTACTTTGTCAAAAAGAAATCTACATATGCAAAGATAATCACATTTCACTTTTCCTTTGAGCAAATTAAATCATTTTTTTGGTCACAACACCTGCACTTTACTCTTAAAGAGTATGAGCAACTATCAATTTGCATACATTCACATACTTCTTTGTCTCAAAAGGTTAATTTGTGCTTTCTTTTCCCAAAAGACAAGCCAAAAAACCTACGTTTCCAATTTTTCTTACTTGATTATAGAGTAATACCTTTCCAATGTGTTCAAATACCATCAACAATGGAAGATCCAGCAAGGTCCAAACTTCAATGAAGCTTTTCTTTTGTTCCCCGACAACGGCGCCAAAAACTCTTTGTTGTTAACCTTTGGAGTTGTCCTCTCCAATCATTATAGCACAAAAGATCAACTACACATCTTTAAATTGTCAATCCAGAAAATATGCAAAGACCACAACCCCTTCTAGTTAATGGAATCCAAGAATAAGAGTTGACATGGCTGTTTTCTGAGAGATTTATGAAGAATAAGGGAAATAACTAGGGTTTTGATTATCTTGAGTTCTACAGCAGCATTTTCAATGATTTTTGTGCCTAAAGTGTGCCATTTTTACAGTAGAATACAAATATGAAGTCAAATTTCCAAAGCAGTACCTGTATCACACAGACGAGACAATCGTGATTCTGTAAAATCTGAGAAATTTCAATTTTAGCATTGATCTTCTGTAATATCTTGCTCAATCTACTATCACTCACCTCTCTTCATACATCTTACTCAGAAATACACAAGAAAAGTTCACAAATTCTATGGATCACACAATGAGAAGACTCATCAAATCAAGAAGTTGATCGTGGAAGTAGAAACACAATTTTCTGCAGGAAAGCTCTTCACAATTTTCTACAGGAAAGCTCCTCGTCACTACTCTCCTCTAGTTCTTGAGTCGTTTCCATGCATTCTTCTAGGATGGTCTCTTCCTCTAGGGGTTCTATCATGAAGATTGAAATTTTGTATCCGTCCTCATCACAATGAGGGGTCCATTGTTCTTTGTTCAATGCTATATCCATCATGGTTAAGATCCTTGCCCAATTGTGAGGCTTGAATTCTTCGACTGGAAACATTTTAGGTGCATAAGCAGGATCTTGGAGATTTTGTGGATGTAATTCTGAACCTAAAGCTTTGGCTTCTAATCGTTCCTCTTCTTGTTTGGCTACCTTACACATCCATAAATGGGTGTCTTTGTGCAACCATGATGGGTCTGATTCTAATGAATGCAAAGATTCTGTTTCTTCTGGTGCCTTATGGATTGTATTCTACTGAATAGGGGGTACATCTCGATGGGAATAGTATTTGAGGTTAACTTTTGTGGTTACTCCTAAATGTTGCAAGTACAAGGAATTAGTTCCCCAATCTTGTATAATTTGCAACTACCGCATGAATGGTCGTCCTAATATCATCTCATACGCATTATTTTTCCCAAAATCACAAATGGCAAAAGTGTGATCAAATTCTACACCACAAGTGGTGAGAGATATCCTTTCTATTAAGCCTAATAGCTTCTCAATGTGTCCGTCAGCCATTTGTAGTTTCATTCTTGTGGGTCTTAGTGCTGGCTTACCCAATGTTTCCATAAAGCAGTGGTAGCTATGGCTATTCCCACTCTTGAATCTTAGATGGATTTAGTGGTGTAGCCTTTGTGGGTTATTGGAAGATAGGTATTACCTTCCTCTCCCTCGCTCATATCTCCAATTCTTTCCACAGGTATTTCTGGTACGTTCTTGTGTGAACCTTCCTGCATGTGGGAAGTAGCAATCTCTGGGAACTAGTTTGCTATGTGCTTCCACAACTCTGGTTTAATCTTCAAAAATTCTTCTAAAGTGAGATGACATTGCACTTTAGTGTTCTTCATCATATCTATATTCCTAGGGATTACTGATTCTTCATTTCTCTCTATTACAATGGGTGCTCGCATACTGATAGACTTGGCTTCCCAAGGTCCTGTAAATTGAGGTAACTCTTGTAAGGAATTAGATTCAAACTCTATTTGTTCACTAAGTTGTTCTTCCTCTACATTGCCATATATAGAGGGTATGTCTTGGGGAAATCGTTCCTGCAAGTCATCTATCTCTTGGATAGGGGGATTGGTTTCTTTCTCTCGTCCCCACTTTTCCTCTTGAATTTCTCTCAAAAACCCTTGGGAGTACTTATGTATGGAAGAAAGGTTTTCTTCGCACACCATGTTTGGTATTTGAGACAAAGATGGTGTGTTAACTTCCTGTTCCTCTAGAATAATAGGGTCCTTCTGCCGATTCTTCTCCTTGTTGCTAGCGATCAAGTATTTTAGCCTCTCCAATAGTCCTTGAAAGTGTAACTCTCGTTTTGCTATATTACTCCAATTGATGTATCTAGAGGCTTCAAACATGGTCTGGGATAACTTCAAACATGGTCTGGGATAATTCTACCATTTTCATGCAAAGCTTGGTTCTCTCAATTTCTAAGTCCAATCTTGGATATTTCTTACTCAATTCAGCTACTTGTGGTCTTTCTCTTAATCTCACCTGGTATGCTCGAAACATCATGTCTAGATTTTTAGGGATGGGTTCAGCTAGAACTCATCTTGGTTTCTGGTTAGGGGTTTCCTGATTTGACTCTTGCGAAGTTAATTCTAGGATTTTGGCTCTAGTTTCTTTTAGACTTCCTTCCAACTCACTTATTTTCTTAATCCATTTTCTTTTGACTCTTTCTCGTGAGTCCTTCCAAGATTTCTTTTTTCTTCCAATGGACTCTCCAACTTCACTAGTCTTGGCTACTTTTTTAGGATTTGGCTGTTGATTTTGCAGCAGCACCTAGGCTCTTGTTATAGCTTGGATAGGTACATACATAGGTGTGGATCCATCTGAGGTGTGCACAATACCTATTACATTAATGGGTGTCACTTTTGAAGCATTAGCAAGGTTCTTAGGGCAATCTCTTATGATATGTTCTTTGCCTTCTACACAAAAGCCTTGAATGTTATAATATTGTGACTACCCTGCTATTGGAGGATGTGGGCAATCCTTTATGAAGCGATCCCCTTGGCACCTAAAGCATGGTCCTTTAGGGCCTTGTGGTCTTGGCTATCTCAAATGGGGCCATGGGTTAGGGTTAGCATACATTACATTGGCATAGTCAGGCTACTGATTGGGTTCCAATGGTGGACTATCATATTGATATGTTTCAAAGTGTTCTAGTGACTCTGTGGAGTATGCAGGTGGACTATCTACATGGGTGGAATCAAAATTGTTTGAATTAGGATCAACTTCAGTGATCAAGGGTGAAGAAATGAGGTTCTCTTTTGTAGTAGCAGATTTGACTAGAATTACATTAGTTGGAGGAGGTGGTTACTGAGTTAAAATGGGTTGTGGTCTTTGTTGAGTCTGATAAGAGTAGTTCTATGGGGGAATGTAGTAATGAGGTTGAGATTGTACTGACCTGGATATCTACCTTGTTGAGGGTATGCTTGTGGGTAGTTCTATCGGACGTCTTGTTTGTTGTATGGGCAATCTTGTGCTGTGTGATTAGTATATCGTTTTTCAAGCCCTATTGAGGTTCTCTTTTGCAATAGCATATTTGACTGGAATTACATTAGTTGGAGGAGGTGGTTACTGAGCTAAAACAGGTTGTGGTCTTTGTTGAGTCGAATAAGAGTAGTTCTATGGGGGCATGTAGTAATGAGGTTGAGATTGTACTGACTTGGATATCTACCTTGTTGAGGGTATGCTTGTGGGTAGTTCTATTGGACTACTTGTTTGTTGTACGGGCAATCTTGTGTTGTGTGATTAGTATATCATCTTTCAATTGTGCAGTATTGGCCACTAGGGTTGGCTTGAGGTTGTGTTACATTGGGACACACATTTGCCATATGGACACCATTGAAGGTGTAACAACATTTGTTTGTTGTTAACCTGGGCATCTATTTTCTAGAAACTCCTAGTTTCTTTTTCTGCTAGGTCCTCTATTGAGCTGGAATGTTTTGAGGATGATTGAGAGGAGTAATCTAAGTCTTTGTAGACCTTTGAAAGTTCCAATTCATCTCCTAAATTATCCTCAATGTCTATACAAATCCTTACACAATGCTCTAGCATTTTGGGTTCCTTCAAATATACATAGGATCGCAGTTTAGAGCTCAATAGGCCATCCAAAAACAAAGACACTTGCTTGGCTTGTGAGGGAATTTTTGGCATTAGGCATCTCTCAAGGTATTGTCTAAATCTACGTCTTGCAAGTTTGACTATTTCCTGGGGGGTTTGTTTGAAGCTGTGTGTTGGAAGCAGTCAGAGGCACAGTCAGAGGCACAAACGACATGGAAGCATGTAAAGACGGAGCAGGGAGCCAGTCGGATCATTTTTTCAAACAATTATGTTTTTATTACCTCTTCAAACATCCAACAGTGATTTTCATCACTCTTGTAACATATGTAATATAGACAAAACCCCATTTTGTAATCCATAGCTCCATTTTGTGCAAGCCGAGGAGTCCTCGAGCTTGAGGAGCTTAGGTAGAATGCTCGTACCAATTTTCGTTATTTTTAGACATCGTTTACCCTTCCAAATAGCCTCTAGGACCTATTTTTTAACTAGGCCGGTCACTAGATGTGAAACCGGTCAAAACTAGTCTAGAAACTATAAAAAGAGCTAGAGAGCTCATTTTTGAGGTTGGTTCATGTTGGTTAGTGTGAGCTTAGAGCTAGTTTGAGCTTGTAAGAGTATTCTTGAGTAATAGAGCTAATTTCCCACCTTCCATTGTGTCTTGCTTGTCTCTTCATTGTGTGTGTGTATGTGTGTGTGCATCTTTGTGCTTCTCACCTTCACTCTCACATCATCTCACATTCACGATCTTCATATCACTCCTACCTCTCCCACGGATTCACAATAAGGAGGTGAAGCTTCTTAACGTGGTTCTCACCATTGTGCTAGAGCAACACCAAATTTGGCGCCGTTGCCGGGGATCGAGTCTAGGACGAATGTGTGATGGTAAGAGTATAGCAAAAAGTGGCGTTGGAAGGTAAAAATTTCAGTTTTTGTTGTTGTTTTCACTTAGTTTTTAGTGTTTTTCACCTTCCCCATACTCCATCTTCATCATCGCATCATCATCTTCATCTCCAAAAAAATCAGAAAATTCACCATATCCACCCATTCACCTCATCTCCCCTCATTTGTGCATGCGAGAGAGCGAGAGAGAGCTTTTGTGCTTGTGTGTGCTTGCGTTTTCTTGAGTTTTCTTGCAGGTACAGAGCTCCAGTGCATCAGGAAAGCTTGGAAAAGGTAAAAATTTACTCTCTGTCAAAGATCTGCCGAGTGTGGCAGACCATCGCGATGGTCTGCAACTTTCGGAATTCTTGGTAGGCGACCACACCACGAGGTAGGCGACCCTTGCGCATCTACGAATCCACAGGCGCATCTCGAAAATTCACACTTTGGTGGACCATCGCGATTGGCTCAGACCATCGCGATTGTGTCGCACCATCGCGATAGGCTCACGCCATCGCAACGGCTCGGCCGGACCATCGCGACGGTCTCGGACCATCGCGACGGTTCACTTGAGCCATCGCGACGGTCCACTTGGACCATCGCGATTGTTCAGCTGACCCCGGACCATCGCGATTGGCTCACGCCATCGCCACGACAGTGCCACGTGTCAAGATAGACCATCGCGACGGTTCATTTTTCGGACCATCGTGACAGCCCAAAATCGGACCATCGCGATTGTGTCGCACCATCGCGATAGGCTCACGCCATCGCGACGGCTCGGCCGGACCATCGCGACGATCTCGGACCATCGCGACGGTTCACTTGAGCCATCGCGACGGTCCACTTGGACCATCGCGATTGTTCAGCTGACCCCGGACCATCGCGATTGGCTCACGCCATCGCCACGACAGTGCCACGTGTCAAGATAGACCATCGCGACGGTTCATTTTTCGGACCATCGCGACAGCCCAAAATCGGACCATCGCGATTGGCTCACGCCATCGCACTTGTGACCATCGCGACGGTTCACTTCGGACCATCGCGATTGTCCACCTTTGACCGTTGACCGCGCCATCGCGATTGTCCGCCTGATCACGCCATCGCGATCGTTCACTTCGGGCCATCGCGACGGTTCGACCTCACGCCATCGCGATCGTTCACTTCAGGCCATCGCGACGGTTCATTTTTCGCGCCATCGCGATTGTCCAAATTCCACGCCATCGCGACGGTTCGCTTGGACCATCGCGACGGTCCCAGACCATCGCGATTGTGCACCCCCATCGCAAATTTTGGGCTCCAATTTTTGACCAATTTTGAGGGTATTTTTGAGAAATTTTTGGACCATTAGACTCATAGGAGACCCCTTAGCTCATATTTGAGGGAAAACTGGATTGTCAGTTTTTACCCCCCAGGGCCTGAACGCTCATAACTTTTTCATCCGAAGTCCATTTTTTGAGCTTAATAGCTCGTTAGAAAGCTCTTGACGAGTACTACATGACCTCAACTGTTTTTTTCATAAAGGATACGTCTATTTTTAGATAAGCTATTTTGAGGTTCACCTAGTTTGGGACTAGGAAGCCAGGGGGCACACATTGAAAATTTGGGCAAAAAGGCAAGGGACTAAAAAGGTGTGTATACTCAAGTGCTTGATCATCCAACTGTGAATCGGTCTAATATTGGAATTTTCCAGGTCTAGCAAGGGCAATCAAAGGCAAGCAAGCAAGGCAGTGAAGACAGCAAAGCTTGGGAAGCGCGGCTTCTTGGGCAACAGGGCATCAGAGCAACCAGAAAAGCCGACTCAAGGTTGGAAGATTACTCAACCCCCTCAGTCAATTCTTAGCTTAGGCTAAACGTTAGCATTGTGGATTTAAGTCGATAGGAACGCCTCAAGTTCAAGATACTTAATTCTTTCAAGTTCAAGACTAAAGATAAAGGTGTGTGACGAAAACCTAAAGGAAAGAACATAAGTCTGACGGAGCGAGAACTCAAGATTATAACGAAAAGTCGAATGCCTGACGCATATATTAAGACAAGAATCCAAGGAAAATTAAAAAGAATTAAGAAAGTAATAACAAAGAACTATTGACGATCTAAGCGTGTACTGAGTGAGCAAGGAAGAAAATTAATGAACCTTAGATCAGGGAGACACATAGGAAAGTCGGACCGACGAAGCCTCAGATCATCAGAGGCAAGTGTAAGGACTACTGCACGATCTTGGGCTCAACAATTGAATAGTAATTACCCCTACGAGAGCTCAGATACTAGCGAATCTGAAATGGCATTTAGCACAGACAGACCAGAAGGAGGGTCTAATGTAGCATATTTAGAAAAACCTGAAGGACCCTATAGAACACAATTAGAGTTTCTCCGAACCAACTGACTAGGTGCTCGCATCTATGAGGATGGTTTGCAAAGGCAAGTGGTGCAACTGCACAACCCTGATCAACCCATTGGATTGGAAAGACCAGTGGTGAAATTTGAGAGAGACGCTTACATAGACAAAGAAGGAACCATGTACGTCCTAAGTACGCAACCAAACGATACTAATGAGTTTGGCACAATTCAATTAGAGACGGAAGCGAAATTTCAAGGAAAAGAACCGTTAGAAGAACCTAGAACACCGAGAGGGAAATCCGTATTAACAAGAATACTCATCCCAGAATGGATCCCTCAAGATAACAGGAGCACCGAGTTGTTTGTAAATAAAGAGACAAATGAAGCCTTTTGGAGGTACAGAAAGGAACACCCTGGTGAGATAGGCATCATTACAATTTATGAATTCAAGGACCCAGATACACCTGGAAAGGTTGTATACCTGGATGAGACTTCAGAAAGAGTCTTTGTGGTGCCTGAGCGCGCTAAAAACACATACACATGGAGAGGTGAATTGATATTCCCTCCATCCAGAACGAACATAAATACAAGTCAACAAGGGGCAGGAACATCCTCAGCCCATGGAAATCAAAGAGAAGGAAATAAAGAGAGACCGGAAGTAAACTTCACCAATAGAATGGATAGACAAAGAGATCATGGAATACTAGGTGGTAGAGATGATTTTCCTCTACCTAGACCACGTGAACACGCGAGAGTATTGAGACCCACTCAATTAGTGAAATCAATGAAGAATTACTTTGATGGGACAGGAGATCCCTATGACCATGTCGCAGAATTCAAGCAAGTACTAAGAGCAGAACAAGTCGAGGACATGTTCACGCAATACAATGCATTTGGACTAACGTTAAAGAATACCGCTTTAACTTGGTTCCAACCATTGCAACAAAGGCAATTTAGAGACATCCATCACTTTTTAGAGTCATTCATCACCGAATTCTCTAAAAGTGGGATTAGACATGACACGTCTTCGTTGATTCATAGCTTTAAACAGACCCCTCAGGAAACAGTTAGACTGGCAGGACGTAGGTTCAGACAATATGTTGAACGATGTCCAATGCAAGAGCTACCCTCACAAGCTAAGCAAGTGTCTTTGTTTTTAGATGGCTTGTTGAGCGCTAAACTACGCTCCTATGTGTACCTAAAAGAACCCAGAACGCTAGAGGAGTGTGTAAGAATATGTATAGACATCGAGGACAACCTAGGAGAGGAATTAGAACTCTCAAAGGTCTATAAGGACTCAGACTGTTCTTCTCTAGCATCCACAAAATTGTCTAATTCGATAGAGGACCTAGCAGAAAAAGTGGCCCAAAAACTAGGAGTTTCTAGTAAACAGGTGCCCAAGCTACCAACTAATGTACGTTGTTACACTTGTGGTGGAAATCATTTGGCAAACGTGTGCCCCAATGCACCTCAACCTCAAGCCAACCCTAGTGGCCAATATTGCACAATTGAGAGAAGATACACGAATCATACGGCTCAGGACTGCCCATACAACAAACAAACCGTGAGACAGAACTACCCGCAAACATACCAGCAGCCAGGTAGGTATCAAGGCCAATACAATGCTCAGCCTTATTACTATAGGCCTCCTCAGAACTACCCATACCAGGCTCAACAGAGACCTCAACCCGTCTTAGCTCAGCAGCCGCCCCCACCAGCGAATGTCATCTCAGTCAAATACGCTGCTGCAGAAGAGAACCTAAGTAGGGCCTTAGTGCCTTCTTCACCCTTGATCACAGAAAGTGACCCAAACTCAAACAGTTTTGACTCTACTCATGTAACTAGTCCACCAGCTTATTACACGGAGTCACCAGAACATGTGGAGACATATCATTATGATAGTCCTCCAATGGAACCTAGTTGGGAGCCAGACTATACTAATGTGATGTACACAAACCCAAACCCACGGCCCCAATTGAGACAACAGAGACCACAGGGCCTTAGAGGACCATGCTTTAGGTGCCAAGGAGATCACTTCATAAAGGATTGTCCACATCCCCCAATAGCAAGGCAATCACAGTACTATAGCATCCAAGGCTTTTGTGCCGAATGTGGCAAAGAACACATAATCAAAGATTGTCCTAAGAACCCAGTTAACGCTTCGAATGTGACACCGATCAACGTGATACGTATTGTAAACAACGCAGATGGATCCAACCCTACATACGTGCCTATCCAAGCTATAACAAGAGCCCAGGCGCTCTTACAAAACCAACAGCTTAATCAAGAGAAAGCAGCTGGAACTAGCGAAGTTGCAGAATCGAGTAGTAAAAAGACGAAATCTTGGAAAGATTCTAGAGAACGAATCAAGAGAAAGTGGAGTAAAAAGATAAGTGAGTTGGAAGGAAGTTTAAGGGAATCTAGAGCCAAAATACAAGAATTGACTTCACAAGAATTAAACCAAGAAATCCCAGCTCAGAAATCAGGATCGGTTCTAGCGGAACCCATACCAGAAGATCTAGACATGATGCTTCGTGCATATCAGGCTAGAATAAAAGAGGGACCTCAAGTAACGGAAATGAGTAAAAACTACCCTCGAGCTGATCTAGAAATTGAGAGAACTAAACTTTGCATGAAGATGGTAGAACTAGCACAAGCTTTGTTCGAAGCCTCTAAATATCTTAATTGGAATAACATGGCAAAACCGGAATTACACTTTCAAGGACTAATGGAGAGGTTAGAATACTTGATAGAAAGCAAAGAGAAAAAGGATCAGCATAGGAACTCTATTGTCTCAGAGACACAGGAAAGGAATGCACCATTCCTGTCTCAAGTACCCAATACAGAAAGTCAAGACAATTTGTCTTCCATACATAGGTACTCACATGAATTTTTGAGGGAAATCCAAGAAGAGAAATGGAGAAAGGAACAAGGAACCCATCCTCCTATTCAAGAAATAGACGATTTGCAAGAACAATTTCCCCAAGACATCCCCTCTATATACGATGATGTAGAGGTGGAACAACCGAGCAAACCCACAGGATTTGAATCTAATTCTTTACAAGAATTACCTCAGTTCACAGGACCTTGGGAAGCAAAGTCTATTAGTATGAGAGCACCCACGATAATAGTGAGGAATGAAGAATCAGTGATCCCTAGGAACACGGAAGTGATCAAGAACACTAAAGTACAATGTAATCTCACTCTGGAGGAATTGTTAAAGGTAAAACCAGAATTGTGGAAGCACGTAGCAAATCAATTCCCTGAGCTAGCTACCACACCCTCTCAGATAGGATCACATAAGAAGGTACCAGAGATACTCGTGGAAAAGATTGGAGACGTAAGCGAAGGAGAGGAAGGTAACACATATCTTCCAATAACCCATCAGGGCTACACCACGAAAGCCATCTTAGATTCAGGAGCCGGAGTAGCCATAGCTACCACCGCTTTGTGGAAACGATGGGGTAAGCCAGCACTCAGACCCACCAGGATGAAACTGCAAATGGCTGATGGACACATAGAAAAACCATTAGGCTTACTAGAAGGCATATCTCTCACCACTTGTGGTGTAGAATTTGAGCATACTTTCGCCATTTGTGACTTTGCGAAAAATCGTGCTTATGAGATGATATTGGGACGACCATTCATGCGTCAGTTGCAAATTGTACAAGATTGGGGAACTAATTCTTTGTACTTGCAACATTTAGGAGTGACCACCAAAGTCAATCTTAAAGACTATTCACACAGAGATGTACCCCCAATACAATGGAATACCATCCATAAGACACCAGTAGAGACGGAATCCGTGCACTCATTAGAATCAGATCCTTCTTGGTTGCATGAGGATACCCATTTATGGATGTGTAAAGTAGCCAAACAAGAGGAAGAACAATTAGAAGCAAGGACCTTAGGTGCAGAACTGTTGGATGTGATGGCTGGGTACAATCAGAAGATCAAGTTGGTGCTGCTAGACCTGCTTCACACCTGCCCTCTCTTCTCTTCAGATATGGTTAGGAGACTCCTTGAGCTTCCAAATGACACCAAGAAACTATATATGTGCTTTACAAAATGATTGAGTAATGACCAAATCAAAACAGATGATTTTGAACCTTCACAACTCCAAAAACTTTCTATTCCTGTATTGATACCTGCTCAGTCCTAAGCTCAGTGTGACCAGCACACTTGCAATTGGTTTAATTCCTTCTGGGAGTATTAAATTAACTTAACAAGCTACCATTAGCAAGTTGAATCACTCCAAATAACAAACTATACACTGAGCATGATCTTTAGCAAAATCAAAGACACCCCCGACTTTTTAGGAACAACACAGAAATATACCAGTGACTGCTTTGACTGAGATTTCTCCCAATTGGCTGAATAGAATGACTTGAAATTTTGTAGTGTTGTAGAATGCTTTGAGCTGGTTCCAATGAGTCCTGGATCATCCAATTTGGTTCAGTAGATCTTGAGATATGCCCTGTTGAAGTTGACAGACTTGGAGGTAGTCACTCAGAGAAAACAGTGATAATGAATATGATTATATGTATTGAATCTATCAAATGTACATTCCCATTGGCATGTATAATGATGCCCAATGGTACTCAGAGGTGTAGGCTAATGAGTAGCTCTCACACACTCAGTGATTTTGCTTGGAATTGCCTCGGGGAGTGAGCCACTTACCCGCGACTTTTACATAGCTCTTTTATAGGAATCTTGAACAAATTTGAATTTGAATTCAAATTAAAGTTCCCTTGATTCTCTCCACTAGACTTAGGGAGATATTCCCTCAACTAGATCATCTACTTTTTCCACGACTCTAGTCTAGTAGGTGTGATTACATAATTGATTAAGTCATATTGACTTTTACATTGGGTAAAGAGTAACAATCAATTAAGTATCTGTTTCTATGGTTCAAATGTATCCTTCATGGGTTCAAACTTTATCTTTCCAAGGTTCCAATTGTCCAAGCTTAATGTTGAGTCTTCAAAGCCAAGTGTTATGGCTTGTTTGCACCAACAGCTCCCCCTCAAGCCAAACACTTGCTTGAGTCTTCATCTTTAGTCTTCAATGATATCCTGCAATCCTATCATGATTTAAACCTGCATAGCTTGCTCCCATCCAAAGCTTTTGTAAGCAAATCTGCACATTGAATATTAGTGGACACATATGATAATTGGATTTCCTTGCTAAGTAATTTCTCCCTCACATAGTGGTAATGAACCTCTATGTGTTTTGTCCTAGCATGATAAACAGGGTTAGCAGCTAGGTGAAGTGAACTTGTGTTATCACCAAATATGATAGGTGGCCTTGTGTATAGGCCCAATTCTGAATAGAGTAACTTCAACCATATTGCTTCTTGAGTAGCATTGGCTAGCCCTCTGTACTCTGCCTCAGTAGATGATAGGGCTACTGTGGGTTGTTTCTTGGATGACCAAGAAATTGGTTTATCACCTGCAAAGCATATGTAACCAGATGTACTCCTCCTGTCATCCTTGCAACCTGCCCAATCTGCATCTGAGTAAACTTTGATGTCAATGTCTGATGAATATGGATAATACAAACCATGATTTTGTGTTCCCTTTAGGTACTTTACTATCTTCTTGGCTGCCTCCAAATGTGGTACTCTTGGCTTATGCATAAATTGGCTAAGTACACTAACACCATATGAGATATCAATCCTAGTTAAGGTAGCATAATTAAGACTACCTACCAAACTTTGGTACCCTGTAATATCCTTGAGTTCTTCTCCTTCATGTGCACTGAGTTTGTGGTTGACCTCCATAGGAATGTTTGAGACTTTAGCTTCCTGCAAATTAAACTTCTTGACCATGTCCTGAATGTACTTCTTCTGAGTAATGAATATACCTGAATTTGTGTAGACCAATTCAAGCCCTAGGAAGTACTTCAATAATCCTAGATCATTGATCTTGAATTCCTTCATCATTTGACCTTTGATGTGTCTAATTCCTTGAACATCATTTCCTGTAATAATGATGTCATCAACATAGACACACAAGTATATTACCTCTGAATTGTTCTTCTTTATAAACAATGAAGTATCTGCTTTACTCATCACAAATCCTTGATCCAAGAGATAGGTAGTCAACCTATAGTTCCATGCTCTAGGTGCCTGCTTCAATCCATACAGAGCCTTCTTCAATTTGCAAACATGATTTACCTTATTGGGATCCTCATAGCCAGGTGGTTGTGACATGTAGACCTCTTCAGATATCCATCCATTCAAGGATGCATTCTTTACATCCAATTGGTACATGTTCCAATTCTTGGATGCAGCTACACTCACCATAATTCTGATAGTTGGCATCTTTGCCACAGGAGAAAAAGTCTCCTCATAATCAATGCCTTGGGTTTGTGCAAAACCCTTGGCTACCAACCTAGCTTTGTACCTGCTTATTGTACCATCTGAGTTCCTTTTGAGTTTGTAGATCCATCTGGATCCTATCACTTTCATGGAGTCCTTCTTGGGTACCAAGTCCCAAGTATCACTCTCCTTGAGAGCCTCCATTTCTTCATCCATTGCTTCCTTCCATTCTGGTTTAGTAATAGCTTCCTCAAATGTACCTGGTTCTTCACTTAAGATATCTTTTGCAAGATATACAGAGTGCTTGGTTACAAGTGAGGTATCATACCCATACCTAATAGGTTTCTTCTTTTCCCTTGAAGATCTCCTCATAGCTTGAGTTGAGGATTCTGGATTGTCTTCAAGTTGCTTCATCTTCATCTTCCCTTTGGATTTCCAAGCTTTGAATTCTTCAATGTTGATGGTGTCTTCATCATCTGAGCTTGTGTCCTCATTCTGAGTTGGTTCTTGCCTGACAAGCTTTGGAAAGTCTTCTTCCATATCATAAGGTAGGCTAACTTTCCTGCACTCATTATCATACCATGAATCATTTTCATCAAAGATTACATCTCTGCTTACCTTGAAGCCTTTGTTTGAGGGGTTATAGAACCTGTATCCTTTCTGATTCAAATCATAACCAATAAAGATACACTTTTCAGCCTTAGGGTCTAGCTTTCCCCTTACCTGTGAGGGAATATGCACATATGCAACACACCCAAAGATCTTGCAATGATCTAGAGATGGTCTCTTACCATGCCAAGCCTCATAGGGTGTCATTCCATCAAGTGTCTTTGATGGCAACCTGTTAATTAAGTATGTGGCAGTAGATACACTCTCTGCCCAAAGATAATTTGGTAGTTTTTTCTCATTAAGCATAGACCTAGCTGTCTCCACAATGAGTCTATTCCTTCTTTCAGCTACCCCATTTTGTTCAGGTGAGTACCTTGTGGTAATCTCCCTCTTGATGCCTCTTTCCTGCAAGAATTCTTCAAAATCATTGGAGAAGTATTCTCCACCACCATCAGACCTTAATCTCTTCAAATGTCTACCTGTTTGATTCTCTACTAATGCAAGATACCTTTTGAAACAATTAAATACTTCATCTTTATGTTTCATGAAGTACAAGACAGTCCATCTGCTATAATCATCTATAAAAGATACATAGTACCTTGATCCAGATATGGATGGTTCCTTGCTTGGTCCCCAAACATCTGTATGCACCAATTCCAAGTAGTCTTCATGCATAAAACCTTTTTTGGTATATGGCAATCTGTGTGACTTACCAAATTGACAAGCCCCACACTTGTATATCATGTGTTGCTTGGATACATTAGGTATCCCAAGCACACATTGATCCCTACTCATCTGCTTTATGGTCCTCTCTCCAATGTGACCTAATCTTTTGTGCCACATCTCCAATTCTGATAAGGTTTGGTCCTTATAGTTGTACAAGGCAATATTCTTAGTATCCTCAAGTTCAAAAGTAAATAGTCTACCTGATTTCTCTCCCTTGGCTATCCTTCTGAATCCATGTCTTGGATCCTCCACATATGCACCATGTTGAGTGAACCTGACCTGTAGACCTTTTTCAACAATCTGACCTACACTCATCAGATTCTTGGTGATTGTTGGGACATACAATACTCTGCTTAGCAAATTCTGATTACCATCACTTGTTTTGACATTACTTACTTTAACCACTGAATGTTTAGTATCATCACCTGTCTGCACTTGGTGCTTGCCTTTAGGTTCTTCCAAATCAGAGAGTAAGGCAACATTCCCAGCTACATGGTTAGAGCAACCTGAATCAATATAGAACAAATGATCATCATTGATACCTGATTTAGATGTCATGTTCATAATCAACAAGGAATCATCTTGATCCTCTGCATAATTGTTGTAATCCTTTCTGTTCCTGTATCCTCCTTGATAATTGCCATTGTGATTGTAGCTATTGTTGTAGTTATTGTTGTAATTATTGTTGTAGCCATGGTAGCCTTGAGATTGATTGAATCTGCCTCTGCCTTGGGAGTATCCTCCTCTTTGGTGACCTCTTCCTCTTTGGTTCTTGTAATTTTTGTAGAATTCATCTGTAGTATGGTTAGACAAGCCACAAATATTGCATGGAGATTGATTATAGGGTCTCCCCCTACCTGACTTACCTCCTCTGCCCCTACCTCTAGATGATCTACCTCTCCCTGCATAGTTTGCTTGGGAGGTGGATCCTTCTTCATCAACTTTCTTACTTTTACCCTTGTCTTTAGACTTCTTATCTGTATATAGGGCAGAGGGATTGTTACCTTTTGATTGCTCTCCATTCTTTGTGATCTTTGCTTCATGTGTGAATAGTTGTCCAATCAGAGTTGTTAGATCAGGTGCTTGGATGTCCATGTACAAGTCCATTGCAGTGGTAAAGCTTTCCCACTTGTCATCTGCTTTGAGTCCATTGATCACTTGTCTGACTATTTGCTCTTCTTCAATTTCTTCTCCAACACTTGCAAGTTGATCTGCAATGTCTTTGACTTTGGTGACAAAATCTGAAACACATTGTTTTGATTGCTTCCTAAGAGTTGTAAACTCAATCCATAGCTGATTCTTTCTGGCCCTTGTGCTTGATGAGAAGTATGTTGACAAGGTTTCCCAAGTCTCTTGGGAAGTCTTACAGTTCCTAACATGAGGTAGAAGGAAATCAGAGATAGAGTTTAGAAGATATGACCTTGCCAAAGCATCTTTAGCACACCATTGATTTAGTCTCTCATGCTCATCCTTTGTAGGTAGGCCTCTGGTTTTGAATGAGGGCAACTCCTCATCTCCTGATATGTATCCATACAAGCTTCTCCCTTGTAGATAGGTCTTCATTCTTAATGACCAAGCCTGGTAGTTATTTCTATCCAATTTGTCAATGAAGGAAGGGAAACCATCACCCATGATTACCTTGTTTTGCTCTGATACCACTGTTGGATGTGATGGCTGGGTACAATCAGAAGATCAAGTTGGTGCTGCTAGACCTGCTTCACACCTGCCCTCTCTTCTCTTCAGATATGGTTAGGAGACTCCTTGAGCTTCCAAATGACACCAAGAAACTATATATGTGCTTTACAAAATGATTGAGTAATGACCAAATCAAAACAGATGATTTTGAACCTTCACAACTCCAAAAACTTTCTATTCCTGTATTGATACCTGCTCAGTCCTAAGCTCAGTGTGACCAGCACACTTGCAATTGGTTTAATTCCTTCTGGGAGTATTAAATTAACTTAACAAGCTACCATTAGCAAGTTGAATCACTCCAAATAACAAACTATACACTGAGCATGATCTTTAGCAAATCAGAGACACCCCCGACTTTTTAGGAACAACACAGAAATATACCAGTGACTGCTTTGACTGAGATTTCTCCCAATTGGCTGAATAGAATGACTTGAAATTTTGTAGTGTTGTAGAATGCTTTGAGCTGGTTCCAATGAGTCCTGGATCATCCAATTTGGTTCAGTAGATCTTGAGATATGCCCTGTTGAAGTTGACAGACTTGGAGGTAGTCACTCAGAGAAAACAGTGATAATGAATATGATTATATGTATTGAATCTATCAAATGTACATTCCCATTGGCATGTATAATGATGCCCAATGGTACTCAGAGGTGTAGGCTAATGAGTAGCTCTCACACACTCAGTGATTTTGCTTGGAATTGCCTCGGGGAGTGAGCCACTTACCCGCGACTTTTACATAGCTCTTTTATAGGAATCTTGAACAAATTTGAATTTGAATTCAAATTAAAGTTCCCTTGATTCTCTCCACTAGACTTAGGGAGATATTCCCTCAACTAGATCATCTACTTTTTCCACGACTCTAGTCTAGTAGGTGTGATTACATAATTGATTAAGTCATATTGACTTTTACATTGGGTAAAGAGTAACAATCAATTAAGTATCTGTTTCTATGGTTCAAATGTATCCTTCATGGGTTCAAACTTTATCTTTCCAAGGTTCCAATTGTCCAAGCTTAATGTTGAGTCTTCAAAGCCAAGTGTTATGGCTTGTTTGCACCAACAAGAACAACATCCACGAATCCTTCAAGATCGAGCCTACGCACCTGTAGTATTCCCAGATGAAGAGTTTGAACCCCATGGTTGGGCAGAAATACTAGCAACCATGGATGTAGCCATCAATGAAGAACAATGGACACCCCACTGTGACGAGGATGGCTATGACATTTCAGTTTTCACGATAGAGCCAATCATGTGCGATGCAGTTTTAGAAGAATGTGAAGCTAGCACTGATGCATTTGAGGATGCAAGCGATGTTGATTTAGAATCAATTATTATGGACTCTCCATTCGCATCAGAAGAAGAATATTTCTACGAAGTAGAGACTCACACTCAGAGACATGAGGAAATTACGAACGAGGTAAGGCTAGCCACTCAAGTGACTACTAAAAGTGAAGGCAAGAAAAGAAAGAAGAAAGAAACCATGTCAGAAAAAGAAGAATCTTTATTTGAAGTACCCGAGAACTTCAAGAAATATGAAATCGAAGATAGAAGGATCATGGTACGAATGCCTAATAGAAAGGCGAATGACGGACAAGTATATGATAACCGAGAAAAAACCAAGAAAATAATAGTTGCTATCGAAGGAGAAGAAGAAAAATGTACATACATAGGGCATGATTTGACGAAGGAAGAAGAAGAAGAACTAGTTGCCCTATTGCGTGAATATAGAGATGTTTTTGCGTGGAGTTACAAAGATTTGAAAGGAGTAGATCCAGATATATGTTCTCATAGAATCCCTATGACTCCAGATGCAAAACCGACAAAACAGAAACCGTACACGTATAATGATAACTACGCTGCGAAGATTAAAGAGGAGATAGATCGCTTGATAGAAGCAGGATTCATTTACGAAATTGAGCATACCGAATGGGTATCCCCCATTGTGGTTGTGCCCAAGAAGAATGGAAAATTGCGTGTGTGTATTAACCTTAAAAAAGTTAATGCCGCCACGATTAGAGATAGTTATCCTCTTCCTATCACGGAACACCTATTGGAAAGAGTTGCGGGCAAGGAAGTTTACAGCTTTCTTGATGGATTCTCAGGCTATAACCAAGTAGCCATTGCTCCAGAAGATCAACACAAGACGGCTTTTGCCACTGAATGGGGCATATTTGCATTTCGTGTAATGCCATTTGGCTTAACAAATGCACCCGCCACTTTCCAGCGACTCATGTGTCATGTTTTTAAGGAATTCTTACGCAAGAGTCTGGAAGTTTATGTCGATGACTTATGTGCTCATTCAAATGTAAGACAGACACATATTCCAGAGTTAAGACAAATATTTGACAAATGTCGAGAATATCAGGTCTGTTTGAACCCAGAAAAATGCGTTTTCATGGTCAGACAACGCAAAATTCTAGGACACATTGTGTCAAAAAATGGAATCTCGACGGATGAGGAAAAAGTGAAGGTAATTGCTGATCTACCCAGACCAACCAATGTGAAAAAAGTACAGGCATTTATGGGCCATTGCGGTTATTATAGGAGATTCATACACATGTATGCAATCATAGCCAAGCCTCTGTACTCTCTTTTAACCAACTTTGAATGGACAGAAGAATGTGAAAATTCATTCAATGAACTCAAACGGCGCTTGTGCTCAGCACCTATATTGACAACCCCAGATTGGAGTAAGCCATTCCATGTACATGTGGATGCATCCAATTACGCCATAGGATGTGTGTTAGCACAACCCACGAATGAAGGTAACATAGATCTCCCCATAGCTTACGCGAGCAGACAATTGAACGCAGTAGAAAGAAATTACACCACGACGGAACGAGAAGGATTAGGGATGATCTACGCGGGAAAGAAATTCAGGCACTACTTGTTGGCCAACAAATTCAAGTTCTTTACAGATCATCAAGCCCTATTGTACTTAGTCAACAAGCCGTGTAACACAGGACGACTGATACGTTGGTTTCTATTGCTCATGGAGTACGATTTTGAAGTGGTAGTTAGGAAAGGAAAGACGCATCTTAGAGCTGACCACCTTTCGAGACTAACCATAGGAGAAGCTCCTCAAGGAATAGCAGATGAATTACCAGATGCATACTTGTTTAACCTTGAGATCGCACCAGAATGGGCTAAATCTATAGTCCCTATTCTGACACACGGACCCAAGAATCCTAGGATAAAGATCAGAGAAGGAGAGATTACCAAGTCTCAGAGGTACCAAATAATGGCAGGAAGCATATATAAACAGGATAATCAAAAAATTCTTGCTTGTTGTGTAGATGAATCAGAACATGCGAATTGGTTGCAATTAGCACACATAGGTGCACTAAAGCAACATCATTCAAAACATCGAACATTACAGACTCTGCAGAGATTGGGAGTATATTGGCCTACGATGGAAGCAGATGTCTACAAGTTGTGTAAGGAATGCAACGTGTGTTGGGAAAAACCACCAGTAGAGCATGCGACATTATATCACGTGTCTCTCACACCAGACTGGAGTGAACCATTAGTGACATACCTGAGGACGCACACATTCCCTCAAGGCATGACCTTAGCTCGACAACGTAGTCTAGAGAAGGAAGCTCACGACTATTCACTTATTGGCGATAATCTATACAAAAGAGGACGAGATGGATATCTAAGACAATGTGTTCATGAGAGCGATTATCTGAGCATACTAGAGACTGCACACCAAGGTGTTGCAGGAGGTCATTTTGGACCCGATAGGATAGTCAAAGCCATTCTCTTCGCAGGATTATGGTGGCCCACTCTTCACATGGATGCACATACCTATGTAAAGAGATGTGATGTGTGCCAAAGAACTCAGTTTCCTACTCGCAGAGATGAAATGCCATTGAAACCCATGATGGGCGGACGTGCATTTTCTAAGTGGGGTATAGACTTTGTAGGACCCATCAACCCCCCTGCAAAAGGTACACATGCGGAATACATTATTGTTGCCACAGATTATCTAACCAAATGGGTAGAGGCAAAAGCCACAAAAAAGAATGATGCTCACACGACTGCAAAATTCTTATTTGAAAATGTCTTTACAAGATATGGATTGCCTATAGAGTTAGTGAGCGATCGAGGCACTCACTTTCTAAACCAAGTCATTGAATATTTGTTACAGGATTTTATGGTGATTCACAAGAAATCTGCACCATATCATCCTCAGGCCAATGGTCAGGCTGAAAGCACTAACAAGATACTTTGTAACGTACTGACGAAACTCGTGAACAACAAACGTTCAGATTGGGACAAACAGTTACACCATGCTGTTTGGGCATATCGAGTGGCCCACAAGACCGTACTCAATGCAACTCCCTTTCAGATGGTTTTTGGTCAGAATGCAGTGCTTCCTCTGGACTTCTTGATACCGACCCTTAAGGTTGCACAAGAACATCAGTGGACCGGCCATGAATTATCAGCGAGAATAATGGACTTGGAACGATTAGGAGAAACCAGGCTGAAAGCAGCAGCAGGAATATACGCAGCGAAGAAGCGACAGAAAGCATATTTTGATGCACATGTGAAAGATAAAGGTTTAAAAGAAGGAGATTTAGTTCTAGTGTATACGCTGAAACAACACGCACGTAAGCTAGAAAAGCGAGGTTATGGACCTATGATCATTAACAGACTTTCGACTAGTGGAGCAATACAGTTAGCCACCTTAGAAGGAGATATAATGCCTAATTACATTAGTGGCTGTAGAGTCAGGTTATATCAAGAACCTCTTACTGAGGATATGCTTAGACGACTCACGTTGGCAAAGAAGCGTCAGGAGGAAGAAAATAGAATACGAGCCGAAGCTCAGGCAGAAGCCATAGAACGCATTAAGCGCATGAAGCTAAGAAGACAAGGACTAGGGAGAGAACATTATAACCATCTGGAAACATCACCCAGATATCCCATGGCCATGTGTCAAGTAAAGTCAACCACTCATCCTAGCATAGTGGACAGGAGACCATTCGTTACAGTTAGGCTAGAGCACGGCAACCATTGCCAAGAACTCAAGGCTTTAATTGACTCAGGAGCGGCGACTAGTGCGATTAGATGGTCCCACTATAAGGATTCAGGAATAGAAATGCGGCCAATTGAGGCATACCTCATAGGCCTAGGAGGCATGGAAACCCCTTGCATGGGTGAGGTGGACCTTCCTATCCTCATTAAGAATATGACCATGACGGCGAAGCTACTAGTGTGCCATGATGACGACCTAATAGAACCCCTAATCCTTGGCCAAGATTGGCTGTACGATCACTCAGTGGACCTAAATCTTAGACAAGGCTCCTTACAGATCGGAACCTTAGAGCAGAAGCGAGTGGTACCGCTTGACTTCCCTAACGGCATGCTGCCTGACGGTTGTAACCCTAGACCCGATGAAACACATGCGGCGGAAGACCGGAAGATCTTTGATCAGCTCAATCATGCTACGTCTACACCAACCCACTCGGGCTTGGCTATAGACAGTTGTCAATCAGAAGGACGACAGGAGATCTTCCCTGGGACTTCCTGCAAACTAGAAGAGGCAGTTACCCAACCGCAAGGGCAGATGGACACAATCAGCGGTCAGGTGGGTTGCATCAGCGGCCAAATGAGCACGACACCCTGCGGTGCTCATCCTTCCAAACTTGTTGCGGACTGGCCTAGATTAAAGTCAAAGAACGAATCACTTCCTAATGGGCAGGTCACGCAAGTGTTGGATCTCCCTTCTTTTCCAAAGCAGAGCGTCCATCCGACCTCTCAACCTCAACAACAACAGAGTCACCTACGACGAAGGAACCCAGACTGACGGCAGTATCAGAAGACACCACAAGGAAAGCAGTCTAGGCCACCCAAAGGAAGCGGCACCAGACAAATATGGGTGCCAAAAGGACAAAAAGCACCGAAGAACTCCAACCAAGCAGAGATCGACAAGAAAAACGCAGGGCAGAAACAGAATCAGTATCCACCATCTCCTCTACCTTCTTCTACAGGTCCGAGCATTCGACAAATTTGGATCGCCAAGAAATACCTTACCCATAGACCCACACCCACGCAGATTTGGGTACCCAAACCATGTATCGTAGCTCAACCCTTAAGCCATGTAATATATACCCCTCACAAATCTTTCCATCCCTCAATACCACCACACTCGATACTACCTTTTGCCCCTCAACAGAAACCCACCACCCACTCAAAGACTCTTAGGAAATGGATACCGACGCGTGTCCAATCGTCTTCCCCTAACCCCATGTCTGACAAAACTACCCCCCCGACTAACATACAACCTTGTAATAAATCACTAACCTTTAAACCTTGTATAAATTCACCCACCACCATCACACGTCACTCATAATCTCATCTCATCAAGGAACGTATGCATCATCTGAAACGTGTAGGTGTCTAGAGACCTGCACTAGTGCTGCAAGAAGCATTGCATCCATCACATCACAGCACTTGGCTACACGGGTTACGCATCAGTTATGGAAAGGGATTGCGGTCTCACTTTAATGGGATCATAATTAATTTCCATGCTAATGTGTTAATCTTTTGTAGCAGATCTTTCTCATTAACACACCAGTCATCATGCAAACCGACGAAGGACCATCAGGAGCAGGACCCAGTGTAGCTGCAGTGCCCCTCAACGTGTTACGAGCAGAATCCCACCCGACTGCTCCACCGCCAGAATTCCAAGGATTTCCAGGGCCCATGCCGATCGACAACCCACCTATGGGCTACACAGAAAGGATACACCGTAACTCTCACTGGTTTCAGGGACTTGCAGGACCCTTAGCGGACGCGGATTTTATATTTGAATCTAATTTGACGTTTGATGACCGCACTTGGGGAAAATACCAATTCTCCTCCAGAGAGTTCGAAGCCCTACAGAACACCCAGGATTTAACTCACGTTTGGGCCAGAGCAGGCTTCACGGAGTATTTCAGTGATCCTCTGCCCAAACCTGACTTTTACAGGTGTTATTATTTAATCACTACTTTGCTGGCCTCGGAGAATAAGGATATCCCAGGAACTTTTATTTTGCCCTCTTTAGTGGATGATCCACCTTACAAAAGGTTTTACCTCTCAAAGGATTTAATCAGAGCGGCCATCAAGATTCATGGAACCCACACGCCCACAGATCGAGAAGGATTAGTTCCAGACCCTATGAAACATGGGGATGTCACTAAGTGGGAGGAGATCTCAGCAATTACACCTGAGCTGTCAAAGCCGCTACGGATATGCATGCAACACTTCGCATTCCCCGCTCAGGACAGATTTACCATGCCCCATAAACGAATATGGTTTGGATTGTACTTAGCGTGTACCGCACCTCAGACTGTTGATCTGGCGAGCTGGATCATTGATCAAATGTATTTGGCACAACACAGATGGGAACGAAAGAAAGTGCTTAATGGATGTTGTGCGCTCACAAGAATTGTTTATATGTGCTTGGCCTATGATTTGCCAATTGAACGTGCATTAACAGGAGAAGAGCTGAAAGCATTCAAAGGAAGGACGAAGAACGCCAGGAAGCCCAGTAGAACACGGGCAGGTAAGCGCATGAGAGGCACCATTCCTTGCCTTCAAGTGCCAGAGTCACCATCACCACAACCCTCTCCAGAGCGATCACCGACAGAAGCCGCTCCCACAGTACAACCTATTCGCATAAGGTTGTCTAGACCAGTGGTCACGGAGGGCACTACTAGTATCGCTGCACCTCAGGCAGCTGCAACCACAGAACCCACCACCACGACAGCAGAAGCTCCCACCACTATTGGTGCGGACGCCTTTTCTTTCCCAATACCACACATGGAGGCAGAACCAATAAACACAACATTCGATTTTGAAATGCCTGATGCATTCTCAAATGCATTCCAGTTTTCAGAGGCACAGATGTTCTCCCAAGAATATGAACGCCCCAGTTACCCTACCACACCGCGGGATCTGCCACAGGGACAAGTTGTGTCAAGCTCTGATGACGAAAGAACAGCCACCGACGATGACGAAGGTGATGACGAAGCCAGCCAGGGCACGCATGATTCCCAAGAACAAGGACAGACAGACGGCCAAGGCCAACAAACCGATGCACACGGTGACACCAGCACGCACGAAGAGGAGACTTTCGAAGCAGCAGCTTACACGCTGGCAATCAAGAAATTATATCGTACGATGGAGAAAGTCTGGGCACGGAAGAAATTGACTGAAGAAGAGAGCCAGGCCCTAATCGAACAAGAACTAGTCTCCGGAGGGTTTGAAGAAGTCTACATCAGAGGGTTCAGAGAACTGGTCCAATCCATCGGCCCGATCGAAGCATTGAGGTATTTACAAAGGAAGCCACTCCCCCAATATGACCCTCGCAGAGTTCGCCTGCTATCGAAGCCCGGTGAATATATTCGAGTTCCGGTAGGTGCTCAATCATCCCACCAGGCACAAGATGCACGCCTACGGCCGGAAAGATCCTTCACCGAAGAAGCCATCCTAGTCGACTCCCCACCACATACTACCGTTGTACATACTACCACTACCCTTGAAATAACATCCACACCATCTACTCCTCTCTCACCTCAAGTTTCCCCAACCCATCCTGTATCCCCTGCACACCCACCTGCTCCTCCAACCTCCACACCAGTCCACGGCAACATAGCCACACCCTTTGCCCTGCCCATTCATGCCACCATGCCCGTACCCACCCCTCCTCATCTACATGTTAACCCCTTCACCCCTTCATCCTTCCCATCCTTTCCCCCACCTTTAAGACCCCCTTTCACCTTTCTAACCCCACTAACCTTCTCACCAGTTTCACCTCCTCAACCCACCATAACCCCTATTTCCCCTTTTCACCAAGCTGCTCCAACCATTCCCCCTGTAAATTACTCTACATTTGTAAATCCCGTCTTCACACCTACACAACCACCCACTTACACACCGCTTTTCACAGTCACCGCACTTGACACGTCCAATGACATGGACATCTCACCACCCACCGCACCAGCACCCACTCCACTCACAGCACCATCATATTTAGGTACGTCACAATTTTCCACGATCACTACTGCATCCACCTTCCCAACCCCATTTCCCATTCCCGCTGCATCTACTTCCACTGCATCCTCACTTAGCACTCCATTACTATTATCGCCAACCATAGACACTGCACTTCAACAAATGTTCACATGCATGTCACAAGTACGAGATGAGTTCGCATCTCTGGGCAACAATTATCAACAGCTGCAGAGGACGACCAATGAATTGCAGTCGCAGCTCAATTCATTATCAATCGAGAATGCCTCTTTAAATACGCGATACCAAGAACTAAGAGAGGCATATCATAAGCTAGAGCTAGAAAGTGAAGAGAAAACAAAAGAAGCCACTGCTGATCTGGACAACCTGCTTCGAGCCCAAACAATTAGAAACGCGACGCTGACAAGGAATATGGGTTTACTCAGGAGGCACCTAGCCGCAGCCCAGGAGGAGAACGTGAGACTCCAAGCGCAGAATAGAGAAAATTTGGAAGCGGCATTGGACCATCCTGAACAACCATTAAGTCCGAGCAGATTCAAGGCTATCCCATCTGAATCGATGCGGATGTTGCTAAATGACCACGTTCGACTGCTAGAGGACTATGATCGAATGAACGAAGAGCATCAGAAGCTAAAAGAAGATCACAAGTTACTACAGCTCAGAGAACCGGCACCACAACAACTACCAGTGGCAGCAGAAGTACCAGAACCTGTGGACCCCTCACCTGAACTTATAGAGGAACTAAACGCATTACGGGCCCAGGTAATCACTCTCCAGTCAAGAATTGATGTATACGAAGCACCACCACGGCCTGATTCCCCACCGGAGATCCCAGCTGACGAAGAGAACATAACCATTCCGGTGGAGGAAACGTTTGAAGAAGCATACGAGCCAATACCCATCCCAGGCGGACAAGTCACGGCCGAAGGCCAGATGACCTATGAACTTCCTACCCCCGCGTGGATGAAAACGATCGAAGAACTTGGAACGACACATTCGGCCAGAGTAGAGGCACAGTTACATGCCATGGCCATGATTGAAGAGAGAATATTACAATCCCCCTTCTTTGCTCATTTGGCCCCCCGACGCTAACCAACATGAACCAACCTCAAAAATGATCTCTCTAGCTCTTTTTATAGTTTCTATACTAGTTTTGACCGGTTTCACATCTAGTGACCGGCCTAGTTAAAAAATAGGTCCTAGAGGCTATTTGGAAGGGTAAACGATGTCTAAAAATAACGAAAATTGGTACGAGCATTCTACCTAAGCTCCTCAAGCTCGAGGACTCCTCGGCTTGCACAAAATGGAGCTATGGATTACAAAATGGGGTTTTGTCTATATTACATATGTTACAAGAGTGATGAAAATCACTGTTGGATGTTTGAAGAGGTAATAAAAACATAATTGTTTGAAAAAATGATCCGACTGGCTCCCTGCTCCGTCTTTACATGCTTCCATGTCGTCTGTGCCTCTGACTGTGCCTCTGACTGCTTCCAACATAAGTATATGGAAATGTTAGAGATGGCACATTCAAGAGTAGCAGGAGGACATTTTTCAAGTGACAGAACTGCTAAACTCATTTTATATTCTAGCTTTTGGTGGCCAAATCTCTTTCCTGATGCAAGAACATATGTGAAAAGATGTGACATTTGTCAAAGAGTAAATCAACCAAGTAAAAGAGATGATATGCCATTAGGATCACTTATTTTAGCAAGAGCATTTAGCAAATGGGGGTTGGATTTCATTGGACCTATCCATCCTCCTGCAAAACAGTCTCATGCTGAATATATACTTGTAGCCACAGATTACCTGACCAAATGGGCAGAGGCTAAGGCTACAAAAAGAAATGATGTCCAAACCACTACACGATTTATTTATGAAAATATTATCATCAGATTTGGTTTACCAATTGAATTGGTAAGTGATAGGGGAACTCATTTTTTAAACCAAGTAATTGAAAATATAACTGAGTATTTCATGATTAATCATAGAAAGTCAGCCCCTTATCATCCACAAGCAAATGGATTAGCAAAAAGTACTAATAAAGTGCTTTGCATTGTTTTGTCAAAATTAGTAAACACAAATAAGAATGATTGGGATTTACAACTTAATCATGTCCTATGGGCTTATAGAGTGGCATACAAAACTGCTATTGGTGCAACACCATTTAATTTGGTATATGGACAAAATGCAGTATTGCCTTTAGAATTTCTCATACCAACATTGAAGGTGGGGAATCAATACAAATGGAGTGGACATGAATTATCTGAAAGGGTACTGGAATTGGAAAAACTTGGAGCTTCCAGACTTCAAGCAATTATGAGCATATATGCAGATAAAAGGAGACAAAAAGCATATCACGATGTTCATATTAAAGAAAAGGATTTGCAAGTAGGGGATCTAGTTTTGGCATATACATTGAAAGAACATCAGAAAAAACTTCAGAAGAAGGGACATGGACCTTACATTATCAACCAAATCAGTAACAGTGGAGCTGTCCAATTAGCTAATATAGATGGAGAAATCATGCCCAATTTCATAAGTGGATGTAGAATAAAAATGTATGATTTTCCATTAACTACTCTTGAATGGAGAAGAATACATCAAGCTCAAAACAGGAAAAAAGAAGAGGAAAAAATCAGGAATGAAGCTCAACAAGAAGCAAAAGAAAGAATAAGAAAGGCTAAGGAGCTTAGAGAAGTTTTCTTATGTGAAACACCTTCAAGGGTGGTGAGGGAGCATTTGCATGTTATAACAATGAATTTTCATAATGATCAAATCAAGGTTTTGTTAGATTCAGGTGCACAAGTCAATTTGATAAGTTCCGTATTGTTGGAGAAATTAAAATTCAAGAGGAATAAGAGCAAAACATTTATCAAAACATTAGATGGTCAGATAATACAAAGTTTGTCTTCACTATCTATTGAAGTTAAGTTCAATGAAGAAAATATGAAAATAGACTATGAAGAATGGCCTGATCATATGATGACTGAGAAAATGATTTTAGGACAACCATGGCTGAGGCAAGGTAAAGTAATTTTGGATTTTGAAAGTATGAAGCTTAAATTGATAGTAAATGACAAAAGGTTTTTAATGTTTTTGTTGAGTAATGAAGAACAGGGAATTCAACAGGAAATCTATGACTTGGATTTGGAAAGATTTACCTTTCCAATAGAAGATACAAAGGAATCACAGAAATAACTTCTCAATGACCAAAGCCAATTCAGAGAAAAACAGAAGGAAATTGAGAAACCAAATTTGCTGAAAAAATAGTGGAAAGGTGGAAAGTAAGAAATAATCAAAAAAATCTAGACATCAAGACAAAATGGATGTGGAAACCAAAGACATCCAAGTACTATTCATCAAAAGAAGATTGTTCTTCTCCAAAGGTAGAATCATCAGGAATCAAGTATTTATGGGTGAAAAAATCAGATCTGTTTCAATGGATAGAAAATAAGGACAAATATACTGAAACACTTCAAAAGCATGAAGAGCCACAAACGAAGGAAAGGGAAATATTTTCATCAGATATACACTTGGGATTCTTACTTAAGAACTCATAATTTCCTCAAGATGGATTCATGACATTCTTGAAATTATTTCCATGTACTTTACCTCATTATTTTTCTAGGAAAAAGAATAGGAGGGGAAGAGAGAAAAAGGAAAAAAATTATTATTAAAAAAAAAAAGAGTATCAATTATTCTTAAAGCACCAGCAAGATATAGGTTACAATATGGGAAGAACTGTGGAGTGACTATTTAATTATTTTTTCTTTGATATTTTTTTCCTTCTCTTTTTATATATGCTTAATTCTCTTTATTCCATTCATTATTTTTTTCAAAGCATTAGATATCTTGCTACACATGTGATGATCACTTTAATTGTGTTACACGTGTGATGTAATAAGAAAAATATTTTTTATTTTTTTATTTTTTTCAAATTTATTTTTTCTCAAGAAAAATGTTTTCTTTTTTTTATATATATCCTGTAACTTATGTGGTGGGAGTTTTTTGGAGTGATATGTTATGTTTCCTCCAGGATGGTGAATACAAAAGAACTACCTATTCATGACTTCAAAGCTGATTCTGTAACATTGTCAAGAGGACATTGGTTTTTAGACAGTGAAACAGTGGTGGAAGATGTGGAATTAGAATCTGATGAAGAACAGAATCTTCCAGAAGCTGAATAGATAGCCAAAGAGTTGAGGGAAACAATCAATATCATTGGTTAGCATATCTTTATAGTGGGAGTTGGAGGCTACAAATATACTATGCTATGCCAAGAATTCTATAAATTCCAAAAAGTGGCTGCTAATTACAAAAGATGGAAGGCAGTGGGGCTACATAGACTATTGGATGAACCTCTCTTCTTTATAGATTTTGAAAGAACTTCACAAATCATGTCTAGTCTGATTGAAATTGGAAAAGGAAATGAGGCATACTTCAGGTGCTCAGTTAAGGACAAGGAGAATAAAGAGGTGCATATAACCATTAAAGCAGAACACATCAGGATAGCTCTTCAATTTTATTCCATGGGAATCAAATTGGATGGCAGCTTTGTCAAGAAGAATGCAGCAACATATGCTGGATATTCCAAGTTTGTGGACTTCAAGGGAAAAGAAAATGAAGAATTTGCCACCAGGATGTTTCTTCAATATTTATGTTTTCCAAAATTGCCAAGATACACAATGCCGCATAAACCAGTTACTTTGATCATGTTCAACAATAAAGATAGGACTAAACCATTTGGAGTAATGGATGTAACCCCCTACATCAGTTACATCATGCTATTTGGGCATATCGAGTGGCCTACAAGACCGTACTCAATGCAACTCCCTTTCATATGGTTTTCGTTCAAAACGTTGTGCTCCCTTTGGACTTTTTAATACCCACCCTTAAGCTTTCATAAGAACATTTGTGGACCGACGAAACCAGGCTAAAAGCAACAGCAGGCATATATGCACCCAAGAAGCGATAGAAAGCCTATTTTGATGCACATGTGAAAGATAAAGGCTTAAAAGAAGGTGACTTAGTCCTAGTGTATACACTAAAACAGCATGCACGTAAGCTAGAGAAACGTGGTTATGGACCTATGATTATTAACAAACTTTCGACAAGTGTACTTGTACAATTAACCACACTAGAAGGAGAGATAATGCCTAATTACATTAGTTGCTATAGATTCAAGCTTTACTAGGAACCTCTTATGGAGGATATGCTTAGATGACTCACATTGGCAAAGAAGTGTAAGGAGGAAGAAAAGAGAATACGTGAGGAAGCTTAGGCAAAAGATCTAGAATGCATTAAACACATGAAACTAAGAAGATAAGGATTAGGGAGTGAACATTATAACCATCATGAGGAACACCAAGATACCCCATGGAAATGTGTCAAACAAAGTCAACTACTCATCTTGGCATAGTGGATAGGAGACCATTCATTACAGTCATGCTAGCACAAGGCAACACCTGCCATGAGCTTAGGGCATTAATTGATTCAGGTGTTGTGACTAGTGCAATTAGATGGTCCCACTATAAGGGCTCAGGATTAGAAATGTGGCCAATTGAGGCATACTCATAGGGCTAGGAGGCATGGAAACCCCTTGCATGGGTGAGGTGGACCTTCCTATCCTCATACGCAAAGCAACCATGACTGTGAAACTCCTAGTGTGCCATGATGATGACTTGATAGAACCGCTAATCCTTGGCCAGGATTGGTTAAACGATCACTCAATGGATCTAAATCTTAGACAAGGCTCCTTGCAGCTCAAAACCTTAGATCAAATCGATCCAATATCAACCCAAGAGGCTATGGTGATGGATCGCTACCACTCAGGAGGATGGCAGGAGATCTTCCCCTGGTCTTCCATGCACAAGAAGATGACTACATCAACGATCAAGTGGGTCACATCAGTGGACAAATGGGCACCATAGTCTCATGTGGCCTATCTGCCACATTTCTCGCAGACTAGCTTAGATCTGTTGTACAGAATGCCTCACTTCTTGATGGGCAGGTCAGGCAAGTGTTGGACCTCCCTTCTTTTCCAAAGCAGAGTGTCAACCAAACCTCTCAACCAGAACCTCCAAGAAGACAACCATGACTAAGGAAGCCTAATCGAGGACCATCCTAGACGACCCAAAGATGGAAGTTGTATCAGCAAATCAAGGCAAGTGGCAGAAAGCAAGTATGGGTGCCAAAAGGAAAGAAGGTACCGATAGTTTCCAACAATGTAGGCTATGACAAGAAGAAGTCCAGGTAGAATCATAGTCAACATCCAACATCCCCTCGACTTTCTTCTCCGTCGACGAGGACTAGATAGATTTGGATTGCCAAGAATTACCTAACGAACCGGCCCACACCCACGTAGATTTGGCTACCCAAGAATTGTATTTTAGCTTAAAACCCAAGCCATGTAATATACATCCCTTCAACATCACCCCACCCATCAACACCACTACTGCCCGATTCATCTTTTCTATCTCAGCAAAAGAACACCTATGCACCACCTTGTAGGAAATGGATGTCGAAATGTGTCCAAAAACCTCCACAGGACCCTTTGTATGACATAACACCTATCTCGACTAACCCTGACCCTTGTAATAATTCACCCACATTTAAACCTTGTACAAATTCATCTCGGCTAACCCAATGTCACTTGGAATAAAGACTCATCACAAGCAATGTATGCATTATCTAAAACATGTAGGCTGTCTAGTGGTCTGCATTAGTTTATGAGAAATCACTCTATAAACCACCTCACAACACTCGGCTACACGGGTTACACATCGGCTATGGAAAGGGATTGCGGTCTCACTTTATTGGGATCATAATTAATTTCCATAATAATGTGCTATCCTTTTGTAGCAAATCATCTCCACACTTATTTTGATCATCATGCAAGCTGAAGGAACTTTTGAGATTGGCCCTAGTGCGCCAGTAGTCAATTTTGGTAATTTGTTAGCTCAGTCTTATCCTACATCGAAACCACCAAAATTTCAAGGTTTCACGGGACTGATTCCCATCAATGATCCTCCTCTTGGATGCACTAAAAAATTACATAGCAACTCACATTGGTTCCAAACACTAGGACTCGTAGCAGATGCAAATTACATCTATGATGCTATGCTTTGTTTTGATGGTAACACATGGGGCAGATATCGATTTTTCTCACATGAGTTTGAAGATCTTCAGAACCCAGGGGAGCTATGACTCATTTGGGCTAGGGCTGGATTCACCGAATACTTTAGTGACCCTTTGCAAAACATTATTTCTATCAATGCTACTATTTGGTCACCACTCTTGAACCCCCAGAGTAAAAGGAATTGCTAGAAACTTTTACTTTGCCATCGCTAGTGAGATTTTACCTCTCAAAAGATCTCATTTGAGTTGCACTAAAGATCCATGGTACTCACATGCCAACAGAAAGAGAAAGGCTCACTCCTAAGCCTATGAAAAGAGGTGAAGTTTTGAAATGGACTGACATCTCGACCATCACGCTAGAATTATCAAAGCCATTGCGTATTTGCATGCAGCATTTTGCTTTCCCTGCATAGGATCGCTTCACTATTCTGCAAAAATGCATTTGGTTCGACTTATATCTTGTCGATACAAGTCCTCAGACCATAGACCTTGCTACATGGATTCAAGATCAATTATACTTAGCATAGCAGAGATGGATCTACAAACATGTCATCCCCAGATGTTGTGCACTCATGAGTATCGTCTACATGTGCTTGGCCTATGACTTACCCATCGAATGCGATATGACTAGTGAGGAGTTGAAAAGGTTTAAATGACCCTCCAAAAAGGCAAGAAAGTCAAGCAAACGTAGAGCAGGCAAGCGAATGAGGGGCTCCATTCCATGTCTATAGGTCCCAGAGTCACCTTCGCCACAACCATCCCCTGAACAATCTCCCACCAAACCTCCTACACCTGTACCACCAATACGCATCCAACTCTCACACCCTATAATCACCAAAGGCACCACCAGTGCAGTGATTCCCCCAAAAGCCTCCACTCAAGCACCATGACTTCTACAAGTGGATTTTGAATTCAAATGAAGGTGGGAATGGTTGTTGGAGGGAATCAATTCACTTTCCTACAATCTAGGAAAAGTGAAGATCTAGTTTGATCTACTTTGATGTGATTGATTGCTTGATTCAATGCAACGAAACCACCACAAATTCATGGAATTTGGGCTCTCTCTTTATACTTTTACATGTGTAAACCTCAAGGCTTTTACAATGGTAGAAGATCCATGAAAAATCTTTTAAAACAGTATAATAAGTGAGCATAAATAAAAGAACTCTCTAACGGATATTCTTTCGACGTGATAGCCTTTGATGTAGATCAAATTCACCTCAATCATAGTGTAAGCTTGATGTTCCAACACACTGCACACAGTAGTTTGCACAAAGGCTATAGAATACATAGAAAAACACAGTACATAAGGAGCACGAGGATAGATTTTGCAAGTCTTACAAAATGCAGTCGAACTTATAGTCTGCGACTGACCATGCTACTATATGTTTTATTAAGGAACATATACAAAAGTGTTCGATGGCCATTTTTCCTTTCACATGGACACTAACAATAACAACAAGTATTTTCTAAGATTCGTAATGATTTGATGAATTGTTGGCCCACTTCTTCTTCTTCTTCTTCTTCTTCTTCTTCTTCTTCTTCTTCTTCTTCTTCTTCTTCTTCTTCTTCTTCTTCTTCTTCTTCTTCTTCTTCTTCTTCTTCTTCTTCTTCTTCTTCTTCTTCTAAGAGCTAGTCCATGAGTACATGATTGCTTTGCACTAAAACTTTTACTCTAACATGAATGCATTCCATCATTTGTCATAGTCATCTGAGTTCAGTTGTTTAGGTTGATGCTCCTTTCTCTTCTTCTTCTCCTTCCTTGTCCTGCTCTTGTCTCTCTTGTTCTTGTGTGTGAGTGGCTTGTTGCTCTTCTTCCTTAGTTGTCTAATGTTCCATCTCAATTTCTATTTCTGATCCTATATCAGCATTTATCAAGGCAACGTCATGAAAAAACTAATCAAAGTCAAAAGTACCTAATTTCTTTGATATGGCATGTACTTGGAACTCAAACTCAAGAGGTAGGGGTGGGACAATTGGTTGTGTAGAAGATGCTCCATTCCTTTTGCATCATGGGAGGTGGATCATGAAGGGTCGCACAAGTCATTCCTCTATCGGTGAAATACTTAGAGTCAGAGTCGCACCTCATGGTTGTGCACATGGTAGGGTTCCTCTCATCCACTTTGGATAGGGTGTGGAGGCTTTTCAAGTCTTGGACCAAGTTAGGGATCTCTAGATTGGTAAATCATAAGATAGACACTTACAGACTATGCATGTAATAGTGCAACATCCATTCAATATAGGCTTGTAGAATCATCAACCATTTGCTACATTTTATGTGGCTGAGTAAAATGATCTTGTTTGGAAAAAGCCAAGTGTTGCATGCACATTCTTAGTGGCACTAAAATGTTCGGCATCATAGTTGTCCATGTCCTTTACGTTTGTTATATTATTGTCCTTCATGTTGTCTGGTACTATATATCACAAGAAGGAAGATAAGGAAGAGATATCACTGACACACTCTCACACTCAAAGAGCAGCACATAGATTGAGGCAAGGAAGAATGATCTTCTTCTTCTTCTTCTTCTTCTTCTTCTTCTTCTTCTTCTTCTTCTTCTTCTTCTTCTTCTTCTTCTTCTTCGTCTTCTTCTTCTTCTTCTTCTTCTTCTTCTTCTTCTTCTTCTTCTTCTTCTGCATCTTCTATTACATAAAAGGAATGTACAAGAATGCCCTAAAACGACAATACAACAAGTGCAATATATGAAGAACAGTACATAAGGAAAATCCTAATGTCCGCAAATGAGTGAGATGGAAAGAAACAAATGTGACATCACTCTTGATAGATAAATTTAGTAAAGCTCAATGAAGTATCCCTCACATATACTAGCATGACCACTGTACATGTTACAGAAATGAAAAATGATATGTGTCATCCTCGATCATCACATGTTGAGCTTGATATCTAACCACTCCCCCTCAAGCTCAACGTCATGTCCTCTAATCCAAGCATCTTCCGAAACTTCTTCAGCTTTTTTGCTCCAAGTTCTTTAGTAAAAATATAAGCAACCTGCTGTCACTCTAGCACAATGGCAAGTACCAACGTGAGGAGATACACCTCATAACTGTAAATCCACGGAGACGTGAGGGCAGGTATGAAGACCATGAGCAAGTGATGGCACAAGTGCGTGAGTGAAAGCACACAAGCATGCACACACATACACACATGCGTGCACCAGGTAAGAGCAAAGAGTGGAACAATGGAAGGACTTTGATTACAAAAGAACTCTATTATAGAAGCTCAAATCTACAACAAGATACCCTCAAAAATGAGCTCTCCGACCCTTTTTATAGTTTTTTGAGTAGTTTTGGCCCTGTCTAGACCTAGTGTCCGACCTAGTTAAAAAATAGGTTCTAGGGCTTATTTGCGGGCTCAAACGGAGTCTAAAAATTATGAAAATTGGTAGGATGAGACTTCTAATATCCTCAAGCTCAAGGATTCCTTGGCTTGAACAAAATGGAGTTGTAAAAATAGAAAATGGTATTTACAATGGTTTTTAGTGATAAAAATCACTATTTTTATAGGGATTTCTTATGAAAATTTGACATGTGCTTCTTGGAGCTCCCTACAAGGTCCTTCTTCTTGTGTGTCCACTTCATTGATGCACTTCCATGCTTGTGTGTGACCTTGACTATCAACACTCCCCCCCTCTAGAGTCTCTCGTCCCTGACAAACCCTTGTTGTAGTGGTTGTTCCATGTAGTGCTTGGAGAGATAGTGTCCATCATGTATCCACAAGAGCGGTCCATCTTCCAATTGTAGCTTGGGCAATTGTCTGTTTCTTCATTTTGTCATTGCTACCTTTGTATGTACTTCTTCCTTGTATTCGAGCTTGATGGTGTCTTTGTGATCTTTCAAAAATTGTGAGCTACTCAAAAGAGGTTGTCAATGTTGGTTATGAGAAACTCTCCTGGTGGATTGCTTCCTTGCTCTTGTGGTTGTCACCGTGATGTCCTCTGGTTCTTCCAAAGATGGTTTTTTTTGTTTTCATGCCAAGTACTTGTAACCCATAATGGATGATGGGTAAGTGCATTAGTGCATGGGTTGAACAAGATAGGTGCCTTGTGCATGGCCTTGTAATGTGGCCCTATGCATGCATACATGGGGAATGCATTGGAAGAAGTATGGTGGAAGAATTTGGATCTTGAGCGAAGTGCTCAAGGGTATGTGGATGAAGAGGTTTCCTACTCTATCATGGTTATCGTGTTGTCAAAGTCGGCAGTTCTTATCATGGTCAAAAGTCCCTCGATATTCATCTCTTGGTGGTGTGCTCCAGCATGGTGATTGACAATTGACTTATCTTCCGTTGTTGATGGATGTCCTTGTTGATGGTTCATGTCGGAGATGCTTTAAGCACACAGTCCTGTCCTTTCTCTTTGTATTCTCTCTCCCTTTTCTTTGGAACAATGTCACAAAACAAGAAGAAAGATGTTAGCATCAAAAATATTTTACATGTGTCCAATGTGTCGCATGTGTAGGGCATTTCGCAATTGTGTCTATGCACGACCATGTAATGTGCCCCTATAATAATGCACACTTTGGAAATGCATGACTTGAATGGTGCAAAAGACAAGGTTATGCCAAAGGCACATGTTTGTTGCTCGTTGAGGCTTCAAGGTTGCTGGTGAACGTTGATATAGTCTTTGTTGGAGGTCGCCAGTGGATCCTGAAATGATGTGCTCAGTCGATGGTGAAATGACAATTGACCATTTCTCCCTTTAGGAATCCATTTGAGAACAGTGTTTGGCTACGTAGAGATCAACTTTGGCTTCTTCATCTGTGGATGGTTGCTTGAATTTTTTATCCCTCCTGGTTGGCGCTTCATTTTTGTGGGTGCTACTGGTGCTTTTGGCTTCCTAACCCATATCCTTGATGGTTGTCTTTTTATTACTGGCGAGGAGATGAATTTATCTTCTTTTGGTCTCTGTCCTTGGTTTTGACTCTTGCTTCTCCGTGGTTTCTTTGCTGAGATTTTTCTCATGAGGGAGATCATATGGTTTTGTGCATGTAAGAGTGCCTTGGGTACCCACATTTGTAATCGCCCTTGTTGAGCTGCAGCTAATTTCTTTGGCACCCAAATTTATACGTTATTATGGTCAGCCTTCATCGGTTGCTTCGGTACCCAAATGTGTCGAAGACTGTAGGATTGAGCTGGTCCTCATTTCTTGGTGCTTCTTTTAGCATGGTTGGGTTGCCTCAATGGGAATGGTTGTGGCAAAGCTCGTGGTTGTTCTCCTTTTTGTACCCAAATTTGCTTCATGCCCTGAGCTTCTTTCTTCTTGAATTCTGTCTATCTAGTTGATATAGCAGATGTCTTTTTTTCTTGCCTCTTTGGTCAAGTTATGCTTGCATTAGTCTGTGAAGAAGAAGAGAGGTTTGCTGGCCTTTGAGCTTGCGCTTCCATGATTGAGTTCTTTTGCTTCGTAGGTTTATTGACACACACAACATTTTCTTTGCAAAGATTAGTTTCGAAAGAACTAAGAGAATGTGTGACCTCTAGATTTGTGAGCATGCAATTGTCTAATTCTAATGTAATACATTGTTCATGTACCCAAACTTGAAGAAGTTGGATTTTAAGGTTTAAGTTGAATGCATGGTCATAGATCCAGTCTTGACCCAGGACAAGTGGTTCCATAAGGTCCTCATCTTCACACACTAGCATTTTCACTCTCATTGGAACATCTTGAAGATAGATGGGAAGTTCCACCTCACCCAAACAAGGGGTTTCCACACCTCCCAATCCTACAAGATAGGCTTCTATGGAATTGAGGTTCAATTGCAAATCTTGGCAGTATGAAAGTCTAACCACACTAGTTGTTGCACCTGAGTCAATTAATGCCCTCACAGTCCTTACATTCTTCCCTTGTCCTACCGCTATGGTCACAAATGGACATCGATCAATTATTTGAGAAGCAATTGCACTTGATGTTTGACACATGGCCATGTGGTATCTTGGGGCCTGAAGATTGATATTTAGGCCTAGGCATCTTAACTTATTTCTCCTAATGCGTTCTCTCGCCTCTACCTGTGCTTCTTCTCTAACCCTTAACTCTTCTTCTTTTCGCTTCCTAGTAGTGTTGAGTCTCTTTAGCATATCCTCTGTAAGAGGTTCTTGATACAACTTGACTCGACATCCACTGATATAGTTTGGTAGGATATCACCTTCTAGTGTGGCCAATTGAACTGCACTGCTAGTGGAAATTCTATTAATGATCATGGGTCCATATCCTCTTTTTTCCAATTTATGGGCATGTTGCTTTAGTGTATAAACCAACACTAGGTCTCCCTCTTTCAGTCCTTTATCCTTAATGTGTGCATCGAAGTATGCCTTTTGACTTTTCTTTGCAGCATAGATGCATGCAGTCGCTTGTAACCTTGTCTCACCTAAGCATTGTAGGTCAAAGATCCTAGAGGATAACTCATGTCCATTCCACTCATGCTCTTGTGCTACTTTTAAAGTTGGGATTAGGAAGTCCAATGGTAGCACAACATTCTATCCAAAGACCATCTAAAATGGGATGGCATTGAGTACCATTTTATAGGCAACTCGTAAGCCCAAAGAGCATGATGAAGTTATCTATCCCAATCAGAGCGCTTATTATTTACCAATTTTGTCAATACATTACATAGGATCTTGTTTGTGCTCTCGGCTTGTCCATTAGCTTGTGGATGATAAGGGGTAGAATTCTTATGTATCACCAAGAATTCTTGGAGAAGATTTTCAATGACTTCATTCAAGAAGTGTGTACCTCGATCACTCACTAACTCTATTGGTAGTCCATATCGAGTGAACACATTCTTGAATAAAAAACTTAGCCGTTGTTTGAGCATCATTCTTTGTAGTGGCTTTTACTTCTACCCACTTCGTAAGGTAATTTGTGGCTACAATAATGTACTATGCATGGGAGTTTCTAGCTGGGGGGTTGATAGGACCTACAAAGTCTATACGCCATTTCAAAAATGCACGTCCTCCCATCATTGGCCTCAAAGGCATCTCATCTTTTTTAATTGGGTACTGGGCACGTTGGCATGTGTCACATTTCTTCACATAGGTATGTGCATCCATATGAAGAGTGGGCCACCAAAGTCCTAAGAATAGAATAGTCTTAATTACTCGGTCACGACCAAAGTGTCCACCTGCAACCCCACTATGTGTAGTCTCTAAGACTTTCAAATAATCTGATTTGTGAATGCACAGTCTTAAGTATTCATCTTTGCCTCTCCGAAATAGGTTGTCTCATACTAAGGCATAGTCCTGAGCCTCTTGCTCCATGCTTCTTTTTCTTGCTAGACTAGCCTCATTCGGTAATGTTCCTGATTTCATAAATTCTACCAATGGAGCACTCCAGTCTGGAACTAATGACACATGATGAAGGGTAGCATGCTCCACGGGGGGTCTCTCTTGACACACTAAACAATTCTTAATCCATTCATTTATTTCTCTGTCCATGCTAGGTCAATACACTCCTAAACATTTTAGATTTTGCCATGTTCGTTGTTTAGACTAGTGATTTCCTAGCATTCCCTCATGGGCTTGTTGAAACCAACTAGTATGTTCATCATCCTTGACACGACAAGCTAATACACCATTTGTATCTTGTTTGTACATGCTTCCTGCCAGTATTTGATATTTTTGTGATCTTACAATTTCTTCTTTGTTTGTTTTTACGTTCTTATTTGCAGGTCCAAAGGTTAAGACAGGTACCAACTTATTTGCCCACTTAGGAACCACTTCTAAATTGAACAGATAAGCATTGGGCAATTCATCAGAAACTCCTTGCGGTGACTCTCCTGAAGTTATACGAGAAAGGTGATCTGCCCTGAGGTGGGTCTTACCTTTCCTGACAACCACTTCAAAATCGTATTCCATTAGTAAGAGGAACCATCTTACTAAGCGTTCTGTATTGCAAGGTTTATTGGACAAATTGAACTTGTTGGCCAATAGATGATGTCTAAACTTCTTCACAGCATATACCATGCCTAAACCTTCTCTTTCGATTGTGGTGTAGTTTTGTTCAGCCGCATTCAATTGACTGCTAGCATATGCTATAGGCAAATCTAAATTTCCTTCATCGGTTGGTTGTGACAACACACATCCTATTGCATAATTGGATGCATCCACGTGGACATGGAATGGCTTATTCCAATCAGAAGTGGTCAGTATTGGTGCTGAGCACAAACGTCTTTTTAGCTCATTGAAGGATTTTTCACATTCATCGTTCCACTCAAAATTTATTAGCAAGTCATAAAGAGGTTTGGCTATGATTGCATAGATGTGGATGAACCTACGATAATATCCACAATGGCCCATAAAGGCTTGTACTTCTTTAACGTTCCTTGGTCTGGGCATCTCCGCTATGGCTCTTACTTTGTCCTCATCTGTTGATATTCCATTCTTAGAAACAATGTGACCTAAGATTTTACCTTGTCGTACCATGAACACACACTTCTCTGGGTTCAGACATGCTCGATATTCTCTACACTTGTTGAAGATCTGTCTGAGCTCAGGGATGTGGTATCTTCTTTCTTGGAAATGAGCACATAAATCATCCACATATACTTCTAAGCTCTTTTGCAAGAACTCTTTGAAGACATGACACATGAGCCTTTGGAATGTTGCAGGTTGATTGGTGAGTCCAAATGGCATCACACGAAATGCAAAGATTCCCCACTCTGTGGCAAAGGCCATTTGTGTTGATCTTCTAGGGCAATGGCTACTTGGTTGTAGCCCGAAAATCCATCAAGGAAGCTATACACTTCCTTGCCTGCAACACGCTCCAATAAATGTTCAGTGATTGGAAGCGGATAACTATCTCTTATCATGGTGGCATTAACTTTTTTAAGGTTAATACATACATG